>JAKSZU010000005.1:102378065-102935565 GCA_026018925.1 Tupaia tana | reverse complement strand
TGTCATCTGGTGTCCCCAATGATATATTGGGAAGCAAGCCTGCGTGTCTGGAGTATGCGTCTATTCGTCAGAATAACCTGTGCTCATCACCTCCACTGTCATACTAATAGCACTTGGGGATATTTATGGGTCTTTGTAAATACCACAATGGCTTCTGCTGAAATGCCGGATTGTTTTTCTGATACTAATGTTTGGATGTCGGCTAATTTTCTTAAGCATAATGCTGATAAAATGGTGCTATTAAAAATTCCTCTCCACAGAGATAGCTATTGACTCCTTCTTCCTGCATGGTCTCTTGAGTTGTCTTCGTTTTTTCCCCCCAGACTTTCTCATCTTTGAGTCACCTTTGACTTGGAGTTTACTTGTAAGACATATTTGAAAGAAATGATAGTTCCCATGATTATCTTTGTGTCACTTTCTTAAACTTAAATTACTGATGCTATTTGATGAGACTTGCAATACAACATGGCCACCTCTCACCTCTCTAAATCAGAAGGGGGAAGGACATGTGGACCATGGGCTTTGACTTTCCCATTAGTTTTCTTTCATCATTAAAAATTCGGGTCATGCTTTCTGCCCTCAGTTTATAGACAGTTCCAGACTTCTGCATTCTGGTGGATTTCGTTTTGTTTTATTTTGGTTAGAGGATGCTTGCACTCACCATAGAGAGACAGAGAGACAAAGAGGGAGAAGAGAAGAGAAAGCGCCCTCTGGAGGAGAAGCATCATACCACTATTCCCTTTTCTCCTTTCTCCCTTCTATGTGTACAAAGCATGTGTACAAAGCATGCACCAAGCATGTTTCTCAAGCTGCAAATGCAAGACTTGAACTGTGTGATTGGCCATCTGGGGTCTAGCTGCCTTAACCACCAGACCATGAAGCTAGCCCTACATAAGGGTATATAGGTGCCATTCCATTTCTTTCACTTGGGCAATTTGAATCACTGATTTCTTAGACTAACTTTCTATTTATCTGTCCAAGGTGTTTCTGATGGTCCCCCCCCCCATGATTATTTTATTTACCTTGGGTTATAATAAAATTCCATTAATTAACAATCCAGAAATCTGTGGGTCATACTAATTAGAGCTTTGTAGGTGGAAGTATGCATTTGTCCTGCAAGGGCCAGTCCTTGGGTTGTGAACCAGTGCCGTTAAGAATCAGGCCACACAGCAGGAGGTGAGTGGTGGGTGACCAAGGGAAGCTTCACCTATATTTACAGCTGTTCAGGATCCTCAGGTTTCTGCCTGAGCCCCACCTCCTGTCAGGTCAACGGTGGCATCAGATTCTTACAGGACGGCGAACCATATTGTGAACTGTGCATGCAGGGACCTAGGCTGTGTCCTCCTAGTGAGAACCTAATGTCTGATGATCTGAAGTGGAGCTGAGGTGGTGATGCTAGCACTAGGGAGCAGCTGCAAATACTGATTAACATAGGCCGAGAGAGGTGAGTCCACAGAAGCCACAATAAATCAAGTGCTCGCAGACATATCAAAGCCCTATCAGGGAGTGGCAAGACATCAGATGCATCTAGTGGAAGACTTTATGGTGGCAAGTGAGTTGAGGTACTTCAACTGTACAGCCGCATCTGGTGGCAGGCTTACAGCCAGGATCCACCCCTCCCACCCTTGGTCAATGAAAAAACTGTCTTCCACGAGACCGGTCCCTAGTGCCAAAAGGGTTGAGGACCACTGAACTAAGACATCCTGAGCCAAGGTCCTCTTGAATCTGAGTGGATTGCCACCAAAGCTCACTACACATCGTTTCCTGGTCTTCCTCCTTCAGGGCCTAAAGGGAAGACTTGATGATCTATCGGCAACCGTGCCTTCTTTAGTTGGTAAATACTATTTTCTTGGTCTCCAGCCCTCCGCCTTCACTCATCGAAGTCTTCATAATGCAAACATCTTTGTGTGATCATTCTCTTCTTTTGGTGTCTCCTCCAACTTCCTGCATTATTTCCTGGCTCTCATCTGGAACTGCAACCTTCCCAGCCACCCATCAATAGTTGTTGTGAGTCACCTTACACTTCACGTGCTTCTGGGACAGAACACAGCGTTGTCTTCTGCCTGCATTCCCTCTGCTGCTTGCAGACCATGGCTCCTTCACCTTTCCTTTTGTTAAAAGAAAATGGAGGAATGACAACCCTGCTTACTCTTTTAATTGCCAGAAGGCATGAGAGAGAGAGAGAGAGAGAGAGAGAGAGAGAGAGAGAGAGAGAGAACCCTTAACAGAACATGGTTATGCTGAATCTGTTTTCTTCTGTTTCTCCTTCCTGCAAGCAATTGAGTACACACACACACACACACACACACACACACACACACACATGTCTGATCTATTCTTCAAACACCTCTCTTTCTGGAATCTACCCAGTGCAGTCTTATTTTTTTTTCTCCATAATACATTTAATTTCTTTTGTTTGTAATTGTTTTCACTGACATCTCACTATATTCCTATTTACAAGAGTCATCCAACAGCTTAAAAATAAATATACATACAAGCCATTTTGGAAAGGCCATGAAGCAATGCGCTGTTGTAACAAAATACCTGACAGTAGTTGATTTATAAACAACAGATATTTATTTCTCACAGTTCCTTAGTCTGAAAAGTCCAAGACCAAAATGTTGTGAAGTTCATTCGCTGTGTGGCATGGAGCTGATTTCTGCTTCCTAGATGCCACCTAAAGTGTTGCCTCCTTAGTGGGATAAACTCTGACCTCCTGTGGCAAAACACATGGAAGGAACTGACTCGCTTTGTCGAGCTGCTAATTCCATCCAGGAGAGCACTGCAGTCACGTCTTCGCCACCACCTAGGAGGCCCACTTCTTAATCCTATCACATGAGGTTTCATGATTAAATTTTAATGTGAACTTTAGAGGGGGCATGAACGTTCAAGCCATAGCAAATAGAGGAGTCGAGGACATAAAGCTTCGAGCCCTGTTGGCCGGGGCCAAGCCCCAACCTGGCCACTCTCGAGGCCTGAGATTTTGGTGGATTATTTAAACTCTTTGTGCTTTAGTTGATCTATAACGTAAGGATGCTGACAACAGAGTTGTGAAGAATAATGAACCAGTATGTACAGAACTATTAGAAAAGTAATGGACAGACAGCAAGTTTTGTAGAAGTGTTTACTATTATTATTAGTTTCATAATTGGACCCTGGTTCTCTTACAGAGTGTTTTGCTTGTCCTGAAGTTTATAATTACAGATCAGAGCTCTCTACAATGGTCCAGTCTGAACTGCTCACTCTCTAGACGTGGTCTGTGTTTTTCCCATTTTAAACCTGGAATTTGACTCTATCTTCTCTTCCATTTGATGAATTGTTTCCTTAATCCCATGATTGACACTTTGTTATGTTTTCTAACTGCTATTACTGGGCTTATATTTGCAAGAATTTTCGGAGAAGGGTGCATAGGAAGTAGAACGTATGGATCTCTGAACATACAAAGAAGGTGTTTAGTGTGCTTTGGTAATTTGAGCCCCAAATCATTTTCCACTAGGGTTTTAAAGGAATTTCTCCATTGTCTCTTATCACCAGTGTTACTGATATCCGATATCAGTTTCAGACTCGCTCTTCGATAAGCTGTACTCCTATCCCTTACTCAAGCATTTTAAGAATTTTCACTTTGCCCTTGTGGAAAATGTACTTTGGTATGGGTCTTTTAAAATCTATTTTGGTAGATGCTCAGTAGATTCTTTTGACCTACTGTCCAATGATTCCCCGCCCCCAGGTTTGGAGAATTACATTTGTGTCACGTCTTTGTAATCACTTCTCCACCTTGTCCCTCTCCCGGTTTCTGGGACACTGACACTGGAATACTAGTCCCCTGCCTTTGTCGCCTGTGCCTCATATGTTCTCTTAGTTTGTTCAACATTCTCAGAGATTTCTTAGACTTTTTTTCTTTTATTCATGAATATTCTATTTCATCAATTATATATAATTATGTGTTCTCTGATTATACTTTTTAGTGGCATTCTTTCTCTTTTATAAATAATTTTCTCAACTCTTTCTGACTCAATGAAAGGCTTTCGTTCCTTTTTCTAAATCACCTGCTTCTTTTTTGGTTCAGTTGTTCTGCTTGCCCCCCTTCCCCCATGCTCCCAAACTGTTCCTTTCCACGTGGTAGACTAGCTGGGACTCCCTAAATCGGCGGGGCTCAACTGACTTCCTGGCCAGCTTCTCTTTAGAATGAATGCTCAGAAAGCCAATCAGCTGTAAGAGCTGATTATCCAAAATAAAATGTCACAACTAGAAGAACTATTCACTGAAATGCTAGTACTCCTGTTGTTTTTACTATTGTTGTTTTACGAGGAATGCACTAAAAAGCTTCAGTGACAATATTTACGTACCTGCCCGTTTTTCTCATTCTCTCCTCCACCCGCTGTTTCTCTGCTGTATCAGTCTCTTCGTGCACGTGCACAGAACTGCTCTCACCTCTCAGAGGTCCTGATAGAGGAGTGTATGCTGGGCTGTGCTTCCTTGCTTTTGTTTCATAAGCCCTGGGGCTTTGCTTTGCATTCTGTCTTCCAGTAATTCATCAATAACTCGTAACTTTTTATCTTCATAGCTATGGATACATTTATTTTTATATATCCAATGGCCTTCAAGAGAGATGGGGAGCAATTCACGCACTCATTTCTGCCAACTCGAATTTGCAACTCTCATAACTTGTTAAAAACATGCAAATGAAGAATTTTTAAGGAACTGTTCATTATTAAGCACAAGGCTTAGGACTTTCATTTGTGTCCCATCATGAACTTCTCATAAAGACTTTGAGTATCTCCGTTTTCCCAGTGAGGAAATTGAGGTTCAGATAAATTAGGTCATTTGCCTCGATTCACAGAGCTTACATGTTGCAGGGTTAGATCTGAACCCAGGTCTTCCATTTCTGAGCGGTGTGCTTTATTTATGCTATAGCTGAAAACAAACTAGCCATCACGGACCTGGAGGAAGGCTGGACACAATGAAGAAAAAATGGAAATTGTATATATAATTGTTTGTGTGAGATACAGTGCCTAGATTTTTTTTTTCTTTTACAATGATGAGCAAACATCAGCCCAGGGTTTATCCTTGGGAACTTTGATAAACAGGATAGTAACTTGACAGAAATAGAAGCAGTATTTGTGAAAACCAAAAATGTCTGAGGACCCAAAATGGTTATAACAAGCATGACTAGAAAAATTAAGCCTAATCAGAATAATTTCATAGGGCCAGGATTATTGGATTTAGAAAGTAAAAAAAGCAGGACACATAGTTACATGTGAATTTCAGACAGGCAATGAATAGTTCTTTAGTATAAGTGTGTCCTACTGAGAATTATTTGCTGGTGACCTGAAATTCAAATTTAACTGGGCTTCCTGCATTTGGTTTGTTAACACTACATAGAGATATATGCATCATTTTGCATTTTCAGCCTTAAAACCCAGATATGCAACTGTACAAGGGGGGGCCTCTGCTAGGCGTTCATGTGAGAAGACTTATTTGTTGAGGTCGCTATGAAATCAGTGTAAGTCTAAGAGTAGGGGGGAAAGAGTAAGATTTAGGGAAGAGAAAGAGAACCCTTAAGGACTTTTCTCAAAATACGGGCTGAGACGGGAACCAGCAGTTACCGTAATGGTTATGTCGCTGGACTCCCACGTAGTCGACCGCAGTTCGTGTCCTGGACCCGGTGGCTTAAAACTCATGCCGGGCGCGTATGCGTGCATGCCCAAGATCCTGAGCGGAGAATGGAGGAGAAGGGATTGCGGCGTGACCATCTCCCTTGGGGGGTGATTTCTCGCTTTCTGTCTCTATGTCTCTCTCTGTCTATCTGGTGAGCGCATGTGCCCTATAGTGAAAACCTCTCAAAAAAAAAAAAAAAAAAATATGGGCTGAGAAATACTTGTTCATGCTACTGGAGATGTTTGTTTAAAATGTAGTTTTTGGGCCTTTAGAAATATTAATAGGAAGAGGGCTTAAAATGTCAACTTTTAACAAGTTCTCCAAGTAAAAGTGAAAGTTTGAAAATTGTCTATTAAAGGAAAGCAAAACTATCTCAGCCACAATGGCGGCCGGGTCACACCAGCAGGCTATACTCGACTTGCAGTGCTCCGTCTTATAAGAACACACCCTGAGCAATGAGACCAGGATTGTAGAAGCATTTGTTATGACGTCGTATACAAAATAACAGAAGTAGCCAGTCTGGCCTCAAGAATTTTCAGGAAGACATAAGTGCTTTCTTGAAATACAATTGCAAAAGAATGTTTAGATTGTTTTTCTTTTGTGTGCCTACTTTTAAAAATTATAACCAGTGAAAACACATTATGAGCAAAGTTGGGTTTCATGTAAAAATGCATTGTCTACACATTGCATTGTACTATCTGAAAACAGAACGAACTTCCTTGGAGAGAGTAATTTCTCCATAACAATTGAAGTATTTCAAAAATCAAAATTGAGGCTTGTCAGATTCTGCTGCTGGGATTCTCCAAGGCTGCGATTAAGGTCAATTTTCTGAGTCACTGTCAGACACTTTCTAAGGCACTTGCCCATAAATCTCAGTTTCACTCCTGGGAGCTAGCAGGTTTCAATGAGATCAATGAAAATAATTACAGGGTTAAAAATAAAACCAAGTAACCAGATCTCTGGATTTTGATCAGTTGAGAAAATGTTGACAGTGATATAATGATTTTCAAAATCATGCTGGGAGCTGTTGAAAATGAACTTAGATCCTTCATTTTTGGAGATGAAGACAAGAAATGCCATTGTCAACAGATGAATTTTTTTCAAAAGTTGGCTTCAGGGACAGAGTATGGGATCTCCTTTTCCAGAGGAAAGTCCGTCTAAAAGAGCTGAGTCAGGTTCAGAGGCAGGAGATGGACAGTGAGATAGAGGCAGGGCAACATGAAGATGCTGTTACTCCAAGAAATCACAGGGCCCTTAATCAGCTTTCAACATATTCTTTCCTTTAAAATTAGACATAAACAACTGGAATGGAAGAATAGCATTTCTTTTAAAACAAATTTTACTCTTTTCTAATTTCAAATATTTGAAAGTGCTAGCCATACATGAGGTATCGAAAATGTCCATGGAAAATGCGTATTGTGAGAAAATCATGCATGGATTTTGAAAATATTTTGCATGAAAATGAACTTGTGCTTTAATTCTATTTTCCACGAACTTATGGAAGTGCCCTTGTATTTCATCCTGAGCACCAACAAACAGCCAGTTGACAAAACTTACATTCCATATTTAACGGGAAAAGCATCCATTTCTGAGCGGGAAGGGAAATAACTTTAAGCTAAGCACTTAGACTGCATGCTGATGTCAGTGAGGAAGGCAGCTGCTTGGGAACTCTTTTTCTTTCTTTCCTGTTCATAATACAATGAATTTTAAAAAGTGAGCCCACTCATGACTCAAAGTACCAAAGTCTTACTCACCAAATAAAGTTGATTGACTGGAGTTCTGAAAATTACGTAACATCTCTATGGACTGGGTCTTGCCCTGAGCAGCACGCTGGTCCTGCCTTTGTCTTTTGTCTTTTGTTTTGCTTTCTTAAGGAAAAGGAAAAAAAAAATTAAATAAAGAAAGAAATAAAAGACATAAAAATAAAATAAACACAGTTTTTTAAATGAGCAAAAAAGAATGAGGGCTCTGAACAGAGGAGCACCCGGGAGGAGGTTCCTGGGAGAAGGCACAGAAGAATGGCCTCCCAGCAGGGCCAATGGGCTACTGCTCTTACTAGTTCAACGCCCTGTCCCAGGTCTGAAGAGTCGTGAGAGTGGTGGTCATGGTCTGGGGGTGGCAAAGATGGAGGAAGGGTGAGGCAGTGCAGGAGGGGAATCAGGGCCAAACTAGCCCGCAGGGAGGAGGAGACAAGAGCCGTGCCTGGGCTCTGAGCAAAGCTTTCTATTTTTAATTTCAATGACTCTATGAAAGACTAGGGGCCTAGAGGACCTGACCCAGGTACAGCTGTACTGGGGATGAGGACTTTTGTCCTCCCCTTTTCCTATTACACAGAATGTTCTAGTGACTCTGAATCCATAACTGAAGATGCGAAGCCTAGTACCAGGAGAAGGGACAGAGGCAGAGAGTGAGGAGCACGCACTGTGAGGGGAGTGCCAGGAGGCTTCCAGCAGGCACCCAGGCCTAGTCAGGTCCCAGCCCCAGCCCCAGCCCCAGGGGAGATGCAGGGTCCCAGGGAGCAGCCCCAGGGAAGATGCAGGGTCCCAGGGAGCAGCCCCAGGGGAGATGCAGGGTCCCAGGGAGCAGCCCCAGGGGGGATGCAGGGTCCCAGGTCGCCCACCTTGGCAGCGCCTCCTGACGCTGATAGCATTTACTGAGCGCTTCTGGAGTTCCCTTCAGAACAGTCATGGACTGTGGGACCAAATCTAAATCTAACAGACCGCTGACTTGTAGAAGTCCCTGACTATTTTTGGCCTGCTTTTGGACAAAAAGGAACCTTGAGTGCGAAGGGTAGGCTTCCGCAGGAAGAGCAGCAAGCAGTACGCAGCGGCGTTTCCAGGCGACGTCGAAGTACTCCTGTATTTTGAAGCCAGAGTTTTCGGTTTTTTTTTGCTCAGAAATTGCTTCGTCTTGAACGTATTTATTTATTTATTTATTTATTTATTTATTTATTTATTTATTTATTTTTGGTCTGGTTGAACTAATAGAATTTATCTTTTAAGTAAACAGGCATTTTTTACTGTTGTATACTGCCCTCTGCTGGCCTCTTCAAGCGTGTTTTACAGCTGCTGAAGTGGCTGTTGGAGAATGAGATTGAATTAATATAAGCAAATAAATAAATTGGGCTTTTATTTTATTTTATTCATTTTGGGTAAACTTTAAAAATAATAAAAACCCCCCATGGACTTGTCACACTTAAAATAATAAATAGATTTTTGAAAGATTTTTTTTTTTTTTTTTTTTTTTTTTTTTTGGTATAGCCTCCTGAAATATAGCAGACATTTATCTTAGAGTAAAACAGAAGTTTGGCTTTCTGGTATCACTTTCTGCTTTAAGGTGCTTACGACTATTCTTAGGAGGCCAGAAAAATCTTAGTTAATTGGTATTTGTTAAAGACTGAACATATTACTTTCCAAAACATTGGACTCTATCCACAATCCTTAATATGCAAAGAAACCATCTTAGTTCCAAAGAGCCAACAAATAATGCAGTGAAATATCTTTGAAGTCCAAACAAACATTTGCAAAGCGTGTTTGAGCTCTCTTGTAAAGATTTGGTGACATGCCATTGCTCGCTAGTAGCAATGGGCTGATCACTTCATGCTTTCTAGTAACGTGGGACGACTGTTCCTAAACTAGACCGATGCCTAATTGGCGACCCAAGTGCGTGTGAGCGCAGGTTACTTGCAAAGCCCGGATTAGAATTAATTGTCTCCGAATCCGCAGCCTATTGCTTTAGCTACTGAACAATGTGCTGCTTTTATTAGTAATTAGGAGAAAGAATTTTGTGTCAAACACTTTACTGCAAAACCAAGGTTCAGTAGTGAATTCTAATTAAAGTCATTTTATTTTTTAATGAAAAAAATCGCAAACTTTAAAACATTTTTTAAAAAGGGTAGCCACCATGGCGCAGAAGGGCGCGATCATTGCTTATTGAACTGAAGTCTGAGTGAGAGTTAGTTACTGTGTTATTCATCATTGTTGTGGGGGTTGGAGGCCCCTCGGTGGCCTTCCCTCCGGTGTGAAACGAGAGCTGGGTCTCGCACATCTTCATCTGGTTCTGGCTGAGTGACCTTCTTCAGGGTACTGGGGTGTCACGTCGCTTGCCGGATGCACAGTTGGTTGCTGAGAGCAGGTTAGTGTGAAGCGAGGGAGGCGTTTGAATCAGTCCGTGGTCACGGCGTGGAGGGGGTCGTTAAGGCTCCCGGAGCCAAGGCTGCCCATGCATGGGGGAGCTGACCAATGGGGGTCCCGGCTTCTGCCCGTGTGGGTCTTCACGGAGCCCTTTTTGTCATGCGAAGACTTGATGTCCATTACACACAGTCTTAATCTGAGTCTGAAAAGGGGCGCCGCAGGGCAGACATACAATTAACTTCTCTCTCAGTGCCCTAACCTTGTGGTTTTAATTTATGCACTTGTCAATCTTCTGAGAGCCGAACGCCAGCTATTGATTTCCGTGGCCAGCGCTATTTTTCCTGTTTATCATAATATATTGTCCCATTGTTGCGGGCCGTCTGCGCTCGGCTACATTTCCCACACAGCGGGCAGGAAGCTTCCATGGCATCAGACTTCCGTGGATTGATTTTCGCCGGGCGGGAGGGCCCTGCCCAGGCCGGGGCTTTGTGCGGAGCCCCCGAGGCCAGCACACGCCCGGGCCCTTCCTGCAGCGCCGCGCACCGGCCCCGCCGCGCCTGGGAACGCTCCTTATCAGGGCCCGAGTGATGTCATTTCTTTTTACGTCCCGTGTTTATTGTCTTTCGAGGCTGCTCTGTGGGAATGTTCTTTTCAAGGGCGACAATGGGGAACGGCGAGCGACGCTGGAGAAGCCGCACAGCGGCAGCGGCGGCCGGTCCCGGCTTCCCACCGAGACCCCGCGCTCAGCTGGCGCTGCAGAGCGCACGTCTACGCGGCCCGCGCCCGCGTCCTTGATTAACGAAACGCTCCGTCGCCCGCGCGTTATCCGCCGCCCTGAATGTGGTTACAGAAAACACTGACAACGCAGTGGCATGACCCAGAAGACGTGCAGGGCCCTTCCCTCCACCTCTTTTTTTCTTTTCTTTTTTTTTTTAAACCAACGTTTATGTTACTATTTTGAGTTTTGCTAAATACCCTTAAACTCTTAAGGCAAACGTCAGCATATACTCCAGTGAGTTGGGATTTAAGAGCCATCTGCCCTACATTTCCGCGGCTCTCAGTTTGAAATAATTTTAGACTCAACAAATTGAGACGACACATGCGGGTGTTTTTTTTTTAATATATATATTTAAAAGTAGGTCACCACAGTTAGTGATTTGTTTATGTGCACCTTCAAACTCAAACATTATTATTTTCTTATTTTTAATTTGTCTTAGGGCTAGTATATTGTAAAATATAACACACTGTGTAGTATTGAGAATTAGGCACCGTCCTTTGAAAATGATGATTAATTTACACTCTGAAATGGTGTTCCCCCAAGGAGCTCATTATCAATTAGAGAACCTCCCGCAGTCAAGAGTTGACAGATGAAACCAGTTCCAGTTCCGTAACCACAACTACAATCCCGCGGAGGCGGCTCTGTACGAGACACTGAGTGTGTTTGGTCCTTCTCTCTCTCTCTCTCTCCCTCTCTCTCTCTCATTTCCCTTTTTCATTCTTTCCTTCTCTCTTTTCTTTTTCTTTTTTCTTTTTGACTTTCTTTTTCTTTTCTCCTTTCATCTCTTTCTTTTCCTTTTCTTCTTTCTTTCTTTCTCTTTCTCTCTTTCTTCCTCTTTCTTTTTTTCCCTCTCTTTTTCTTCCTCTCTCTCCCACACTCCCTTTCTTCTTTGTTATCTCTGCGTGGGATTTCACAGGCGATCACAGGAGGAAAGGAATCAATTTTAGGGAGACTTCAACAAGAGAACTCAGTGATGTCAAGACTGATAAATCCACAGAGAGAAAACTCAGTTTCTATTCCAGTGATGTAATTAATTGTACAGCATGAGTTTTTTCCACCTGTGGACATTGATGGCCAATTTATAAATCTAATGAGTGAATTAATGATATTGATCAGTGGAAAACCAAGCCTAGCCCATTTTAATCAGCGACTGAGCACTACTTGTAGGGTTTGACTGAGTTTCATTAAATCATTTCCAAAGTTAAGGCTTAATTGAATTGGCCAAATCACAAATACATCCTCAGAAGTTACAAGTGTGTGCTTTTCTCTTGCACTAACTTGGGAGTAGAAGGTCGTAGGCATGATATACGCAATTGAACTCTATTTCTGGAGCAAGCTATAGGGGCGGGAGGCAAATGCTTCTTTTACTATCCTAGGTCTTTGTCCAATTGTACTTTTCTCTTTTTTGTGTGTGTATGTTGAAGGAGGGAGCAACTTCTCTAGTGAATACACATGAAGAATTAAAATGAATGGCCACATAGCCCAATTTGGCATGGTGAGATATTGGGATATGTCTGAGCTAGGTTCTACTGGCCTCCAGGTAACATACAGGTAAGTAGAACATGCACATGGGGGAAGTTTATCCACCCCTCTCCCTAGTGAAGTGACTGATGGCATAGTTTACGGATTTGATTTATTGATGGTAGAAGCAGGTAAGAGGGCCCTGTGGAAGGCAAGCTACCATGGCGGTTCCAGATTCCAGTGTTCATTCTCTGGAGGATATTCCTGGTGTCACGTTTCTCAC
Organism: Tupaia tana; assembly: GCA_026018925.1. Classification (NCBI taxonomy): domain Eukaryota; kingdom Metazoa; phylum Chordata; class Mammalia; order Scandentia; family Tupaiidae; genus Tupaia; species Tupaia tana. The sequence continues at coordinate 102,923,252 of JAKSZU010000005.1, read as the reverse complement.
TTGCTGTCTTCTTAGACTGTAGTTTTCATCTCTGACACACCTTGGCCAATATCAACAGATTATGTGAACTGGATGCAAGGAGTTTTGTTCACAATTTTCCTTACATAGCAGTTGAAAGATCCCAGATATAAGACTACAAAAACATTGTTCCAAACTATTTTAAAGAAAATGATTGGTGTTGCCCCAGGGAAGTATGCAGTGTAGAAATAACAGGTGCCTCTTCTAATTCTCTGACTTCAGAACAAAAACCAACCCAGGGAGGAATGGGACTTTAGATCTGTGAATAAGCAGAGAACTAGAGAACTGGGGTGGGGGACGGGCACAATTAAATAAGTTTTTGCTCTGGGGGAATCTAAATATAGCCTGACTTTTCTTTTTTCTCCTTTTTTCTTTATTATTATTGTTTATACATTCAATCACTACATCGTTTAGATTGTAAAGAGACTTGACCCCGCATAATATACACCTGAGACCAGCCCAGTTGAAAATACTATACACTTCATCATCAACAGGTAATAAACCATAGCTGTGTCCCACAAATGTCTTACCCTCTCTATTTTTTTTTTGCCCAAATTTTCTTTCCTACACTCTTCCCCTCTCCCACTCTCCTTCTGCTTTTTCTGGCTTGGCAATTGGCTTCTAATTCATACTTATATCTAAGGCTAGGTAAATATCTTAAAATGCGGTTTCGGTTGGGAAGTTGAGTAGGTTATAAGTGCAAATGAGAGTGTGCTGAGTTTGGGGTGATCTACCTGAAGTATGCTCAGCTTCTCATGCCCAGAAGCAATTGTTCTGAGCACAGAATAAAAGGCAACTGGAAGGGTTTGGCTCTCTGGTCCACAGATGTTATTGAAATCTTGGGAATACCTGTGACCACTCAGGGGGAGTAGAGAAAGACCAGCAGATCAAGAAGAAAAGACCCAGAGGACAGCATTCTTTTTTCTTAAGAATTATTTTATTGAACTTAATTTTATTTATGTACTTCTTTATTTTAATTTGACCAGAGAGGGACAGAATGTGTGTGTGTGTGTGTGTGTGTGTGTGTGTGTGTGTGTGTGTGAAAGAGAGAGAGAGAGCAAGCCGCCAGGTCTGGGACTTGAACCACGGTTGGCCATGTGGGAGTCCAGTGCTCTTAACCACTGTACCACCTGCTGGCCCTGAGGACAGCAATTTTAAAGTAGAGAAAGGAGCACCTTAAATTGGAATGAGAAAAAAAAAAGATGCAGGAAAAGAATCATAAGGGAATAATGTCATGGAATTTGTGTCAAAGAATCTTTGCAAAACCATGACTCAAGAAGCCAGTTGTCATGAAAAAACTCTCTTTTATCTGGAAACTTCATCTGGAGTTCATCAGCTCGGGGCCAGCAGGTGGCACAGTGGTTGGGATGCTGGACTCCTACATGGACAACTATAATTTGAGTCTCAGACCTGGCAGCTTGCTTTCTCACTTTCCCTTTCTCTCTCTCTCTCTCTCTGGTCAAATTAAAAAATAATAACAACAACAAATAAAATAAAATTACTCTTTAAAAAAAGGTTGATCAGCTTTTGCTAGGGGTGGATGGGGTTGTGATATTTGATTCATTAAATTTTTTATAGATAATTTACATACATCACAGTAATATAAATTGCTCAGGAAGGGGTACAGATACAGGACTGTTCTTCACTCTTTACTTATCCCTATAGGTCTTGAGAATTTTTTGTTTCTTCCTATCTTGGCTAAAGTATAGAGGAAATCCACTTTTCAGAGTCCCAGAGGGCATGAAAAAGTGGGTAAGACCAAGTCATCCCCGTGAAGGTCATCTCATGAAGGGAGAGCATCGATTGGGCCAGGGCCTTGGAGATAGATGGCGGGTGAATTCCTTTTCTAAGTACCCTTTTCTCGATCTAAATTATGATGTAGTTCAGGGAAACGGACATTACCAGCAAAGCCCAAGAAGCAGTGTTTTTTTTCTTCACAAGGAAATAAAGGGAATTTGTTGAAAAAACAAATGAGCAAATAAAATTGTTCTGATTGAAGGCTCTCATTGGAGTTTTAGGATCCTCCTGCCATATCCTGAAAAAAAAAAAAAAAAAAAAAAAAAAAAAAGAACCAATGAATTAACACATTTGTACTTTAGAAGGGATTCTCCCTTGATATTTGATATTTGGTCAAAGAGTGTTCTAGAACTCTAGATGAAGGCAGAGGCCCGGAAGATAAGGGCTGTAGAGTGGGTATGAGCTCTGATGATACAGCCATCATTTGGCACCCTTTGCCAGACTCCTTTCTGAGAGGCTGGAGGCAGGAAGCAGATGGCAGGTGGTAGGGAAATGCATGGGAGGCGAGGAAGGGGAGGCAGGGAATGAGTGTGTCACTCTCACCACTGAAGCAACTTGGCCGAGAGCTGAAAAGGTGGAATCTAGGAAGGGTACAGAGTCTGATTTCTGCTGATTTTAGGAAATAATTGAGGATGCTGAGAAGCTGAGGAAGAGAGAGAGTGGGAAAGAGAGAGCAAAAGAGAAAGAGAGGGAGAGGGAAGGAGAGAGAGAGAGAAATAAAAGGAGAGTTCTCTTTGCTCACTCAGGCTGCTGTAACAAAACACCATGGACTGAGCAGCTTATAAGCAATGGAAATTTGTTTCTTAGAGTCCAGAGGCCCCGGGAGGGAGGGGCTGGCTGGTCCCATGTCTGGTGAGGGCTGCTTCCAGCTTCATGGACTGGCTGTCTTCTCACTGTCCTCATGTGGCAGAGGGCTAAGGGAGCTCGCTGGGGTCTCTTTCCTAAGGGGTTGTATAGTCTTACTTTATAAGAAATTTTATAATCCCATTCATCAGGGTGGAACCTTTATGGCCTCAATCACCTACCAAAGGCCCCACCAACAAATATCACAATGGGAGTTAGGATTTTAAAGGAGGCGTTTGGAGGAGGTGTGTTCAGTGTACAGAATTTTACCCCGGCCCCCCAGAATTTGGGTCCTTCTAACATACAAAATGTTTTCATTGCATTTCTAAGTCTTGACTGTTCCCAGCATACCTCTGAAGTCTAAATCTAAAGTCTCCTCTAAGTTCACCTAGACCAGATGTGGGTGAGGCTCAGATACAATCGATTTGTCCCAAGGTAAACTGGCACCCAGCGGGGAACCTAATGAGGAATGTGTTTCCAAATAGCAATGGTGGAGCAGGCGTAGGACAGGCACTTCATTCCAAGGAGAAATGGGAAAGAAGAAGGGGGCGATGGAGTCAAGTAAGTTAAAACTGCAGGCAACTCCACATGATCCAGAGAATCAAGAATAATTCTCTTTGGCTCAATGCTGCCTTCCAGGCCCATTGAAGTGGCAATGTCACTCCCTAGACTTGGTGGGATGGGCTGGTGTCAGCCCTCTGCTTGGGCCCTTAGACTGTGGTTCTGGGAATCTCCATTTCCTGAAACTTAGATGGAGATACCTGTGCCTCTGGGGTCATGTACTCTGTCAGCCAATGGAGATGGGGTCATGCACTCTGCCAGCCAATGGAGATGGGGTCATGCACTCTGCCAGCCAATGGAGATGGGATCCATGCACTCTGCCAGCCAATGGAGATGGTGCCATACACTCTGTCAGCCAATGGAGATGGGGTCATGTACTCTGCCAGCCGATGGAGATGGGGTCATGCACTCTGCCAGCCAATGGAGATGGGATCCATGCACTCTGCCAACCAATGGAGATGGGATCCATGCACTCTGCCAGCCAATGGAGATGGGGTCATGCACTCTGCCAGCCCATGGAAATGATTACATGTGGATGCTGCAAAGTTGCTGCTTGGACCCTCCGGAGGAAGAGGGTACCATGGCCTGTTGGAGTCACATGTTGAGCATCAGAGTGTGAGAACTGGAGTCCAAGATACAAGAAGGCACTGGGTAGGGTGTACCAAGGTCCTGGACCCTCCTACTCTTGACCTGTGACCCCAGGTGCCATCGTACTCTGTGCCTATGATGGGAGTAGCAGCTTCAGTGATCTCTGAGTCACCCTTGGGATCATTCTTTCACTGTTTTGGAGAATAGCCATCAGTTTCTATTGAAATGACTGGCCCATAATACTCTCCTTATCCATTGGTCACTTGGCCATACCTTCAGTGTTTCTATAGTTTTGCTAAATGGCTAGACTTAGAAGTTCCAAATGTTTAAATTCTGCTTCCTTTTTGCTTAACCATTCTGTTTTTAAGTCATTTATCTTTTCTTGCTCTAGACAATAAGCAGTCATGAGGAGCCCAGTCACACCTTTAACACTTTACTTAAAAATGAGTAGGGCTAGGGCTAGCCTGTGGCATGGTGGTTAAGGCAGCTGGATCTCACATGAATTCTGCACAGTTTGATTCCCAGACCCAGTGGTAAAAAACACTTCAGGCCTGTGTGCATGCATACCCAAAATCCTAAAGGGAGGGAGAAATGGAAGAGAAGGAATTGTAGCCTGGCCACCCACCACGAGGGACTGCTTTCTCACTTTCCCTCTCTTTCTTTACCCCTCTTGGAAAGCACACATGCCCTCTGGCAAATTAATTAAAAAAAAAAGAGAGAGAGAGAGAGAAATAAAGAGAAAGAAAAAATGGACTGCAGCTAAATATCTAATTTCATTGTTTCCAAGTTCTACCTTCTAAAAAACACAAGGCCATGAACACAACTCAGCCAAGTTCTCTGCCACAGCATGTCAAGGGTCACCTTTCTCTGCTCTTCATTTCCATGTAAGACCTCATCAGAATGGCCTGTACAGCCACACTTTTACTAACAGCCCTCTCAGGATTACTGAGGTCTCCCCCACAGCTCTCCTTTCGACAATTTCAGCCTTCACCAGAGTCACCAGAATCATCATTCATGACAATACAGGTTTTTCCCACCGTGCACCTGAAAACTCTTTGAACCGCTACTTATTACTCAGTTCTAAAGATGTTTGGGACATTTTTAGCTGTTTGTTAGAATGGCATCCTCACTTTCCATTACCAATTTCTGCCTTTTTCTCTTTAGGCACACGGCAATAATGACACAGACTGGGTGGTTTATGAAATTTATGTCTCACATTTCTGGAGCTGGGAAGCCCAAGATCAAGGTGTTGACAGATTTGATGTTTGGTGAAGGTTCACTGTCTGTTTCATAGATTAATGCTTTTCTGCTTTGTCCTTGCATGATGGAAGGGACAAACATGCTCCTAAGAGAATGCCTTTCAAAGGCACTGATTCTATCCTAATCACCTGCCAAAGGCTTCATCTCCAAATACTATCACACTGGGAGTTAAGATTTCAACATGAATTTTGGGACCACGTGTTCAGTTTACAGCATGAAGATAAAAGCATTTGAATAAGGGGAGGAGAGTCAAGACGAGCCTTCCTCTCTCTATCACTCCTCTCTAAGTGACTAGAATAAGCACATTCACTAGCCCTCAATGACTGTTCTATCTCCATACAAGTTGTAAATGACACAACCAACAGGATGTGCCCTCCTAAAGCTCTGGCTCCTTGGTCCTCATTAAGGACACTCAGGAAGACCTTCTTGGTCTTGACGAATTTCAGGGGATTTCACTGGGCCCATGTCTTCTTGCCTTTTCCATCACAATTGCCCTCCAATTTCTTACCCTCCTTTCATCAAGAACTTATGCAAGGGACCAGCAGATGGCATAATGGTTATGTTGCTGGGCTCCCATGTAGTCGACCACAGTTCAAGTCCTAGACCTGGTGTGTTAAAACTCACACCAGGTGCATGTGTGTGCATGCCTAAAATCCTGAGAGAAAATGGAAGAGAAGGGATTGTGGTGTGGCCATCTCACTTTCTGTCTTTCTCTCTCTGCCTCTCCAGCGAGCCTACATACCTTATAGCAAAACAAAAACAACTCTCTAAAAAAAAAATGTACACTGGTGAAACAGTTTTCTAAATTATACCTACTTTTCTTTTTGAAATTATTTTTTGATTCTCCATCAATTATGTTTGGATAAAAACTAAATTGCTTACATTGGAAGATGATGCAAGGCATATTGTACCCATCTATGAATCCGACTGTATTTTTTTTCCTCCACTTTTTCATATCGTGAGGATTTTGGGCTTGCACACACATGCACCTGGTATGTTTTTCAAACCACTGGGGTCATGATTCAGACATGTGAGATCTAGTTCCCTACACACAGGATTTAACTGTGGGGCTGGTCTGAGAGGGTATTTTTCATTCTAGAGCTTATGAGGCAACAAATAATCAGCATTGTGCTTTAAACTAACACACAGAAATATAATTGCTCTAACTCGAGGATAATAATAGGCCAAAAGAAGACCAAATTAAAATTTACAGTAAATTAAAACTTTAAATAAAATTAACTAAAACTTTTGATACTTATAATTTCTTTGATGTCAGGATTTACTTGCCAGAATTATCTCAGGCTGTAAGATCCTCTCTGATCTTTCTCCCAGTTCACTGTGAAGTTTCCCTTCAGTTTATATCAGATCTTGAGCCTTGTCTCCTTTTTCTCCAAGAGGTACAGCTAGCCTACAGTGTGGTTACCAGGATCAACGGTCTTGTCTCCTCACCATGCAGCCTTCTGGGAGGGATCCGATGCAGATTTTAAATATCTTTCCCTTTGTATCCAACTCTGGTTTCATGAAAATTGTGCAACATGTTAAACCATAAGCCCTTATGATTTTTATTTGGTTCTTATCACTGGTGGTACTGTTAATGATCTTAGTATTATTACTATTGCTACTTTTTTTTTTGAATATGCTTTAAAAGAAGACAGGTAACTCTAATGATAACTAAACGCCTGAGTATGTAACGTGTTCTAGTGGTTAACTGGGTCTGTCAACTATAATACTTCCTTTCTAAAACATACTTTTTTCAAATTCAATATGCAATCTTAAAACTTGGATTTTTATCTCAAACAGTATATGAACTTTGAGATGTGTCAGCAGTGTACAATGCTGAGATCTGGTTCTACCCTCAGGAAAACGCAGTGTCATTACACACGTAAGGCATAAAAAGGCAAAGATTGTCATCAGCCTTGATTTACCAGATGACAGTTACCCCCCCATGGCACGTGACCAGATCTAGGTGATACCTGTGGAGCCCACCACTCATCTTAATAGTCTTCATCAGTAGAGATAACAAGCTTTCCATGTAGAGAATAGCAAGCTTTATTTTTTCTCTTTCTCTTCCTTGAATAAAATCTAGTTTCTGTGTGCTCAAAACTCTCTACTATGTCTTCTGATTTTTTTTGCATATAAAGGCAAGATAAATTTCCATTTTCAAAAAGCTATGTAAATATATTATTCCTTCCAGTTACCACCAACTAGCTTCACTGCCCACATCTGTTCCATATCTCTGAATTAGAAATAGACCAAATCATAAGTGAATTACTTATTACTGTTTATTTACATCGAGTTCCTAGGTTTTACCTAGTAAGATTATGAATAACTCTGTCCGTCCGTCTGTCTGTCCAACCATGTATCCCTTCCATCATCTCCATTTGTAATCCATATTTTCCTCAGTCCATAGTAAAAGTAATAAAAAATATGTATCATGACTACCCAAGGTTCTGAAACCCACCAGGACAGTATTTTGATCCTTTTTCTTTCTTCTGCTTTTGCTCTGATATTTTTCTCACAACTAATCTTTTTGTACAAATATCTTTTACCACTACCTTGACCTCAGTGTAACTTGATTTCCTTCCAGAAATTTCAGACACAGGAAGGAATCTTATCACTGCCTTTCCACTATCTTTCCTCCTCTCTCTTCCTACTCTTTCCCCCTTCTTCCTCTCCTCTTCTTTCTCATGTATCACTGTGAAGAAGGGAAGGATTTTCTCCAAGTACAGTACTCTCTCTCTCTGTCTCTCTCTCTCTCACACACACACATATATAAGTTCACCCATTTTATCTCTTTCAGGGAAGAGAGAGGGAAATAAGAAGCCTTGATGCAGTCATGTCAGGCTATCGTCTCCAGGCTGGTCAGTCAGGACCAGGGTGTGCCTAATGTGTCTGGAGTGTTCTGTGTCTACCTGGGATCTGAATCATGGTCCTACACGATGCCCCAGCATTACTGAGCAGAACCTCGCCACCTGTACTGCTGTGGCTAGACCACTGTTTCTAGATTAAAGTTACCGGATTTACAAATGGGTTCATATGGGCTTTCTAATATTTGTTGTAATCTCCTTGTTCTTACAGTCCTCATGTTTGCTGAGGAACTTCGGAAAAGTGCCCACAGGTTTGAATAAAGCCTATGTTGTTGGAACACGCAGGATCAATGTCCAAGGGTCAGGTGTGGGAGTCTGAGAGACCTTCTAGCACATTGTCTGAAGGAGCAAGCTCCATGCCTGTCTTTCTCTAGTCTGTGGAATTGTCCATCAGCCTTGCCTTACTTGGTTGATGAATCTAGGATTGTAAGTTCCCACAGTTCTGGGATATGTTCCTTCGAAAAAATTTCCTCTTTCTTTCTCTCAGGAAGCCAGTGGGATCAGCATGCAGGTAAGCCTTTGGCAACTTTCTGGTGGCTGATCCATGGCAGGAACCTCTGCAGCCCAGTCCCTTTACCTGCTATGACGTATGTGTGTGTTGTGGATCATGGGATATACTCACAGAATCAGCTCTTCCCCAGTTCAATTTAGGGCTAAAATGTAGTTCTTTCAAATAACAGACCGAGTCAGTCTCCATTCCCCCCAGTTTTTTTTTTTTTTTTTTTTTTTTTTTTTTTTTTTTTTTTTCACATAAAGGCAAGATAAATTTCAAATTTTGTAAAGGTCATTTGAGAATCTGGTAAAACATTTTAGTTGAAAATGTACATGGGAGGAGGCAAGGGGCAGGTCTTCAGAAGAAGACTCCTCCATGGCTTCTGAGAACTAGTGATTTCAGGGAAAAAAGAGAAATAAAGATTTTCTCCTGATAATTCAGCCTCCAGTCCCTGAACCCGAGTGGTAGGAGCCCCCCTAGCCTTCTCTCTGCCTGTGTCTCACTGCCTCTGTCTTCTCATCTTTTGGTAATTTTTCCTTTTAAAAATTTTATAAGGTAAAGTATTCTCTTGATTTTTAGCCCCTTCTTTATCTTGCTAATAACCCCCTTTCTCACACCCATCCAGGAGAGGAGACAAGAGGGAGGCCTTCAGAAGAAACTCCTCCTGAGAACTAGTGATTTCAAGTGGTGCATGAGTGTGCTGCGTGTTTTTTTATTTTTTACTTTTCTTAAAAATTTTTTTTGGTTGTTTTTATATTTTTTCCTTCCTTTTCTCATTGTTTCTCCCCCTCATGTTTTCTTTTCTTTTTATTTTATCTCATCACTTCTGCTCCTCATTGTCCATTCACTCTTTTTCTAGATGGATCTAAGGGAACCATAGCCAAACATCCAAATACTATTAGGGTTAACATATTCTTCAATATCCACTGAATCTGCTGCACAAAGGGATAAAAATGGAACGGCAAAGAGATTCCAGATCACCTCTTTCTGCAGGTTACTGAATGGTTAGATTGAACTTCAAGAATAAGGAAGAAACACACCATCCATCAGATGACTATAAATTGCCACAGGGCCACAAGAAATATGGGAAAGCAAGAAAATACCTCTCCTCCAAGGGAAAAGAATAACTCCTCTTCATCCACAGATGGTTCAGTAGAAATCATGGAAATGTCTGATAAAGAATTTAGAATATTCATAACGACGAAGCTAACAGAAATGGAAGAGTAGCGAGGCAATGAACTGCGGAAGAGGCAGGAGAAAAGAGCTAAGGAGTTCCAGGAGGTGAGGAAATTCTTGCAAGATCTAAAAGAAGAATTACACACTTTATAAAAGAATCAAATGGACCTGTTAGAGATGAAGGCTGTAATACAGGAAGTCAAAATCTCCATTGAAAGTATTAAAAGCAGACTAGGATATACAGAAAATAGAATCTCAGATGTAAAAGAGAAAATTGCTGTCCTAGGAAAATCCACCACAAAGACTGAGAAAATTGCTTAAAAATTGAGGATAATATACGAGAAATAGTAGATACAATCAGACATCCAAACATCTATATAATTGGTATCCCAGATGGCAAAGAGACTCATAAGGGCATTGATATTCTATTCCATGAAATCCTGGAAGAAAAACTTTCCAAACCAAGAGAGGCACTCAATGATCTAGTCCAAAAAAATACAAAGGACCCCAAATAGAATCAACCCAAGAAGATCTTCTCCAAGACACATTATAGCCAGATTGACCAAAACCACAGATAAAGACAAGGTATTAAGATTGGCAAGAGAAAAATGTCAAGTTACCCACAAAGGATATCCCATCGGCTAACAGCAGACCTCTCATAGGAAACAATGCGGGCGAGGAAGGAATGGAAAAATATATTCAAAGTGTTAAGGTAAAAGCAATTTCAACCAAGAATACTGTACCTGGCAAGACTATCCTTCATATGGGAAGGAAAATAAAGAACATTCTCAGATAAACAAAACCTGAAAGAACTTACCAACACCAGACCAGATCTCCAAGAAGTTCTCAAGGGAGTGCTGTACCAGGAAAATTAAATACAGACACACAGAAATAAGAGTTCAAAAAATAAGAAAATGGCCAACTTAATTGTAGGGACAAGTCTGGAGTTGAATATAATAGCCCAGAATTTAATTGGGAAGATTGAACCACAAGAGAAGATAGATTAAGTACATGAGACTGAACTGGTGAAATAGCATTTTATGACTTTTGACTAAAACATTACTAATTTTCTTCTAGGGTTTGTTTTCCAGTTTTAAGGACTTTTGTCCTGTCTTGAGTTGTCAATAGGTTCATGTACCTGCTATTTGAACAGAATCCTAATCTGTTTCCTGGATTTAAGTTTTAAGCAAATTTCCTTAGCATTTCTTTGATTTATTAAAGTTGAAACTGCTTTTCTTGAAATTACCAGCTGAACTTGCTATTGAAAATAGTTATATTATGTAAAAAAATGTGTGATCAATAAATGTGGGGGCAAAAGGAATGGAAAACAACTGAAGACACCAGAGATAGTGTGGGAGGAGGGTGGGGAAAGGGCAGAGGGTCAGAAATAGGGGTAAAAAAATATATATGAAACTAGAAATGGAAAATTATTGACGATAACATGCATGATTAAGCCGCTGTGCAGTCTATTTTGGATGGAAAATCACATTTTGTATACTGTGATGATGCTTAGGGAATGAATGTAAATTAATTTTAGAAAGTTTCAGGAAAAAAACCTTATGAAAATACATGTAATGGGAAAACGATTTATGAATTTCAAAAAGTTTTTGTACCAAAATAAATTCATACTTAAATTGTAAAACTGATAAATAAATACATTCATAAATAATAGAAAATGTACATGGATAGAAGATTTTTGCCTTTCGCTTTCATGGTTTCAGAGATCCTGAAGGTTTTCATGAGTTAGAGATATCATTTATGCAATCATTTTGTTTCCTATTAATGGAGAATGGAAAGATCTTAATTTTACTTCCTCTTAGATGCATTTAGAGTTTTTTTAGAATTATTTATTTATTTATTTATTTATTTATTTATTTATTTAAATGTGAACAGAAAGGAACAAAGCGAGAGACAGAGAGAGAGAGAGAGGGAAAGTGAGAATGCAAGCTGCCAGGTCCAGGATTTGAACCGTTGTTGGCCATGTGGGAGCGCAGCACCCTTTACCATTATACCACCTGCCAGCCTGCATTTAGAATTCTTTACAATGTTTGATATTTTTATGTTCTCCAGTCTTTTAGTCTCTACCATAGAGTATGGACAGTCGAGACATGTTAAGTGGAGACATACAATGTTTCTCTTTCATAGCCTAACTTACTTCACTCAGCAACGTATCTCCCATATCTGTCTACTTTCTATCAAATTCCAGCACCTTGTTGTTTTTTATGGCTGAATAGTATTCCATGGAGTATATGTGCCTCAATTTTTCAATCCATTCATCAGTTTGTGGACATTTGGGTTGGTTCCGAGTCTTAGCAATCCTGAATAATGCTGCTGATGAGGATGTGTATAACAGTCTCAACTGGGCTGGACTGAAGTGTAAACCATGCTGAGTAAAGTCTCTTCAAAATTGAAAAAAAAAGGAATTCTTTACAATGAACTTTATAGTCAAGAAATTAGTTAAGTTTTATATTCCATTTCATCTTTGATAAAGAGAAAAATATTTATATAAAATGAACAAATGATAAATATTTCTTTCTTTTCTACAATTTTGGGGAACATTGGTACAGTGAAATAATGGAAAGAAATAATCACTGTCAGAAAAAATAACAAAAAAAGAAAAGAAAAAAATAGCAAAAGAAAGCATTAGTATGATGTAGTAATAATAAGGTAGCCAAAATGTTCCAAATCACATAAAAATAAATAAAGTGTTGCATTTTATAAAGGAATAGTTCAATGACACTATAAAAAGGTAAAAACGCCTTTGCCAAGGCAGGTAACATGTTTGAGAAATGAATGGCAGAATGTGAAGTGATTTCTCTCTTGCACATCAGTAATGGTGGCGCCTCTGAATCACTGACTTACACTCAAGTAGTTACCTGTACAGAACCACCCATTATAGCTGGAAATGATATGTGGCAGGAGAGCCGGGAGGAGTAACCTGGGAAGGGTACATGCAGTGTATGACCACGACTGTAATCATGACTAAGAAAACATCATGGAAGAAGGATGGAATTGGAAAGGTCAGTGCAGCTGACTACTTTCTTAACAAAATAAGTTAATTCAGTAAATTTCACATTTATGATGGGGCTAATTTGTCTCATGAGAGAACTTTACTCAGGGTTAATTCAAAAGACTACTACCAGCATTAGCTTAAAAGCTTCTTTTCCCCAGATAAGGTTTAGACTTCTCATATGGAAAAGTAGGTTTCTTATGCACAGTCCATAAAACTATCCAGTTGCAAAGCATCTCCTATCTGCCATAAAGCTGAAGCGTGAGGGCTGGAATATGCTACTTGACCCCATTTTTCTGCACACCACCCAGGGAAGGTTGGAAAGGGATGTTCTGTCGAGATGCTATTTCTTCAGTTCCATCATGAGATCATTTATTTTCCATCACACACTACAAGAAGCAGTCCTGCACTTAACTATTTAACCATCCAAGGCTAAAACAATTACGCTCAGCTTTTTGGATGTCCTGGAAGAGATGGCTGGATGAAGCTCAGCTGCCTGTGGTGATGGAAATATAGTTCCATCTGACTGCAGATATCTTACACTTGTCTTTCCTCAGTTCAAAACTTCCCAAATAAATAATGATTGGCCTTGCAGCTTTTTCTTTATATATATGTGTGTTTGTATCCTTAAATTGGTTGATTCTCTTTAATGCATTCTACTGATTAATCCATTTCCTCAACTTGATTTTGGTACCTTAAAACAACATTACAGATGCAATCCCTATTTCTAAAGATTTCTTCTTTATTACTTTCCAAGTCTTTAAATTTTCTTTTAAATCTCTTCAGTATCTAGCTGATTAGTTTCCTTAAAGAATACCCTCTTCTTTTTTTTTTTAACCATAATTTCCTTTTCTTGCTGGAAGTGATTGAAAGAGTGAAGGGTCCTTGAAATATGAGGATATTAGCTACGTAAGATGAGAGAATGGGAAGGGAGCTTTGAATTTAAAAAGAGGACTTCTGATGTTGGATGCACGCCAGAAAAAGACCATCACAAGTCAGGTTGCTGCAATGCTCGGTGACTTTCCCCTTTGCTATCAGTTGAAGAGAACTTTTCCTCTCCTGGAGGTAAATTGCTCCTTTATTAGCTGAGCAGTGATTATTTTTCTTTGGCTATGAAGACTGAGTGCATTTCTTTTACACTATCTATTCACTCAGAAACATGAAAAAGGTAGGGTGATAAGTTGGGTGATTATACTGTGTTGATGTGATGGATATTGAACACAAATCTTTTGAAGTTTGTAGAAATGATCTCATCATTTGTAATACTTACTAATATTTTTAATCAAAATTTTTCATTGCCAGAGGACGCATGAGCTTATTTTAGAAATACAGAGACAGAGAGACAGAGAGAGAGAGAAGGAGAAGTACCCCACAGTTGGACATAGTCATGCTGCAATTCTTTCTCCTCCATTTCTAGATCTTGTTTGGATCTGGGGCATGTTTTTCAAGCCTGTAGGCCTAGGAGTTGAACCATACACTTGACCATGTGGGATCTGGCTCCTTTAACCACTAGGCCACAGAGCTGGTCTCATAATTTTTGCCAGTAGAACTGGATACTTCCTTTGATGCAACAGAAAATTTTTCCTTCGGCTAAGGAATTTAAAGAAAATTAAAGACAAAGGGGATGCAGCTATTGATCCCAGTCCATCAACAAAATAAAGTGCAGGATAAATGAAATGAGAATTTGTGGCTGACAGATACAGTGGTAGAGAAATGCCCAGAGGAGTCTGTCCAACACAGCCTTGCATCTCTGGGCTGTGCATACGTTACAGTCCCAGGAAGCAAGTCTAGCAAAGGCACAGTAGCATTCTTGCTCACTCATTTCTTCACTTTGGAACATTTAGTATTGGTTCCATAATTACCATGGGGCAGGTGTCATGAAATTTGATAATTCTAGTTTTTTTCTAAATTTAACAAAATCTGAATAATTTATATACATTTCTTTTTATAAAAGAATTATTTCATTTTCTTTGTTACTATTATTTTGGGGAACCAGCAGTTAACGTAATGGCTATGTTGCTGGATCCCATGCAGTCGACCGTGGTTCGCATTCCGGACTCGGTAGCTTAAAACTCACGCCGGGCGGGTGTGCGTGCGTGCCCAAGATCCCGAGAGGAGAATGGAGGAGAAGGGATTGCGGCGTGACCATCCCCCCTGGGGGGTGATTTCTCGCTTTCTGTCTCTATGTCTCTCTCTGTCTGTCTGGTGAGCACACGCGTCCTATAGCAAAAACCTCTCCCCCCCAAAAAAATAAAAGAATTATTTCATTTTCTTTGTTACTATTATTTTTTTAAAAATTGATATAGGGCACATATGCTCACCAGAGAGAGAGAGATGGGGAAGGGGGAAGGTGGGTTATAAGAATGTGAGACACCAGGTCCTGGAATCCATTATTAGCCTTGTGGGAGTCCAGCGCCTTAACCACCAGGCCACCTGCTGGTCCAATTTACATATATTTCTACTTAAATGAGTCTAGCTAAAAAAGGAGAAGACATGAAAGATGGGAAAACTTAGGTAGTTTAGTTTCTTAATTCCTTTTTTAAATTAAAATTCCAGGATTTTGATGACAACTTCTTGGCAATTTTTCCCCAAAAGATATATCCATTCACATTCTGTGTCAGCACTGTTTTCCAGAAAAAGATGAGGGAAGAGAAACTAAGAACAATTCAGCTATCAATCCACCTTTTACATATTTTTAAACAGTTGCTATTTCTTGTTTTAATCACTCAAAAACTTTTCTTCATAGTCAAGGGATCTTGAAATGATTACACTGAATAAAGAAGATAATTTTACCCCCTAACATTTCAAGTAGAAATTGGCAGCATACCCTTTTTCATCAGTTAGGAAAGATATTATTGAAGTAGTTGAATCTGTCTCATTCTTCATTTGTGTAAGGTAATCTTCATTCTCACAGGCTTCTTTTTCTTAGGTCACTGTGAAAACTTTATACAGTTTTAATTTTACTTTCATCCTGGTTGCTAATTGACTATCATGTAATCTTGAATCAAGGAAAGTTGAAATCTACGCCTTTGGGGAAAACAAGATGAGCTCAGGGTGTGGGATTGTTGATCTTTGAGAAGACTGTCATTCTAATCAGGTTGGTAAGTGCATTATGGCTCAGCTAAGGAGAGTGCCCTTCTTTAACTGCTCCTCTCAAACAACCTTCTATTTCTAAGAGCCTCTTCTCCATTCTGCATGTGCTTCTCTGAGACACCCCATCCTAAAAAAGTGTCAATCTGGAGATGGAGAACTTTTCCATGTAAATGATGACTTTTCCAATTTTCTTTAGAAAAAATTTCTAAATTGCTCCTTTGGCTCTCTGAAAACAGGGGCATTTGGTTCATCGGTCACTCATGTCCTTGATTCCAGAAAGTTCCCAGAGCATAAAAGTAACAAAGCTAAGGCCTGCACTTTTGTAAAAACTTGAATTCTTATGGATCAGTCAACCTGATGTGGAGAAAGGAAGATAGTTTAAGGTGGATTTTAAATGGAAGAAATCCTTTATTTCCTTCAGGAAAGGCTAAGGAGAAGCTTTAAATTCGACTGACTTCTGAGAGGAGTATTACTTGAAGTGCTGATGATAATGTATATAGTAATGTCTTTATCTTGACTAATATACCTGGTATTAGAGATGGAAAAAGCAATGTCATACACTGTGAAGATAAATGTAAATTAAAATAAAAAAATAGGGGGCCAGCAGGTGGTAAGGGTGGTTGAGATGCTGGACTCCCACTTAGCTGACTGCAGTTCCAGTCCCAGACCTGACAGCTTGGTTTCTCGCTTTCCCTTTCTCTCTCTCTCTGTCTCTGGTCAAATTAAAAAACAAAAACAAAAACAAATAAAATCAAGAAATAATTTAAAAATTAAATAAAAATGAAAAAACAAAACAAAAAAGAAAAGTAAGTGAAAGGGGATGAAGTGAAAAATTGAACATAAAAACAATGTCTGACTCAGTTTTCTATTCAGAAGGCTCTCCAAATATAGCTAAAAAGTTTTTTTTTTAATTGTCACAGGACACGTACCCTTGCCAGGGAGAGAGAGAGAGATAGAGAGCCCCCCAAAGGAGAATGGTAGCATTCCATCTGTAATTCCATCTCTTCCATTTCTCCAAACTGTCAGGATTTAAGGAATGTACACACACATTCTCACACATCCTTCGCTTGCTTTTCAAGCCTCTAGGATTCTAATGGCGTGGTTGGCCATGTGGGATCTGCCTTCCTTGAGCATACCGCTACAGGGCCGGTCCCAAAGAGCATTTTAAACCTCCATGGGCCAGTCTTGTAGGTGACAAGGTACTGCAGTGAGGCCCGGATGATTATCATGGTGAATTCATCAAAGGACAATCCTCATGACCTGTTAAATACCAAAAACATTTTAGTATGCACCGGCATAACGTAGGAAGTACTTGAGTTCTAATAGCCACAACAAAAATATTTCTCTAGGTGACATGGAAAGTTCATCTAGTGAGAGTACATTCATGCAGCATTTACCGAGAATCAGCCAGGGAGAAGGCTGGCTTTTATCTTAATCTTTAGGCTGACTTAAGACCTAAAAGAATCTGCTTTCTTGATGCAGAACCTATTTGCAGGTGCTAACCATCCTTCGTATGTACATGGTAGGCCAGGTCCTTCAGTGGCAGGACAAATCTTCCACACATAGACTCATTTTGCTCCCTTCTCTGTCCTTCACTGTGACCTCTCATCCTTGTGATGTTAATTCTACGTGTCAGTTTGCTGAGTCATGGTCCCTAAGTATTTGATCAGACTTTATTCTGGATGTTTTGGTGAGGATGTTTTTGCAAGAGATTCAGTGAACTTTGAATAAAAGCAAATTGCCTCTCCTAGCGTGAATGGGTCTCGTCTAATCAGTTGAAGACCTGACTATTGTAAAACCTGGCCACCCCTAAGTAAGAGAAATTTTCCAGTTTGATGGCTTTTATACTTGAATTGTAGCTTTACTTCTTCCCGTGGTCTCCAGCCTTCAGCCCAGCCAGCACACTTTAGACATGCCAACCTCAACAACTGTAGGAGCCAAGCTTTTCAAATCTGAGTCTCTCTCTCAATATAATCCACACACATGTGCACGCAGACACATACACACATACTTCAAAGCATTTGTGGTGGGACAACCAGTGGCATGGTGATAAGGGCAGCTAAATCCCACATGACCAACTATGATTGGAGTCCTGGACCAAGTGGCTTGAAAAACATGGTGGGCATATGTGTGTGCATGCACTAAGTTCCAAGAGGAGAATGAATTGCAGCATGACTATCACCCCAGGGGGTGCTTTCTCACTTTATCTCTGTCTCTCTGGCAAACACACATGTCTGTAGCAAATTAAAAAAAACGTTTATGGAGTAATGGAATTAAAGTACAATTTTATTTTAGTGCAAATACATTTTGAAATCTATGTATAGTTTTTCCACAATATGCATGTTCCATGAAAATTTACATATGTATAGATCTGGCTACATATTCCAAGTCTATCTGTATCCGATCTATGCCTCTGTATATGCACACATACACATATACATCCGTTAATTTTGTTTCTCTGAGAAACCTGACTAATGTATTCTTCTCCTTTCCTCTTTTTCTCAAATATATTGAACCCACAAAATACTTGCCATTTACTAGAGGTTTCCAGTCTCTCAGGTCAAAGTATTCGCTAGTCTTAAAAGGGAGAATGAAAATCTAGAGCTAATTATTAAAATGTAGTGTCACTAATTGACACTAGAATCATTAAAACCTTGTCAAGATATTTGTAAGACACAAATGTATGCCAATTGTTATCAACTAATTTCTATAGGCTATCTCAATGGAATAATATATAAGCTCATTTTTTTTTTGTTTCATCTTGTTTTTAGAAAAGCTAGTTCTCTATAAAGTATACTACTAAGGGGATAACAGAATAAACAATCAGTCAATAAGGGAGGAGAGGTGCTTATAGAACCCCTCGAACTCTGCTGTATTGGACAGTGGCCACCCGACAGCCCCCTTATTTCATTGACAGCACTCCGCCATGCAGACCCTTAAAATGCTTCCTTGTTTAAAGGTATGTTGTGAGTTCCTTTTTAGAAATGGGTTTCTACCTCTTCCTTCTCAGTCCATCTTACATCAGCACCAAAAGACCATTGGAATTTTCCAGAAGGTCATGTAAGTTCCCATCGTTCCTTTGTGTTTGCTCTCCCATCATTTTTTCTGCATTCTTTCTGTTTCCAGGTCCTTCAGCCTCTTGTGCCTCGGATACTCTGGGTGGCTCTACCACAGGGCCTTCGCACTTGCTGGGTTTTCTGCCTGGAGCACTCATCTCCGAGCTGACTACATGTAAACCCCCTCATAGTCATAGATCTTTGCTACATATTTCTGGTGAGCCCTTTCCTGGCAAGCTCCACGTTAAACTGTAAATCTTCCTGACTACCTACTCAGTTTCCCTAGTTTGGTTTAATTATTTGTTCAATGTTTACTTTTGTATTTTTAACACACTGTGCTCCCAAAATGTATAAATCCTACCATGGCATGGCTTTTTCTCTTTTAAAATTTATTATTGTATTTTAGTGTCTGGATTTTTGCCTAGTACTAATACTTAGTGGATAAATAATTCTGGGCAAAAGTAATGTTTCCATATTCCTTTTTGTGCTATAGCTTCTTGGCTGATTCTAGCTTTAAACTAGATTGATGGGAAAAAGGCACTTTCCCTTCATTTTAGCATGTGTGATGGGATGTGAAAGAGACAATGGGAATGTTTCAGACATTCCTGACAAAGAACAGAAAGTCATGAGGTGATGGAAATTGTGCGATTTAGGATGTTCATGCTTCATTTCCAGATCCGGGCCAGAGAACTTCTCTCGGGGAAGGGGCTGTTTGAGGAAGGTAACCTGGCTGGGTTGTGTGTTCCAACGGTCAGATACCCTGCTCTCCTCGGACTCAGGAATAGGGAATGTCTTGTTGACAATGTCATTATAGACCTCTTCATATTTAGAACCTACCTCAGTTACGGGTGTGTGTCAGTTACAGATAAATCAGTATGCAAATTAGTAAGTGAAGGCTAAAATTTTAGTTGTACTAAAATATAAACGAATATGTACATGGCAGTGGGTTAGAATTGGAGGTGAAGAAAAGGCTTCACTAGCTTCTTAGTTGAGCTGCTGAACTAGCACAGAGAGCTGGTTCTGTTAGATTGGCTCGCTGGCCTCAGCCCTCTTCAGAGACCAGCACAGAGACACCTCACCCTCTAACTGGCACATGCAGTGGGAGGTGCGTTAGGCTGTAACGTACCTGTCGTGCTCGATGCAAAGCTGCCTGTGCTCGCACAGTAAACGCCTCAGGAAGGTGTCTTTTTACCGAGGCTGGATTCTGTGTCCCAAACTGCTGCCTACAGGCTCGTGACAGACGCCAGCTCTTAAGTTCCCAACATATAGCAGTGCTCAGGGAAGTTTTGGCAAACTCTTAAACGGCAATAAGCCCAACAAGAGCTCAATCGAGACCTCCAAGAAAACTAAACAAACCACAGAAATATAATTTAATTCTGTTTGTAGGGCATTTTGGAGTAAGGAACACAATTTGATCCACTTAACAAACAAATGAAAGGACCATTGCACTGTTATGAAATAACCAGTATTGAAAACATATTCTATATGTTTAGTGATAAGTAAGAGGAAGTGGTCTGGGGAAAAGAGAAACGAAGGGCAGGATGGGTGGAAATTAAGTGAGAGCTCCAGAGGGGCCGCTTCACTTACTGCTCCACACCTCCTCTTTTCCTTTTTTTTGGAGAGGTTTTTGCTATAGGGCACGATCGCTCGCCAGACAGACACAGAGACAGAAAGACAGAAAGCGAGAAATCACCCCCCAGGGGGGATGGCCACGCTGCAATCCCTTCTCCTCCACTCTCCTCTCAGGATCTTGGGCATGCATGCACACGTGCCTGGCGTGAGTTTAAGCCACCAGGTCCAGGACGCAAACTGCAGTCGACTACGTGGGAGTCCAGCAACATAGCCATTACACTAACTGCTGGTCCCCACACTTCCTCTTTAAGGCCTTCCCTCTCCATCTTCACATTGGTGATAGCATGTTTATGACTCACTCACAACTGAAGTCCAAGGGCCTTACGGTGATAACTAGTCATATTAGAAAAAACATTTTGTGCCTTTTTTCTTTTCTTTTTTCTTTTTGCTAGAGTGTATGTGTGCTTGCTGTAGTGTGACAGAGACAGAGGTAGAGAAAGAAAGACAGAGGGTAAAAAGAAAGCCCCCCTACCCCCGCCAGGGAGGATGATCACATTGCAATCCCTTCTTCTTTCTCCTTTAAGAATTTTGGGCATGCACGTACACACACCAGGTGTGTTTTTCAAGCCACTGAGTTCAGGATTTGAACCACACAGTTGGCCATGTGGGATCCATCTGTCTTTAGCATCTCACCACCAATTGGTTCTGACTTTGTGCTTTTGAATAAGCCAAATGATATCTAACATGTTCAAAGCAGACCCCATCATCCATTTAAAAGTCTGGTATTTCCCAATATCTTGATATGAAAACTCAGAGTGATGTTTGCATTTTCTTTTACATTGATTTAATTGGCAATTCTTGTTGAATTTGCCATTAGAATAGCATTTTTGAAAAAATCTTCAAATTTGCATCCCCCTCATGGGACATAACGACCCCACTATGACTGTCACAGATGACCTCTGTGTTTTCAGTGTCTTTTCTTTTCATTCTGTCCTGGGTTCTGCTACCAGAGTTAGGTTTTCATGTTGAATGTTCTCCACATTTTAAGTGCTGTGACACTCCAGATTAATGACGTTCACCTTCTCAGTATGCTTCCGTGGACATAGCCAGATTTCGACACACACATATGAAGAACTGAAGCAAATACTGGATTTTTTCAGTGTGATAGTCATTAAAATATTTAAAAAGCATGATGGTGATGAAATCAGCCATTTGATGATATTAAAAAGTATCATTTACTTGAAAAACTAAACAAATTTTGATTTTTCCTAGTTTAATCACTGATCTTTATTAGTAAAATAGGCTCTTAGGTAGTACATACTCTCGGACATAAATCTAAGGTTCTATTTTTTAAAAAGTATGGGATAGAAAACTGTCAATAAATAACAAAGTAAATGTCTTCAGAAACCAATACCTTAAAATTATATCCAAGCAAGAAAACCAAGAATAAACTACTTATTTGTTTACAAAAAAAATTACTTGTCAACTGATGTTTTCTAACAGAGCTGTCTCAGTGAATTGTCTTGGACTTAATCTCTACTGTGTAGTTTAAATTCATTCTTCAATCCTTACTTGGGATAAAAACTGTTTGAATGAATGTACCATTACACTAGAGGTACTTTCAAAAAAAAATACAAGGGAAAAGTTTAAAAATAAAAACTTGATTCATTTATAAAATATCAATTAAGGCTTCTGAATGAAAAAAGAAATCTATTTAGTGTCTGGGCCGCTAGCCTTTTTTATGCAAACAGGTCAATCTACCCCATCTGCCCTAAACAGGGGAGAAAAATTCAGAAGTGAAAATTAGCTTTGAATTTTACCAAGATATGAAATTACACATAACAATTATCATTTGAGGTAATATTTCTTTAACAAACTAGAAGTAGAATTTTCTATTTGTACTAATTTTTCATATGTATTTAATATGAGTATAATATATTTAGTCATATTTAATACTCATCCTTTTGTTCTATAATCACCACAAAATAAGAAAAATTTAGGTTTTGATTGGTGTTAAAGCACATTTCTATATCTGGTGGCTTTAAAAGATGTTTATAGTGTCTATCTGATAGTTTAATAAAAAAGAAAACAAACACTTCTAAAGCCACAGGTTTCCCCTTTGCCCTTTCAATCGAGAGGTTATAAGAAAAGTCTTACCAGTTATAAGGACCAGATGGAGCTTAGAAATAGATCCAGAAATTTTTCTTGAAATTTTGATTTATTTTTTTCTGTATTTCAAGCATACTTTCAAAAAGAAAAAAGGAAGGAGTTCTGTGAGCTGGGGGAATTCTCGGTTTACCTTGACATCACCATACCTATTTTGCTATATAAAACATTTCAACACTGTAAGCTAAATAACTACTGATTTTTAAAGACCAGCCAGAGAAGAGAAAAATCTCATCTTTATTATTTACTTAGAACCAAAACTTATTCTTTCGAAGTAGTTTAACCTACTAAACATGCCTACTATAAGATCTTCTTTCTCAGAAAGTAGCATCCCTTGCTCTCATTCCTTAAATATTTCACACACGTAATCAACCTATACACCTACTAGCTAAGTATCAGTTATGGTAAATTAGTTAAAATAAAACCTCCCCATTTGTGGATTGTGCCTATAAAGCATTCTTATGGTCTTTAAAACAGAATTTTCTTTGACAAAATTTTGAACTAGTGGGAGAGTAGATGGGCAATCACTAAAGCTAAAGCCTAATGGTACTTAAAGTTATTTAACTTTGACACTAAATGGAGGGACGGCATTTAGTATGATCTTCCATTCACAAAACTGGAAAAAATTATATTTTTAAACTGGGATCATTCTAAGAATTACCAAACATTTACTGGGAATATTCAAGTTTATCTAAATATCGTCTAGAAATCCCACAGCACTGCTCACAGAACTTGATATGTTCAGCCGTCACTGTGTAAACCTTTCATTTCTCACCAGTTAACAACAGCTTAGTTTCTACTTTTCATCCCTCAGGCCCAGGTCACTATTGGTCATCGATATGACAAAAATATACTTCTATTTTATGGAAAAATGCAGTTTTTTAATTCAATAAAGATATAATGAAGGATAGAAATGAAAAATACATGACAGAACAATTAACTTGAAATTATTGGGATGAATAGATATGTCACATGCACACTTTAATCCTTTTTTTGTTAAAAAATTCTTTACTGATTTCTATTAATTACAGAAAAATCTTGTTTGAGAAAAATAAATTTCAGTCTTACATCAGTGTACCTTTGAAAAATTTAGAAAATTTCAGTTAATTTAATGATACAAGAATTTTCTACTTACCCCCTTTATTCAAATTTTAAATCCATTTAGTTTTATCTGTAACATTCATTTTCTTTTAATCTATTTTATCCATTCAATCACTATATATCACTTAGCTTGTAAAGTGAATTTGCCCAACATGAATATACTTCTCACTAGTCCAGTTGAGCATACTATACATGTATCAACAGATAATTATCCTATTCTGTGTCCTAGAAATTTCTTGTCTCTCTCTATTTTACTCCATGTACTTTATTTTTTATTTTTTTAAGAGAAAGATTTTTGCTATAGGGCATATGTGCTCATCAAGAGACAGAGAGACAGAAAGCAAGAAATAACCCCCCCCCCCCTTCCCCAGGGATGGCCACGCTGCAATCCTTTCTTCTCCACTCTCCTCTCAGGATCTTGGGCATGCACACACACACACATGCACCTGGCATGAGTTTTATGCCACCGGGTCTGGTGCTCACACTGTGTTCAACTATGTGGGAGTCCAGTGATGTAACCAGTATACCGTCTGCTGGTCCCTCCTGTACTTTCTAATGCATCATCTTTCCTAAGTTTCACAAATGATTCTCGAATCATCTGTAGGATCTCTGTCATGTCTTTGTTTTCTTGCTGAAGTTGAAATGTTTGTTCCTGTTCGTAGCAACCTCGTTGCTCATCAGTTTCGATGACTTCTCTCGTAACTGCTGCCATTTCAGTTATCTGGTGCTCGTAATTCATTGATTGGCTCCAAGTGCCTCCTCTCTGGTTCACGTTGTGGTGCTTCCAGGATGCGTGGAGATGCATTCAGGGAGAATCCTTCCGAACTCTTACCTGGTACCATCAACCTTGGAAGGGTACTCTTTTAATTTCATTATTACACCAGGATCGTCGTTTTTGCTAGTCATTAGCAATCTGAACATTTGTTTTCGGTACTTGCTCATTATACGTTCCCAGGCAGACCGATGTTCTTCCAGGGACATTTGTAATTCCTGTTCTTTTGTTGCAGTTCTCTGATTTGTCCGTTTTCTTACTGGATTCCCATAACTAATGTGGGCCATGTCAGATGACTTGTGACGTCATTAAGTTCTTGAATGTCTTCCTGTTATTGCTTCAATGCACCTGCTCACTTGTTCAGAGCTGTAGTTTGCTCTATCAGACATTCTGCTGCATGGCGTGGTCTCTCAACCTTTCAGCACATGCTGCAGCGTCAGAGGGTGCCTTCCAAAGTGTGCAACTCAGCTCTACAGGAATGCTCCACTCTTACCTGGCAGCCATCTGCTGTGGCGAATTGAAATCAAAGCCTCTGCCAACCCAGATCTATGCACCTAACTGAGGAGTCTCCCGTGCCCTGATCAACCTCTTCTGTGCAAGTAGACACAGAATCTGGCAAAGGCAGCTTGGGCCTGTTCCTGAGGATGTGCCCGGGGAGCCTGCAGGGCTCAGCTTCATCACTGGCTGGGGGAGGGGGCACTCCACAGACCGCCTCCAACCAGCCAAGGCTACTTGGATTTTAAATATTTTTATTTTTATATTAAATATTCCAAACATACAGAAAGCAATGAAAATAAAGTAACAGACATCTATGTACCGACCACCCAGATTTAGCAGATGTTAATGTTTTGGGTATTGGCTTAAGAGAGTTTGTTTATGTTACAAAGAAAAAAGAGATACAACTTAAACTGGGTTTCCACCACACTCCTTCCTTCCTTCCCTAGAGGCTGACATTTTGTATACCATTACTGTACATAAGCTTGTACTTCTTCATATGTTTTTACCTGTAAGCAGATCTATATTATTACTCTGCTTTAATTTTTTACTTAAATTGTATCACACTGTATTTACCATTTGCACCCTGCTTTTGTAGTCAACCTATGTTAATACATGTGGACACAGTCCGTTTGGTCAATAGTCTCATGGGATTCTAATATTAGAGTACATCAGTTTATTTATATATCCTTGTAATGACAGACAGTAATTCTGTTTCCATTCTCTCATTATCTTACTGTCACAAATACTGCTGCAACAAGCATCCTTGTTCACATATGGAAGACTTTCTTATCCAGAGGAGAGAAATTCTAGTAAAAAAAAAAAAAAAACTCATTGTACACCAGGACTAGTATCTAGAAGCATCTCTATAAGATTAGAGTGTATGTCTCTTTAGGTTTACTAGGTATTACTACATTGCTTTCCAGACAGTTGTGTCAAATCACCCAACAAATTGTTAGATTTTTTCCCTTATTTTTTCTACTAATATTTTCCAGTCTGAGAAGTTAAAATAGACTTTTGTCTCTGGTTTGCTTTGCATTTCCCTGATTCCTAATGATATTACAGGAATATATTTATGTAATTATTACCTATGCCTTCTTTTTTTCTGTGAATGGCAGAATATACTCAATTTTTGCCCATTTTTGGGGGAGCTAACTGCTGGTCCCATGGGGGGTTGTCTTTTAAATGTACAAGTTATTCTGTATTCTTATCGCTTACAGATATATAGATTATATAGACTTTGAACATTTTTACCTACCTTATAGTTTACTATCATTTTATTTAGGAAGTTTGTTGATATTAGTTTGTTTCAATTTCTAATTAAGTTAACTTTATTAATCTTTATTATCTCATATATTTTTATTTACCAATATTAATGACATGGATTATCTTATACTTTCTGCTAAATGTTTTAAAATTATTTTGCATTGAAAATGTTAATTCAGGAACCAGAGGATGGCATAACCGTTACATCACTGGACTTCTACATGACCAACTGCAGTTCAAGTCCCAGACCTAGTAGTTTTCCTTGTCCCACTGGATTGACTGGTGCCATTTGTTAGAGACGAGTTGGCTGTATGTTCTGGGGTTATTTCTGGGGTTTCTACTCTGTTCCATTGGTCCTCATGTCTGTTTTTGTGCCAATATCATGCTCTATTGGTTACCAGCTTTGTAATACTTTCTGAGTTATGGTTCTGGAAACAGGACACAGATAACCTTGGGGGTGGGTGTGAATTTTTCAGCCAATGACAACAACTAGGATAAAAATTTTTGGTCTGGGGCCAGCAGGTGACATAGTGCTTAATGTGCTGGACTTTCACATGGCTGCCATGATGCAAGTACCAGATCCAGGGGTTGGAATTCATGCTATATGTGTGTGTGCGTGTCTGCGCAACATCCTGAGAGGAGGATGTAAGAGGAGGAATTGTGGTGTGGCCATCCCCCTGGGAGGTGATTTCTCACTTTCTCTCTCTCTGTCTCTCTATTTCTCTCACTGAAAAAAAAAATGGAAATCATTGGCTCAATTTTGGTGATGCATTAAAAATTCATTTGCTCTCTTTATTTTATGGGTTTATATAGTAATCAAGTTTGGAGAAACTCTATTATACAGAATTCATATGGACTGCACTTTAATTTATTGCAAATAAGCCATCTACAAGATTTGGTGCTTGTGTAGTCTGTTACCAAGTTAGGGACATTGATCAGTGTGGACAGTAGTTTCGATATGAGCAAGTGTTTTTTTTTTTTTTTTTTTTTTTTTTTTTTTTTTTTTTTTGGAGAGGTTTTTCGCTATAGGGCGCGTGCGCTCGCCAGACAGACAGAGAGAGACATAGAGACAGAAAGCGAGAAATCACCCCCCAGGGGGGATGGCCACGCCGCAATCCCTTCTCCTCCATTCTCCTCTTGGGATCTTGGGCACGCACGCACACGTGCCTGGCGTGAGTTGTAAGCCACCGGGTCCGAGACGCGAACCACGGTCGACTATGTGGGAGTCCAGCGACATAGCCATTACGCTAACTGCTGGTTCCCATGAGCAAGTGTTTTAAAAGGAAGATGTAATCATGTCATTTCTTCTCAGTTGGCATTTCATGCTTTTTACAACCTGGCTCTCACCTGCCTTCCTAATTTCCTTTTTACCTACATTTCTCCATTTTCATTTCCTCACCCATGCAGACACCAGGGAACAACATGCAGATACAATGAGGGAATAATAGTTAGGGATCTATATAGGCCAGATCAAGGTTCACCAAACTCATTCATTTATCAGGGGAAGGGAAGAGACACAGAGCGATGAGAGGAGTGAGGTTTTGAATGATGGGGTGGAAAGTGATACCGAGATCAACATACTTGCCATTGGCACCTTCAGTCATGCAGGCAAAGTTGGAATCCCACCAGTTTTTAAGAGGGACTGATGTACAGTTGCCAGCTAATTTCATACTGGTTCCAGAGGTAGAGCTAGGTGCTGGGTGTGAACCTCTCAAAGAAGTCTCAGGAATGGGTCAAGAGCAGGCAAAGGAGCTCCCATATTATTTTAATTTTTGGATTTATTGATCAGTTCATCTCTGTCTGGATAATTGTTGAATTATTATTTGGTGAATTGTGATGAAATAAGCTATCATATTCACTTTGTCTTGTATCTAAAGGCACAAAAATGAAGATGCTTGGCATACAGTAAAAACTCACGAAATGTGTTGATTGTGAACACCTTTGTTCGGCTCAGAGGCCTTTTCACAAATATAATGATTTCCACCAGAAGCTGAAATTTTCTTAGAGAGAGAAGCTTCAAGAAAGAAAATTAAAAGTTTAATCTGAGAACTGACTAATTATAGCATCAAAGGCCAAGCTGAGAGTTTGTGTTTTGGCAGATATTATGAAATTTTTTTTTTTCTCCTTCCAAATTCAAAGACAAGTATTGTAATGAACTCAGAGATGTTTCTCTGTAAGTTGGGGGAGTGGTCTTTATAGAACCTCTCATTCTTGCAATTCTCTTATACGCAGGATCTTCAAAAGTTCATGGAAAATGATTATCTTGAAAAAGAATGAATTTCAAAATGTATTTGCACCAAAATATATTCATACTTGAATTCCATTTTCACAGAACTTCTTGAGGTACGCTTTTATTGTGTGTTTATTCCCAGAGACTAATTTTGAATTGTAGCAGAACATACACCAATATTAGAAATATATTATAGAAGAAAAATAATACTAAGAATTATTTGGCCACTATTTTAAAATTAAAATAAATCCAGTACACGTCATCTTGAAGGATTAACTTCAGATCCCTGTTACATGTTTACTTTCGAAAGCTCTATCCTAATTGATGTTCTCTTGGTGTAAAATATATATTAATTCGATTTCTTTAGTGACAGTTGATGGGGAATCTAATCAATTATTCAGTATAGATTCTGTTGGATCTCACACAAAGCAATGTGATAAATATAAATCTATTTACAGCTGTTATATTATCATACATTGCATATTTTAATGTTAGATGCAATGGTTTAATCCTTGAGTTGAACTCTTCCTCCTGAATTTGAATCCAGAAGCTGCTGTATGTCCAAGACCACTTCCCATGTCCTATTTTTTTTTTTTTTTAATTTTAGAGAGAGATTTTTGCTGTAGGGCATGCACAGAAAGACAGAAAGCGAAAAATCACCCCCTGGAGAATGACCATGCTGCAATCCCTTCTCCTTCATTCTCCTCCTGGGATTTTGGTCATGCACACACATGTGCCTGGCATGAGTTTTAAGCTGCTGGGTCTGGGAATTGAACCTCTGTAAACTAAGTGGAAGTCCAGAGACATAACCAGTACACCATCTGCTGGCTCCTGTGTGTCCCAGAGGACCTCTGGCATGTGTTCAAACATGTGGTAGGGCTGGGAGCTAAGTGGGGATAATGCCGGACTGAGAGGGCAGGCTTGTACACGTGTTTCTGAAGGCTGCTGTACAGGGTGGATAAAAGACAATAGAAACAAATTTTCTTGCAATTCTGGAGTCTTAGTCCAAGTCAAGGTGTTGGCAGGATGGGTTCCTTACGAAAGTTCTCTGTGCCATTTCCCCTGCCCTCCCTAGTGTCTGGAGTGGGAGTGGCCATCCATCCTTGGCCGTCCTGGGTCTCTAGATGCATCACTGCAGTCTCTGCTATGTTGTCACATGGCACCGTCCCTATGTCTCTGTCTTTACACTCTGTCTCATCTCGGTGTCTGTCCTCCTCCTATCAAGACACTAGCTGTGCTAGGCTAAGAACCCATTCTAAAGCAGTATAACCTCATCCTAAGCTAAATACATCTGCAATGACCCTAGTTCCAAATCAAGTCACCTGCTGGGGTACAAGGGGTTAGGACTTCAACCATACCTTTTTGGGGAACATTATTTCAATAGTTTCTGAGACAGAATTACTGTGTATAAGTATCTCTATAATTTTTTTTTTCTTTTTTTTTTTTTGAGAGTATTTTTTTTTTTTTCGCTATAGGGCGCGTGCGCTCACCAGACAGACAGAGAGAGACATAGAGACAGAAAGCGAGAAATCACCCCCCAGGGGGGTTGGCCACGCCGCAATCTCTTCTCCTCCATTCTCCTCTCGGGATCTTGGGCACGCACGCACATGCGCCTGGCGTGAGTTTTAAGCCACCGGGTCTGGGACGCGAACCACGGTCGACTACATGGGAGTCCAGCGACATAGCCATTACGCTAACTGCTGGTTCCCTATAATTTTTTTAAAAAAAGAATTACTTATTACATTGTATTTATTATTATTATTATTATTACTTAACTTGCTATAGGGTATTTATGTGTGTGTGTGTGTGTGTGTGTGTGTGTGTGAGAAAGAGAGAGAAAGCAAGCTGCCAGCTCTGAGACTCACACCATAGTCAGCTACTTGGGAGTCCAGCACCTTAATCACCACACTACCTGCTGGCCCTCTGTTGATTTTTATAGCAATATTTTTCATAAATAATTTTTGATATCTGCAGCTACTGGCATAAGAAGGAGATTTAGTCACAGATGATAGGAAACACAATCACAGATCCTTAGAGCTGGGAGGTCTCAGGGACCCTGAAGCCTGGTGATGACCTTGGCTTGATTTAAAATGGTAGAAATAGCACATGCAGGGGCTAGCCTTTGATATGGTAGTTAGGGGGCTGAGACGCTCATGGCCGACAGAGCCTCGGGAGCACCAAATCCGTGGCTTGAAAAACACACCACATGCATGTCCTCACGCTCCACATCTGAGAAATGTGTGGAGAAGGGTTTAGGGGGTGGCCATCCCCCCCGGGGGGTGATTTCTCACTTCATCTCTCTCTCTGTCTTTCTCTGGTGAGTGTCCACATCCCATAGCACATAGTATGTACTTTGTTTTTAAAAATCCAGTTGTATAGAGGAATAGAAATCCCTCTCATACCCTATTCCTGGTCTTAGGAAGAAAATAATGCAAATTTTTATATTTATCCTTCCTGAAATAGTCTATGTTTATTAAGAACATGTGTGTATCTACCTCTCTATATGTGGGTCTGTATTTACACCTGTATATGTGCACGCTCATGGGCATGTATAAAGGAGTCACACCAATGTACTCCTGCACAATTTTCCTTCTTAGTTTCTAGGCTTGTGGCCCAAAGGAACAGCACGCCAGTTTCCTGCATAACTCTGGGCTGTGCACAGGTGTTTCTGGGCTATAAAAACTATACATTTATTTTTGCCAAAATATTAGAATATATAAACAATCAGACTCTGCCTGTGGGTCTCTTTTATCACTTTTATCTAGTTTGTTTTTGTATTTGGGGACTGTTAATACAATTTTGTTTAAAATGGTTTTATTGCAAAAAAGAAAGTGATAGGCCAAGAGAGAACAGATTAAAAATGATTCATCTTTTTTAATCCCCTTGTTTTATTGTTGAGGAGCTAGTAGCCCAGAAAAGGGACCTGAAGGACTAACAGGGACACTGGGCCCCCTGCCCTGACCAGCGTTCTGCCCACAGTAGGCAGTCCATGCAGGCGTGCTAGACATCTGTGGGCATCTTAGTGAGGCCTTCTTACATCTTACTTGTGATCTCAAAGCATGAACTATCTGGCTCTATACTCTTTTCTTCACAACTCTGGAGAAGAAGTAGGGTTGGGGTTTTATTAAAAGGTGCATGGATAGGACCAGCAGTTTGTGTAATGGCTATGTCACTGGACTCCCATGTAGTTGATCGCGGTGCAAGTCCCGGACCTGGTGACTTAAACTCATGCTGGAGGTGTGTGCGCGTGTGCCCAAGATCCTGAGAGGAGAATGGAAGAGAAAGGATTGCAGTGTGGCCATTTCCTTTGGGGGGTGACTTTTTGCTTTCTGTCTCTCTCTGTCTTTCTGGCGAGCATTCATGCCTTACAGCAAAAAACTCTCCAGAAAAAAAAAAAAAGGTGCATGGATGAAAGAGAGGAGGCAGCTTAGGTTATCACTCATGGAGATGAGCCTGGGTGGAAGAGGGGTGAAGCCAGGAGGACCCCACTGCTGTGGGGCTGGAGAAGGAGGGTACGGGACTCAGGAGAAGCTCGAGTGGACATGGGGGGTCTGACAGGTGATGAGGATGCTGGTCAGATACTGAGACACAGAAGAGAAGCAGTTCCAGATAATGAGAAGTGTCCATCTCTGATTGTGGTAATGGTGAATGAGCTAGGAAGAGGGTGGAGGTCAATGCCGTGAGCATATGGAAACACCATGTGGACATTAAAACAACTTTATGATGCTGATGAAATTGGAATCCGATGAATATTGTCGGTCACCTTATGATGAAACTTTCAGTGACTGGAAACCCTCTCAGAGGCTCTATGGATAGAGCTGATATTGCAGATGTTGGGACACTTAAAGGAACACAAGAGTCACACAAGGTGTCTGGAAGAAGCGTATGGAGGCAATGGTCTGGAATAATATTTACCTCATCCCCAGATTCCTTGGTGCTTAAGCTTTGGGACTCAATTCTGAAGGGGGCTATGAGAAACGTAGCTTCTGGGTGGGGCAAAGGAAGGAAAGGCCCGCTTGTGAAGAGGATGAGAATGCAGGGCAGTGTGTTCTTGTAGATGCAAGGAGAACTCTGAGGAGGGAAGGGAACTGTAAGAGGAGGTCAGCAAACCAAGTCTGAAGGACTGCCTCTAGGGAGAGTGGAAGAGCAGAGAGGTTTACATTCTGGGTCCTGGGAAAGAGTGATGGGGCATGACGTGGGTACTGTTTAATTGG
Source organism: Tupaia tana (assembly GCA_026018925.1). Classification (NCBI taxonomy): domain Eukaryota; kingdom Metazoa; phylum Chordata; class Mammalia; order Scandentia; family Tupaiidae; genus Tupaia; species Tupaia tana. The sequence goes on along the minus strand of JAKSZU010000005.1, from coordinate 102,890,674 downwards.
TCTTGTGGTTCCTGATGGGATTCCAGGACAGAGGTTAGCCACTCAGGCCAACTCAGTAAAGTGCAGGGCAGCCCCATGAGTAAGGAGGCTGTGTCCTGAAAGACGGAGGGCCCGCAGTAGGTGTCTGGTGCTTGCTAGCTCTGTGCCTGGCACCATAAAATCCAAGAAAGAAGACACAGCTCTGGGATGTTAAGGAAATGAGTCTATTTTGGGGTCATGGAGGTAAATAAGGAGTGAAAAATGGTACAGAAATGTGTGCACCTAATAGAAGAGGAGAATGCAGATGGCACTTTATTTTGTTCTGGATCTGACCAGGAAAATCTCTTGGAAGACATGACATTGGTGAGCCTTGAAGGGTGCACACTATGCAGCCAAGAGGAAGCCTGGTAAGGGGGAACCCGGGAGGGCAGACAGGTGGGAGATTTAGCTTGTAAGATGTAGGGGTGTGTTGGAGGGAGAGACAGGAAGAAATGCTAAGGTTGTACAAATGCAGGGTCCCTAAGTTATTCTTCTGGTCTTGAATCTTTGAGGAGGAAACATTTGCTCCCCTGGAGAAGCCTGGGCAGGAGCCAGTACTGATGACGTCGACGGCTCACGTAGAAGACTTCTCCTTTGGGGAAGCAGGAGTCACGTGATCACTCTGTGGGCAATCGCGGGGAAACTCACTGAGGGGAGAACTGCCCTTGACAGAGTCTGTGGAAAACAGTGTCGAGCAGCGTCCTGCTGACAGATGTCCAGGCATCTATTTGGCTCACTTAGGTGGAGGTGTGTGCATGTTCCAAAGAGCAGCACCAATGTAATTTCCACTTAATTTCCCCGGTCTGGCATCTTCTTGCCATGCTCTGAGAACGTCAAAGGGCAGAGTGTTTTAAACATGGTAGATGAAAAAGATGAGGAGAACTTTTACTTTTTTACTTATCAGGCTATTAACCTGTGGGGTTTTTTTTTTTTTCATAGTTATTTTGGTTATCTTTAGTAAGTGAAAGCCTTCCATTATGTATCATTGTGGAAGACGTGACTTTTGATGAAAAGTGTCCCCTTGAAAGATAAAAGAAGTTGCCAGTCTCCTAAGCCTAGAGCAATAACGTGTCAAGAATCACTGCCGTCCCCTCTGTCAGGCACTTGAACTGTTTTGTGATGGAGTGATAGGAATATAGATAAAGGGAGACACATAAGCGAGCTGTGTGGACTTAAGGCTTTGATCATGGGTAGCACCTAGCAACTGATTTTGCACCAATCTTGGAAGTAAATAATGCCAAGACAGGAGTTACTTAAGAGTTTAATGAATAATCTTTTTGAATGAAGAACGTGTAAAGTGTTCCTTGTAACCATTGACTCTAGACTAGATGGGCTTATTCTACATGGTCTGGGAGAGAGAAATCCATTTAAAATAACCATGAACAATTAGAAAAATTATAGTACAAAACAGAAAGATATTTAAGGAAACAACTTGATGGCAAATTGTAGATTCATAGTGGACTGAGTCTTTTCTTATTATACATTTGAACCACACTTATAACTGAATCTTTTTGATATTTTTTTTCCAAATTTTACACTCTATTTTTTCTGGAAGGAGTCTTAAATAAACAAAACCAGTATAACTATAATGACAGAATTTAGCTTTTCTCATTTGCTATGTACTCTGTATCAAGTTTCTCTATGGTGATGTCAGGTTTTGAAATACCCAGTTCATTGCAGAACCATGCAAACTAAATGAAGTATCTGGACAATGAAAGTAAGAGTAAAGGTGTTCAGGGGCCAGCAGTTAGCGTAATGGCTATGTTGCTGGACTCCCATGTTGTTGATCGCAGTTCGAGTCCCAGACCTGGTGGCTTTGTGTGCGTGTATGCCCAAGATCCCGAGAGGAGAATGGAGGAGAAGGGATTGCGGAGTGGCCATCCTCCCTGAGGGGTGATTTCTCGTTTTCTGTTTCTCTGTCTCTCTCTGTCTTTCTGGCGAGTGCACGTGCCCTATAGCAAAAACCTATCAATAAAAATAATTAAAAAAAGGGTGTACAAAGCGTCAATGTTTTATTACTGGATTCAGTAGACCCCAAATCACTGTCCCCTGTCTGACGGCTTCCAGTGCTTACTCAGTTGCAGTGCCTGTCCTGCAAGGAAGGTAGCCGTGGGATCAGCAGCCCCGAGAAGAGCAGCCTGTATGTGCAAAGTCCCTGGCAAGGGGGCGGCCTCCGAATGCCCCAGTGTTGACCACCTTCAAAGCCTCCACAATGGGCAAGACCCACGCCCATTCTCACCAGGTTCATAATCTGATGCAAAACTTGCAGTGCATTGGGGGCTAGCCAACTCTATCTCTACATAAGGGAAGTCTCTTTAATTAAATAATTACTTTTAAATGTCAAAGCGTGAATGTAATAGTTTGAAAATGCTTTTAGTTTCTTTTCAAGATTTCTTCTTTTATGATAATTTTTTCTGAGTAATGAACAACATGTATTCCACTTTATTGTTATTTTTTTGCCTATAAATTTGTGTTTTGTTGTGCACCCATAGTAGTATTCAGAATAAGACATTGTATGTCTCCACTTAATATATACAGACTGACCACACTCTATGGCAGAAACTGAAAGGCTAGAGGATATAGAAACATAGAAAATGGTTATAGATACCAGATACACTGTGGGAAGAGGGTGGGAGGAGGAGAGTCTGAGGAGGGACGTGTATTCCACTTTAAATCTTAGGCCCTTTTCTCTCCTAAATTTATACCTGGAAATTTTCTCATTGCCCTTTCGTTATAGATTTCTTTTCATCCCCTAGGCTGTTGAACTTCATTCGTTTATCATTTCAGTGTTACTTTGAGTTCTAATTCTGTGGCCGAACTCTCTGATTACCGTTGGTTCATTTAATGAGGTGTTGTCTGTTCGCCATGCGGTAAAGGTGAACATCTTAACTAGTACTAGACTCCAAAGTGATGTCTTACAAAATCCTACTTTATCAAGCTGTAAAATTGAAAAGCAACTGTGAATTGATTAATTCGTGAAACACCGCAATTATATCCGTGCCCAGGTAGCTTTCTGTGACCTCCAGTCCTGGTTTATATTTACTCAGATGATATGGGGATGTTACAGGAGACAATAAACTTTATTAGTGGGAAATACGATGCCTTTGCCGCCCTCTAATTTACCAGCTATCACGATCGTAAGAAAGAATTATAAAACTCTGACAGCCTTTGCTTCAGGACCGCCTGTGAATTATTACCCAGCACTGCGTGCGCTCCTCGGTGCTTGCAAATTGATTTTTGGATGATTTGTTCCAGTTTTTCCAGGTAAGGAAAATAAGCTGACGCCTGTAGTTCCAGGGTCATTGTTCATCCCATTTTTAAACATAGACTCTCCGTTTGCCCTTTTCAAGTCCCTCTGGCACCTCCCCGGTGTCCTTCACAAGTTCTTAAAAATAGTAACTGGTGGTCTTGTGAACATTTCAGCCTGGTCCGCAAAGCACTCTGAAATACCAAGTAGTTAGTTCCATGAATTCAAATAAATTTAGTCTTTAAAATTGTTTTTATTTAAGTAGAGGTGAACAAGATGACAGACTAATTAGCAGGATAAAGATAAAAAATCTATTTAATTACAGGAGCCCATTTGGTTCTGGAAAAAAAAAAAAGAACACCAACCAGATATTGAAGAAAGGGCCCGTAAATGAAATTGCCATTTTATCTTGCACAAGCAGAATATTGTGTTCAAATTGCGATATGCTCATATTGGGCCCCCTCTCGCAATGGCTGCCCCAAATGATCGCATTTGTCACTCTTACCAAGACTTTGCCCAGATTGCATATCTGCATGACTCATGGAGAAGTCCAGGCCTTTGGCAAAAACTCTCAGCTGTCGGAACTAAAACTGGTATTTAGGTGCTGGAAGGAAGCATGAGCTCCTTGAGGGAAGAAGCTGCTTCTGGGGAAGCGCAGGACCTTCTGAGAGCTGAGTAGAGACGTCAGCTGTGCCCTGGTGACTGTGTGGTCTGACAGCACCCCAGGGGCCGGCGCGCTCTATCGTTTTTAGGATGCTACGAGCTGCCCCTCCCAGAAACCAACTCTATGTCCTGCCTCACTGTGAAAAGGAGATACAAGGCAGAATTCCTTTTAGATTTCCACTGACCTCTCAGCCAACCTAATGTAGAGCTTGGGGCAATTTATGCTTGGAAATTCTTTTTGCCCTTTCTTTATAGATTTCTTTTACGTATTTAGGTATCAACTCATAGGGGTTTGCAGCCTGTGGCTATACAAACCTGTACTGCAAGGCCTCGGCTTAGTTTTATGAACCTGTGTTTTCTGGTAATACAGATTTGAACTCATCATCTGGCAAACTCAGTTTATGAGTTAATTTTCTTATAAAATATTTAAGGAAAGAATATCTGTTTTCTGGAGCATATAGCCATTTACATACATAAATCTGCTTACTTGGAGCAGATAATTTTATAAGATTTTTCCTAGATCTCCATTTCTGGGAGAAATAGTGTGCATGTGTTCTGGGTTTGCAAAACCATCTGGAGTTGTGGGGGTGGGAACACTACATTTACTGAATGAAGCTCTGAATCTCTGTGCTCAACGTCTGCCCCTCCATTCCTCTTCTTGTAGCTCAAAGTGACAGGTAGAGCAGAAATGTAACACACGGACTTTAACGTTAGATGCAAAACACCACTTTTACAATGCCTTGGCGGCCCAGGGGAGTGCTTGGCACTATCTTTGGTAGTCCAACTCTACTGGAATCCCAGCAAGGAGCACTGGCGCACGGAGATGCACCGAGTACACCTGAGGGCCTGAAAGCCAATGAAGAGCGAGCCATGTATTTAGCATATCTGGATGTCTGCTTCTTCCCAGTACCTCATGAAAATGGAGATGCGAGGGTTCCTATGCTTCGCTTCGCACCTTCACGCGTACACATCCCTTCCAGCTGAGGGACTGGGCAAGTCCATTGGTCACATCACACATTTTGTTTCATTTGGTCTTATCCATAAGACAGAGAAATGTATTCGTTTTGTCTAGATTAATAGTCATTCTTGTGTTTAGTTCTGGGCAGTACTGGTTAAAAATACTACATATACATTCTTGCAAAACCTGTATGTTTAGAAAGCATCTCATTATACTTGTAGCATTTTACTGAGTGTAGTTTTAGCTACTGGAGAATCTACAGACAGTTTTGTGTCACTAAAGGAATTTGATCTTTAACTAAAGGAAAAAAGAAATGGAAGAATTGTAGTCAAGATAAAAGGAACGAGAAAGAGTGAAATAAAAAGAGAGACTTATTTAATCTTTTACCTAATTGTATTGAAAAGAAATGGGCATTTGACACGCCTTGAACTGCAGGTGACCTGGCAGGGCCAACAGTAAGCAGCATTTGTTCTATAGTTTAACGACCCTCACATACTTCTATCAAGGTGTCTGAGGCCGTTTTCCTCTTTCATACAAATCTCATGGTAACCTTTGCTCCCCAGTGGTTTAAATCACATTCTTAAGGGATTAAACTGTTATGACAAAAGAAGAATGTTTAGATATTGTGCTTTGCAGCTCAAAATTTGTCAGATTAGAAACTGTGTATTTTATAATCTTTAGATCAAAGAAGCTCTCCATCAAAGCTTTGTGTCTACTGCAATATTTTCCCAACCTTGGTTGAACCTGAATGGTTTTGGATTATCTCACATTGGGTTCACTGGGTATGCCTAGACTAATGTGAAGGGAAAAGCTTTCTTCCAAGTATTTTAAACATTTCACATGTCCAGGACGCGGGTGCTAAGCCCCAGGTATTAGTTTACAGCGTGGTGCAGCCTGCCTTGACAGTCTTTTTAACTCTAGTTTTATGTGAGATGCTTTCTGCGATTAGTATGACAGATAAAACCCTATAGGGCGACCGTTTATCTTCCATTAAGCACACGGCTCACTCTCTTTAACCGGCTGACCGGAGTGCTCTAGAAAGAGGCCTTTTTATAGAGTTTTTACATCTCGATGGGTTAGGTATCATTACCCCGTTCAAAAAAGAACAGTTCAATTTTCTCAGAAGAATGGTTTGTGAGAGTAGAGCAGTTTGTCTTTATCCATCTCTAAATCCAGCAATCATGTTTCCCAAACAGGCACAAAGCAATGATCATTCAAAGTTCAAATTGCCAATTAATTTAGAATCTGCTCCCTGAATTCTTCTGGTATTGTATGCCACGAATCCAGTAAGGCAAACATGAGCATGAGGCCTTACTTGGAGGTAACTATTATAAATGTCTTTCTATGTTAAAGTGGAAAAAAAAATCAATGCAATCTTTCTTTTAATGGGTGACATTTAAAACATCATGTTTATTGATGGAAAAATATTTTTAAGAAAGACTACAATTATTAAATGCTTTTAAAATCATTTTTTGGATATAACAAAAGTAAAATGCAAGCTGTAGCATGTGGAAAATATAATTCAAGTACATTTATTTCTGCATTCTAAGTGTTTTAATTCATGTGTCATGGAATACTTAATAATACTTAACATACATGACTTTGAACGAGATGAAGGGGTTATCATTCTAGTCCAGCAAAGCAGAAGACCATAAATATGAAGGCTGGCCTTTCTTTAGACAACCTCTTTATTGTAACAAGTTTCTCAAAGGAGTCAACCAAGACCAGTTCTGAAAAGATGCCATCCTCTAATTTGCTGGTTCACCATATAGAGTTATGTTCATTACATGAAGTTCATAGGAGAAATTTCTTTCTGTTCTGGTAGTAAAAATAGCTGCAATTCTTTTTTTTTTTTTTTTTTTTTTTTTTTTCCTGCAGGGTGCATGAGCTCTCCAGAGAAAGACAGAGAGAAGGAAAGTTAAAAAAAAAAAAAAAAAAAAAAAAAAAAAATCACTCCCTGGGGGGATGGTCATACTGAAATCCCTTTTCCATTCTCCTCCTGGGATTTTGGACACATATGCACATGCACCTGGCCCAAGCCACCATGTACCATGTCTGGGACTCAAATGGTGCAGCTGGCCACGTTGAACCCAGTGCCTTAACCTCCACACCACCTACTGCTCCTAGCTGTGATTCTTTTTAGTATCTGCATTGCTTGTGACTCAGCAGCACTGTGACTCCTGTCTCTGATCAGTTCCTCTCACCTTTATGTCCGCTGGAACACCTCAGTCTAGATTTGCAGTCTGACTCTTGTAAGATGTGAGGGATTTACGGGCGATACGCTGCAATCTAGCTTCACCCCATATTCAGGTTATTGCTATACTATTCTGATTACTTATATTAATTTGCTTTATTTTGTTACATTATTTGCATCTTTGTCAGTTAACATGTTCTTGGGAATAAGAGAGGCATGAGTAAAAAAAAATAAAATGAGCCCTTATTCTTCTTGTGAATAGTCATGTGAAGTAATAGGCAGAAGCTGAAAGTACTTTCATGGAGACATATGTTGACATGAGTGAACCATAAAGTTGCATGGGTCTAGGGTGGAGTCCAGTGGTTGCTCTATTTTTTTTTTTTTTTTTTTTAAGCAGGATCTGTCTATCATCTTGACCAGAGTCAGGGTTGAGGTCCTTGCTTTGTGTTCCCCAAAATGACCAGTTGGGCAGCAAGCAGCTTTCCTATGCAAGTGACCATTGAATTATAGATAAGACTAGATTGAATTTCAGCAAAATAATTATACACTACTAGTTGTAGTTTTACAGAAGTTTCTGTTTATTATTATTGTTATTTTTGTAATGCCGGGAGGTGTGTGCACTCACCAGAAAGTGGGACAGGGAGAGAGGGAAAGCACCACCCAGTGGAGTGGAGTGATGCCACAATCCCTACTTCTCCAATTCTCCATCCTGTTGGAATTTTCAGCATGCATGCACATGCACCTAGGGTATTTTTCAGGCTGCCAGGGCTAGAATTTTAAGTACGGTTGGCCATGGGGGGTCTAGCTGTTTCTGCACAGTGTTTAACTGCAGTGGCCATCCTACAGAAGTGTTTTTATAGCTACATCAAAAGTTGCTGCAGAGATGAGGGAGAAAGCAGGAACTGGGGAGCGCTAATGGAATTGACTGGAATGCTCACTGAGTTTAGGTCAGGGGCAGATAACAAAGATCCAGCAGGACATCTGTCATGCTCAGATGACACAGCTGGATTTGCACACCTGAATTCTCTCCAAGTTAGAATCATTAGAAAGTTAAGCTGACTCAGATGGAATGTTTTGTTTTTGTTTGCTTTTTTTTAGTAAAATAACTAGGGCAGATGTTAAAATTACAGAATATTAAAAAAAAGAAAAACACTAATTTAAAAATTAGTTCCCATAGCAATTGCTATTGAATTTTTTTCTCCTGGACTCCTTTGGAAAAAAAATTATTATCGAACATATCATTTTGAATACAGAATCAAACAGAAGAGTGAAAATTCTGCCTGCTATGGGAATTTGTGATTGCACCTTCAATGTAGTGATGGATACAAGACTCAGTCTTTTATGGTCTTCTACTAGAATTTCAATAAATTTAAAAATGAAAAATGAGAAAACTGATTATCAGTTCATTTGATGTAATAACTATACAGGCAATTTCAAATCATAGACAACAAAAATATCTGGCCAATTAAACCTAAATGAATTTTGAACCAATTGTCTAATATGGTATTCCATTTATTTATTTATTTATTTATATCTAGGAAATAACTTTTTTCTTTTTTCTCTTATTATTATTTATAAATTTAATCACTATACATCATTTAGATTATAAAGAGACTTTACCCAGTATAATATACACATCAGACCAGTCCAGTTGAGAATACTATACACGACCATCAACAGGTAGTAAACCGTACCTGTGTCCCTCAAACCTCTCTATTTTCTCCACAAATTTCCTTTCCTAAACTCCTCTCCTCTCCCACTCTCCTTCTACTTTGTTCCTAGTGTCCATAAAAATTTTTAATTTCCTATGCGCTTCCTCTCCCACACACTCTTTCCACTTTGTCTCTAGTGTCCATTACAATTTTTTTTTTTTTTTGAGAGGTTTTTTGCTATAGGGCACGTGCGCTCGCCAGACAGACAGAGAGAGACAGAAAGACAGAAAGAGAGAAATCACTCCCCGGGGGGTTGGCCACGCCGCAATTCCTTCTCCTCCATTCTCCTCTCAGGATCTTGGGCACACACGCACATGCGCCCGGCCTGAGTTTAAGCCACTGGATCTGGGACTCTAACCGCAGTCAACTACATGGGAGTCCAGTGACATAGCCATTACGCTAACTGCTGGTCCCCACCATTACAATTTTTAATGCTTTTATGTTCTCCAGTCTTTCAGTCTCTACCATACAGTGCAGACAGTCGGTATATGTTAAGTGGAGACATGCAATGTCTCCCTTCCATAGCCTGACTTGCTTCACTCAGCAACAAATCTTCCATACTTGTCCACTTTCTATCAAATTCCAGGGCCTTGTTGTTTTTTATGGCTGAATATTATTCCATGGAGTATATGTGCCACAATTTTCCAATTCATTCATCTGTTTGTGGACATTTGGGCTGGTTCCATGTCTTAGCAATCATGAATAATGCTGCAATGAAAATAGTTGTGCAAGTGCTTTTCTGATTGAGAGCTCTCCTGTCCTTTGGGGTAGATACCCAGGAGTAGAATTGCTGGGTCATATGGTAGTTCCATCTGAATGTCTTTGAGAAACCTTCATATCATTCTCCACAGTGGCTGGACCAATTTATATTCCCACCAGCAGTGTAGGAGTGTCCCCTTTCACCACATCCCCTCCAGCACTTACTATTATTTTTTTTAATCTTTGCCATTCTGACTGGGGTTAGGTGGTATCTCATTGTGGTTTTGATCTACATTTCCCTTACAATGAGGGATGATGAGCATTTTTTTTCATATGTTTTTTGGCTGTTCATGTGTCTTCCTTAGAAAGTTGTCTATTCAGCTCATTTTCCCATCTTTTAATTGGGTTAGTCATTTTCTTCCTGGTAAGCTGCTTGAGTTTCCTGTGTATTATTCTGGTTATCAGTCCCTTATCTGAGGACAGTTAACAAAAATTCTCTCCCATTCTGAGGATTGTCAATTCGCACTTATTACAGTGTCCTTTGCTGTGCAGAACTCCTTAATCTGATGTAATCCCACCTGTCTATTTTGGAGATTATTGCCTGTGCTTTAGGGGGTCTTGCTTAAGAAATCTTTGCCTACCCCAATGTCTTCCAGAGTTTCCCAATAGTATTTTTATAGTTTGCAATCTTAGGTTTAGATCTTTGATACACTTTGATTTGATTTTTGTTAATGGTGACAGATAGGGGTTCAGATTCATCTTTCTTTTTCCAGTTTTTCCAGCATCATTTGCTAAAGAGATTTCCCTTTTCAGACTGGATTGACTGGTACCCTTTGTCAAAGATGAGTTGGCTGCATAGCCTGACTTACTTCACTCAGTTATAACTCTTCCATGTTCATCTACTTTATATCAAATGCCAGGTCTTGTTGGTTTTTATGGCTGAATAGTATCCCATGGAGTATGTGTGCCATACTTTTTCAACACATTCATCTGCTTGTCAACATTTGGGTTGGGTCCGTGTCTTAGCAATTAAGAATAATGCCACGATAAATATAAATGTGCAAGTGCTTTTCCAACTGAGCATTCTCCTGTCCTTTGGATAGATGCCCGGCAGTGGAATTCCTGGATCATGTGGTAGTTCTATGTGAAGGTCTTTGAGGAACTTCCATATTGTTCTCCACAGTGGCTGGACCAATTTACATTCCCACCAACAATGCAAGAGTGTTCCCCTTTCACCACATTCTTGCCAGCATTTTTTTTTTTTTTTTATTTTAAATCTTAGCCGTTCTGACTGGGGTTAGGTGGTGTCTCATTGTGGTTTTGATCTGCATCCCCCATATAATAAGTGATGTTGACATTTTTCATATGCTTTTTAGCTGTTCATATGTCTTTTTTAGAGAGTTGTTTATTCAGTTCATTTTTCCATCTTTTAATTGGGTTAATCATTTTCTTCCAGGTAAACCGCTTGAGTTCCCTGTGTATTCTGCTTATCAGTCCCCTATCTGAGACATAGTTTACTATTTTGAGGGTTGTCAATTCACACTAATTGCTGTGTCCTTTGCTGTGCAGAAATTTCTTAATCTGATGTAATCCCACTTGTCTATTTTGGGGATTATTGCCTGTGCTTTGGGGTTCTTGCTTGAGCACTGTGTTGTGCTTTCCATTTTAGTCACTATCACACATAATTTTTAAGATAATCCTAAGAAGTAACTACAATTTATAGATGAAGGAACAAGTATAGAGACCCACTAAACTGGGTTGTATTACTCAAGGTTCTCTGGAGAAACAAGACCTAAGTGAAATTTATTAGAAGGTGCTGGCTCGTGTAATTATGGAGGCTGAAGACTTGGCCATCTGCCATCTGATATCTGAAGACCAAGGAAGGCCACTGATTTGTTCAAAAGTCTGAGAGCCAATGGCATAGATTCCAGGCCATGTTTGCAGCCTAAAAACAGGGCACAGGGGGCAGGAGACCCCTGTCCTAGCCCAAGTGATCAAGCAGAATGATTCCACCTCCTTCCTGCTGATTCTCTTCAGGCCCTTGGTGAACTGGATAGTGCCTACAACATGAGGGAGTGCCATTAACTTGGATTCACCAATTCAAATGTGATTTCTTACAGAAATACCTTCATGAACACACCAGACATGTGCGTAACGAGTTACCTGGGTATCATCCAGGCCAGCCCGTGACTTGGTGGTTAGTGCATCTAGAGCTCACGTGGCCAACTGTGCAGTTCCAGTACCAGATGTGGGAGCTGAAGAAACACATTAGATGCATGTGAGTGCATGCATAAAATTGGGAAAGGAGGAAGAAATAGAGGAGAAGGGACTGTGGCATGCCACTCCTCATGGGGGAGTAATTTCTAACTTCCTTTGTTTGTCTCTATCTTACTCTCTCTTTGTCTTTCTCCAGTGGTTCACACACCCTCTAGCAAAATTAACAAATTAAAAAAAAATAAAAACACAAATAGTCACAGCCACCAGAAAATGACTTGAACTGAGGTCTCCCTGATTACAATGAACTTTTTTTTTTTTCAATTTTTTTGCCATAGGGTATGTGGGCTTGCTAGAGAAGAGACAGAGAGATGCTGAGATCCAATTTCCGTCATTGTCCCCTTGAGATTTTGGGTATGCGCGTGCGCACACACACACACACACACACACACACACACATCTGACATGATTTTCAGCTCTGGGTCTAGGACTTGAACTTTGCTTTGCCACGTAGGAGTCCAACACCTTGACCATTGCATCACCTCCTGGTCTCACAAAGAACATCTTAACCACTCAGTGATACTGTCATGGACTGGTTCATCATGATGTCCATGAGTAAACATCACTTTTATACTGTTTCAAAAATACTTCATTAAAATTTGTCTATTCTGGATATTTAGCACAACTCAGCAACACAATATGTGGTCTTTTATGACTGGCTTCACTTAGCATAATGTTTTCAAGGTTCATTTGTGGAGTGGCATTATCAATATTTCATTCCTTTTTGTCCCCTGATAATATTATGTTGTAAGGATATAAGTCACTTGACTTATTCATCCATCAATTGTACAGTTATGTTCTTTCCTCTTTGTGGCTATTATATAAGTTAATGATGCAATGAACATGTGTACCAAGTTTTTGTGTGCATATACTTTAAAAATTTCTCTTGGTTATATAGCTAGGAGTGGAAGAATTTGATAGTATGGTAACTCTATGGTTAACATTTTGAGAAACTGTCAAACTGAGTGGCTTCACCAATTTATATGAGTGATGTATGACTGTCCACCTCCTCCCCATTGACTGTCTTTTGGGTCATAGTCTTCGTGGTGCCTGTGAAGTGGTATTTTATTGTGGTTTTTTACTAGCATTCCATATGACCAGTGCTATTAAGCATCTTTCATATACTTTTGGGCATTTGTATATATTCCTTGGAGAAATATATGCTCAAATTATTGGCTCATTTTGTGTAAATGTATATCTTGTTGTGTTTATTTTACTATAATATGCTGAGTTTCTTCATGTATAGATTCACATTTTCATCAAATCTGCAAGGAAATTGCAAGGCATTATTTCTGGAGTATTTGTTCTGCTCCTTTCTCTCCTCTTCCTTTGGTTTTTCCATTTTGCTCATCTTGTCATGTTTAATGGTGCTTGACATGTCTCTGAGGCTCTGTTCATCTTTGTTCATTTCCCCCTTTTGTTCTTTAGATTGTATGGCCTTTATCGACATATTTTTAAGTTTGTGATTCTTCCTTCTGCAGCTCAAATCACCTATTGAACTCTCTGGTAACTTTCATTTTGGTTATTGGTTTTCTACCTCCAGAATTAGCCTTTGGGTATTTTTTACAATTTCTCTTTATTGATCTTATCTGCTAGTTGAGACATTGCTGGTACCGTCTTTCTTCTCTTTTTTATTATGGCATAAGTCATGTAACATAAATTTAGGACTAACAAATTTTAAGTATATAGCAAAGTATTGCTAACTATATGCCCGTGGTTGTACAACAGATCACTGAAACTTTCCATCATCTGTGTGACTGAAACTCTGTATCGTCACACACCGACTCGATTTTCCCTTCTCCCAGCCCCAGGCTGCCCTCTTCTACTCTCTGTTTTGATGAGCTTTATCAGGTTAAATGTGTCACAAACTATAATGTGCCACATCATGATATCTGGTCAATGATAGACTGCATATACTATGGTGGTCCCATAAGATGATAGTAACATTGAAAAATTCCTGTCACCTGGAGACATTGTAGAGCAGCACATTCTGTGTGTCTGTGGTGATGCGGGTGGCAGCAAATCTGCTGCACAGCTAGGCATGTAACGAAGAGCACGCACAGTGCAGAATACCTGATAACGATAATAAATGACTATGCCACTGGTTTCTGTATTTGTCAAACTATACTTTTTATCATTATTTTAGGGTGTATTCTTTCAACTGTATAATAGAATGGCCTATTACACAGCAGCCTCAGACATGCCATGGTGATCATGCCCCTCGATTGTACCGTGTTTCTCCTGTTGAGTTTATTCTCCTGCTGTTTGCTCGTCATGGCCCTTCCAGTGAGAAAAGATGGGGAGAGGAAATACAGTGATACTGATGATCCCGACTCTGTGCAGGTGTAGGCTAGTGTGTGTGTTTATGTCTTAGTTTGTAACAAAAACTTTAAAAAGTAAAAAGACAAAAATAGTGAAAAACTAAAAGACAATAACAATAAGAAAAATCAAGAATCAAATGACTGATAGAATATAAAACTAGAATAAATACTTTTTTTGTACAGCTAAACAATGTTTTTGTGTTTCAGGAAAAGTTATTATAAAATAGTTAAAAAGTTAAAAAAGATGTAATATTTTATTAAGTAATAAAGTTACAGTAAGCTAAGGTTAATTTATTACTGATGAAAGAAAAATGTCCCTTTATCATTTCAGTGTAGCCTTTGCGCACAGTGTTTATGAAGTCTACATAATGAACAATGATGTCCCAGGCTGTCACACTCACGCCCCACTCACTCCCTCACCCCAGAGCAACTTCCAGTCCTGCAAGCTCCATTCATGGTATATGCCCTACATATGTGTACTGGTTTTATTTTTTATATTACACATTTTAAAATTGCTAGAGTGTGCGTGCTCACCAGGCAGGGGTGGGGAGCGCACCTTGCTCAATGAGGTATGGTTATGCCACAATCCCTTTTCCATTTCTCCATTGCATTAGGGTTTGGGACACGCAGGGACACATGCCCAGAGTGTTTTTCAAGCCAGAGAAGTTGGGATTCAAACTGAAAACTGCACATAGGATCCAGCTCACTTAACCACTGGCTAGCGAGCTGTATTTTGTCTGTACCTTTCCTATGTTTAGATGAACAAATACTTCCTATTGTATTAGAGTTGCCTGCAGTATCAGTAATACATAGACATCTGTAAGAGGCTATGCCGCGTGGCCTCAGTGTGCGGCAGGCTGTACCATCTCTGTCTGTGTAAGGGCACTCTGTGATGTGTACACATGGCGCATTTCTTGGAACGGATCTCCATTGCTAAGTAGCACATGACTCTAAGTGCAATCATGCAGTAGTTGTTTTTCAATGATTGATTTATTTCACTTGGGATAATGTCCTCAAGGCTCATCCATGCCATAGAGTATGTTATGATTTCCTTCTTTGTAAGGCTGAAGAATATTACCATCTATGTATAAATCCCAGCCCACCCCCATTTTTAGGTTTTTGCTATAGGATGTGTGTGCTTTCAGAAAAAGACAGAGAAGGGGAAGGAGAGAAATCATCCCCTGGGGCGATGGCCAAGTCTCTATCCTCTCTCCTCCATTTTCCTTTCAAGATTTTGAGTATACATGCACGTGCATCTGTCATGATTTCTCAGCCACCAGGTCTGGGATTTGAACTGTAGTCAGTCATGTAGGAGTACAGTGCCTTAACCACCATGCAGCCTGAGGGCCCCTATCCCTTTTTCTTTTCTATTTATTCACTGATGGCATTTAGATTGTTTCCACATCTTGACTTTGTGAATAATATTACAATAAACATGGATGTGCATGTATCAAGAATATACTATTGGGACCAGCAGATGGCATAATGGTTACGTCGTTGGACTGCCACATAGCTGACCATGGTATGAGTCCTGGACCTAGTGGCTTGAAACTCACACTGGACGTATGTGTGTGCGGGCCCAAAATCCCAAGAGGAGACTGGAGGAGAAGGGATTGTGGCAAGGCCATCCCCCTGGGGGGTGATTTCTCACTTTATGTCTCTCTCTCTCTGTCTCTGTCTCTCTGGCAAGCACACATACCCTATAGGAAAAATCTCTCTCTCTCTCCCAAAAAGAAGATACTATTTTCAGCACTTTTGGATATATACCCCAAAGTAAGATTACCAGATCACAAGGTAGTTTTATTTTCAATTTTTTCAAGAACTGCTGTATTGTTTTCTACAGTGACTGGACTGTTTTAAAATCCCACTAACAGTGTCCAGTATCCCAACATTCTTGTCAGTGCATTATTTTCTGGTTTTGGAGTTATTGTTTTTTTAGAGTGGCTGTTATAACCAGTGTGAGGTGGTATATCACTGTGCTTCCCTGACAGCAGTGAAGTTGAGCATGATTTCAATATACCTGTGAGTCATTTGTACATCATCCTTTTAGTAATGTCTACTTGGGTCTTTGACACATTATTTATTCAAGTCATTTTTCTTTTCTACTATTATGTTGCAAAACTCCCTAATATTTATTAGTCTAAGGGTAAATATTTTGAATATTAACCTGTTGCTGGATACATGATTTGAAAATACTATCTACCATTACTTAAGTTGCCTTTTCATTGTGTCATTTCTTTCGTTGTGCAGGAGCTTTTTAGTTTGATGTATTCCCATTTGTCAGTCGCTGCTTTGGTTGTCTGTGCTTTTGCTGTCATAGTATAGATCGACGTAAAGATTTTCCCCTATGTTTTCTTCTAGTAGTTTTATAATTTCAGGCCTTACATTTAAGTCTTTCACATTTTTTTCAGCTGAGTTTTGTATGTGGTATGTGACAAGGGTTGAGTTTCATTCTCTTGTTTATGGATATCTAGTTTTTCTAAAACCACTTCTTGAAGAAATAAGGCTTTTAAGGTTTTCTCAACTTTGAATTCTTGATAACTTTGTTGAAGATTGGTTAAATACAGATACATGGATTTATTTCTGGGCTCTTCATTCTATTCTATTGGCTTATGATTCTATTCTAATACCAGTACCTTTCTGTTTTCATTATTCTAGTGCTTTGACTTGAATGTTTGCCCCCTCCAAAATTCATGTTGAAATTTAATTCATTATGAATGTATTGGAAGATGGAACTTTTAACAAGTGTTTAGGTCATGAGAGCCCCACCCTCATTAATGCACAAATGCCACCATCTCTGTAATGGGTTTGCCCCTTCCTCTCTTCCACCCTTCCACCTGTGATGCCTTCCATCATGGGATGGTGCAATAAGAAATCCCCTGTCTACATAGATGCTGGTGCCTTGAGCTTGAACTTCTTAGCCTCCAGAACTATAACAAATAATTTTTGTATTCATTATAACCTATCCACTATTTGAAATTCTGTTGTAGGAGCACAAAAACAGACTGAGACAGTATGGTCTATGAGTCTGTTTTTATGCCAGTACCATACTGTTTTGACTAGTATAGGTTTTAAATATGTTTTAAAAACTGGAAATAGGTTGCCTTCAGCTTTGTTCTTCTTGTTCAAGATTGATTTGACTCTTTTAAGAAAAGAATTATTTCCTTTATTTTTATTTATCAATATTTTTATTTTTAATTTGTCCAGAGTGACACACACACACACACACAAACAGAGAGAGAGAGAGAGAGAGAGAGAGAGAGAGAGAGAAAGCGAGCAAGAAAGCAAGTTGGCAAGCTGCCAGGTCCAGGACTCGAACCACAGTCATCCATGTGGAAGTCATCCCTGAGGTAAATCTCACTTGGCCATGATGTATAATCCCCTAACCACCATACCACCTTCTGGTCCCAAGATTGATTTGATTCTTTAGGGTCACCCATAGGACCATAAGAGTTTTAGGGTATTATTTTCTGTTTCTGTAAAGAATGCCATTGGGATTTGACAGGGAGTACATTGAATATGTAGATCACTTTATTTAGCATGGATATTTTAAGAATATCAATTCACCCAATACAAGAAGACAGGATGTCTTTTTATTTATATGAGTCTTCTTTAGTTTCCTTCATTAATGTTTTATAATTTTCATTGTATAAGTCTTTCACCTATTTGGTTAAGACTATTTCTAAATATTTTATTATTTTCGTAGCTATCATAAATAGGATTGTTTTCTTAATTTCCTTTTAGATGAATTCTTGTTTATGTATAGAAATGCTTTTTGTACATTGGCTTTGTATTCTGTAACTTTAAAGACTTCATTTATTAATTACAAGTTTCTTTTTTGAGTCTTTAAGGTGTTCTACATATATGATCACGTTGTCTGCTAACAGAGATGATTTTACTTCTTTCCAATGTGAATAACTTTTAATAAAAACAATACAAATTATTGTCTAACTGCTCTGACTAGTACTTCTAGTAGTATATTAAGAAGTAGCAAAGGGTCAGCATCTGCCTTATGTTAGTTCTTATAATAGTTTTTAACTTTTTGCTGTTCACGATGATGTTAGCTGTAGGTTTATCATTCATGAGCCTCATTGTTGGAGGTACATAGCTTCCATACCTATATTGTTGGGAATCTTAATCATGAATGGGTGTTGAATTTTTTAAATGTTATTTCTCTATCTATAAAAAGGATTGTATATTTCTCTATCTATAAAAAAGATTGTTGAAGATGACACACACAGTGGCAGACCATCCACATCAATTTTTTTTTTCCTTTTACTGTGTTAATATGTTCGCCACACTGATTGGCTGGCATAACATCCCTGAGGTAAATCTCACTTGGCCATGATGTATAATCCTTATAATGTGTTATTGAATTCAATGATATGAGAGTCTTCAAAACATTCCTGGAAAATGCATATTATGAACAAGCTATGCAAAGACTTCAAACCTTTTGGCACCAAAAGAAACTTACGTTAACTTGTTATAACATGTCTGAGCAGTGTCTAGTTTGAGGCATTAGGGAGGGTACGACGTCAGTCCCTGTCAGAGCAACATAAATTCTGCTAAAATTGAAGCAAGTACAAACATTAACGTTATGGTGAAGCTTGGGTGGGAAAGTGGTGACATGGTTGATACTTTATGAAAAATTTATGAAGGCAATGCCTTAAAGAAAACCTGCAGTTTGCAAATAGGTAACTCACTTTAATAAAGGAAGAGAGATTGTTGAAGATGACACACACAGTAGCAGACCATCAACATCAATTTATAAAGAAGTCTAATCCTGTTCATGCCTTAATTAAAGAAGGGACAACAACAGAAACAAAAGGCAACATCATACACATCTCAATTGGTTCAGCTTACGCTATTGTGACTGAAAAATTAAAGGTGAACAAACTTTCTGTTCAATGGGTGCCAAAATTGTGCCCAGATCAGCGATAAACAAGAGAAGAGGTTTCAGTAGAAAGTTTTGAAAGAAGGAATCAAGATACTGAAGGATTTCTTTGAAGAGTTGTAACAGGAGATGACACGTGGATTTTCCAGTAGGATAATGAGGACAAAGCACAATCAAAGCAGTGGCTCCTTAGAGGCCAAAGGGGTCCAGTCAGAGCAAAAGCAGACAGGTCAAGAGCAAAGGTCATGGTAACTATGTTTTGGGATGCTGAGGCGTTTCCCTTGTTGACTTTCTGGAGGGCCAAAGAGTGAGAACACATGCACATTATGAGAGCATTTTGAGAAAGTTAGCTGAAGCTTTAGTGGAAAAACCCAGGAGAGCTTCACCAGAGTCTTTCTCTACCTTGACAATGCTTCTGCTCACTCCTTTCGTCCAGCCAGAAAATTTGGGGGGTTTGGTAAAAAATCATTAGTCATTCACTGTAGTGTTCTGCATGGGTTCCTTCTGACTTCTTTTTCTTTTTCTCCTAATTAAAAATAAAATCTTTAGGGACCAGCAAATGGCATAATGCTTACGTTGCTGGACTCCCATGTACTCAGCCCTGGTTTGAGTCCTTGATCTGGTGGTATAAAACTCAGGCCAGGCATGTGTATGTGTGTGCATGCCCAAAACCCAAGAGGAGAATGGAGGAGAAGGGATTGGGGTGTGGCCATCACTCCTGGGAGGGTGATTCTCACTTTCTGTCTCTCTGTGTCTCTCTGGTGAGCACACATGCCCTACACCAAAAATCTCTCACTTAAAAAGAAATCTTTAAAGAGCATCCATTTTTCTTCATTTAATAATATAAAAAGACTACATGGATCTTAAATTCCCAGGGCCCTCAGTTCTTTAGGCTTGAACTAAGTGGCTGGTGTCATTGCTTCTGAAAGTGCCTTGAACCTGATAAAGTCATGTTGAGAAATAAAGTTTAAAGTTTAATTTTTATCTTTTAACTCCATTTCTCATGGACCTTGGGCAGTATCCTGTTTTGAGGGTGTTTGATAGTATTCCACCAAGGATTTGGGGATCTATGTAGACAGTTTTCTTTCCTTCGGTGTCTGCGTGGTTTGGGTATCAGGGTGTTGCTGGATTTCATAAAATGAGCTTGAGAGTGTTTCTTCCTTTTTTGAAAGAGGGATTATTATTAGTTCCTTTTTTGAATATTTGGTAAAATTTGTCTGTGTAGCCATCAGGTAATGTGCTTTTTTCTTTTTTGGGAGGTTTTTATTACTGACTCAGTATTTATATTTGTTATTGGTTTGTTAAAACTTTTTATTTCTTCCTGAGTCTGTTTTTTAATTTAATTTCATTATTATTTTTTTTTCCAGAGGACATGTGCATTTGCTTGGGAGAGACAGAGAGGGAAAATGAGAAAGTACCTTCCGTGGACTGCTATCATGTTACAATTCCTTTTGGGATTTTGGGCATGTGCACACACACATGCACACACACACGCATACACCCCTGGCATGTTTTTCAAACCACCAGATTTGGGACTCCAGCCACGCAGTCAGCCATGTGGGACCCGGTGAAACCACTATGTTATTTACTGTTCCTCTCTTTAAAACAAAAAAAAGTTTTCTTTATTCATAATAGAGAGGGGGAGAGAGAGAGAGAGAGAGAGAGAGAGAGAGAGAGAGAGAGAGAGAGAGAGAGCAGAGCACTTTCATAGGCCTGGTCACACAACAATCCCCTTCTGAGTGTCCTTCAGCCCATCATATGGAGGCACTTGCTTAAGTGTCTGGCATGTCCCAGGCTGGCCAGTCCAGGCATGTAGACTGTGGTCACCACATGGGGTCTGACAATTCCCATTTTTTGAGATTTTTGCTATAGGGGGCTTATGCTCATCAGAGAGACAGAGAGAGAGAGAAAGGGAGAAATCACCCACCAAGGGGATGGCTGTGCCACAATTCCTTGTCCTCCTTTCTCCTCTTGGGATCTTGGGCATGATATAAACAAGTTTTATGCCACCAAGTCCAGGACTCAAACCACGGTCAACCACACGAGAGGCCAGCGATGAACCATTACGCCACCCACTGGTCCTGGGTTCTGGCCTCTTTTGAGCTTCGTTATACCACTACCCAACAGGAGCAGTTCATGATTCAATAAGTTGTGTGTTTACAGAGTTTATTTCCTGCTCTAAGTCATCCAGTCTGTTAGCACGTGATTATTCATAATAGTCCCTAAGATCTTTTCAGCCATTATAATATTTAAGTTTGAGTCTTCTTTCTTTTCCTTGTCTGTTTTGTTTATCTTTTTGCAAAGCCAACTCCTAGTTCTGTTGGCATTTTTTATTGCTTTTTGTCTATGTAATTTATTTTTGCTCTAAACTTTATTATTTCCTTCCTTCTGCTAATTTGGGCACAGCTTATTCTTCTGTTTTTAGTTCCTTGAGGTGGAAAGTTAAGTTGTTTATTTGAAATTTTTTTCGTCTTTTGAAAAAAATGTATGTATTTATCACAATAAACTTCCCTCTTATTACTATTTTTGTTGTATCCCATAGTTTTTGTCACATTATGCTTTTATTTTCATTTGTCTTGAGATACTTTTTAAATTATCTTTTTTTTCTTTCACCAATGATTGTTCAAGTGTGTTGTTAAGTTTGTATATATTTGAAAATTTTTGCATCTTCTTACTGTTGTTAAATTATACTTTCATTCCATTGTCTTTGGAAAAAATAATTAAAATTTTTTTTACTTTATGTTTGTTGAGATTATTTTGTGACATGAAATAATATTACCTATCCTAGAGGTTCTTCTGAGTATGCTCAGACAAAAATGTGTTTTCTTTTGCTGTTGGTTGCAAAGTTCTGTGTGTCAGGCTCATTTGGTCTACAGTGTTGTTTGAACCAACTGTTTATTGAATATTCTGATTATTCTGTCCTTTATTACAAGTAGAGTATTGAAATCTACTATAATTATGTTCTCTTTTAAATTCTTCCACTGTTTCTTTCTTTTTCAAAGAATTATTTTTTTAAACTTTATTTATTTATTTATTTTAATTTGACCAGAAAGGGACAGAGTGACAGAAAGAGAGAGAAAGTGTGAAAGCAAGCCACCAGGTCTGGGACTAGAACCATGGTTGGCCATGTGGGAGTCCAGTGTTCTTAACCACCATGCCACCTGCTGGCCCCTCTTCCACTATTTCTTCATGTATTTGGATGCTCTGATGTTAGGTGCATATGTATTTATAGTTGTATTTCCCTCAGGAATTAAAATTTTATTCTTACATAATACCGTTTGTCTCTTATAGCAGGATTTTTAGTTTTTTTTCTTCCTTTCTTAAGATTTTTTTTTTTCCATAGGGTGCATTCGCTCACTGGAGAGAGACAGAGAGAGTGACAAATCACCCCATGGGAGGGATGGCCAACAATCCCTTCTTTTTCATTTTCTTCTCTGGATTTTGATCATGCATGTTTATGCACTCACCGTGTTTTTCAAGTCACAGTATCCGGGACTCAAACCATAGGGTCAACCATGTGGGATCCAGTGCCTTAAACGCCATGCCACTTGCTGTCCCTCTTGGACAGTTTTTAACTTAAAGTAAATTTAGTCTGATATAAGTATGGCCACTCAGCTCTCTTTGTTTTACCACTTGTGGGATATATCTTTTTCTTTCAGCCTGTGTGTGTCTTTTTATCTAAGGTGAGTCTTTCATACACAGCAGAGAGCTCTCTCTTATATTTTATCCATTCACTCACTCTGCTTTTGAGAGGAAGTGTAGTTCATTTACATTCAAAGTAATTGCTGATAGGAAAGGACATGCTATTGACAATTTGTTAACTGTTTTGTCTGTCTTAGAGCTATTTGTCCCTTGTTTTCTTTCTTGTTGTCTTCCTTTAGATTTCTTTTATTTTCTTTTTGTATTTATATACTTTGATAAACTCTCTCTCTCTCTCTCTCTCTCTCTCTCTGTCTGATGTGCATGTGTTGGTTCTGTGGGTATTTTGCCATGGAGGCTACATACTATAGCTTATGATTATAAAAATCTACTTAACATGGGACCAGCAGATAGTGTAATGGCTATGTCGCTGGACTCCCATGTAGTTGACTGCGGCTCATGTCCTGGACTTGGTGGCTTAAAACTCAACGCCGGGCACGTGTGTGTGCATGCCCAAGATCCTGAGAGGAGAATGGAAGAGAAGGGATTATCGTGTGGTCATCCCCCTGGGGGGGTGATTTCTCACTTTCTATCTCTCTGTCTCTCTCTGACTGCCTGGCGAGCGCACATGCCCTATAGCAAAAAAAAAAAAAAAAAAAAAAAAAAAAAAAAAAAAAAAATCTACTTAACTTCAGTTGTATACAAAGCTCTAGTCTTTAAATCTCCTCCGTCACTTTTGTTATTGATGTTATAAATCATATCTTTATATACTGTGTATCCATTAACACAGTTTTATGGTGATAGTTTTTTAATGCTTTAAAAAAACTATGTATGAGAATTAAAAGTGCTTTATACATGACAATTACAGCATATAGTATTCTGTATTTGTCTATATATTTACCTTTACTAGCAAACTTTATATTTTCATATGCTTCTGTGTTGCGATAGAGCATCCTGTTATTTCAATTGCAAGACTTCCTTTAACATTTTTGGTAAAGAAGGTCTGGTGGGGTGAACTCCCTTAGCTTTTGTCTGAGAAAGTATTTCTCTTTCATTTATAAAGGACAATTTCCTCATATATGCTATTTAGTTTGGTAGGCTTTTTTCTGTTAGTACTTGGAATGTATTGTCCTATTTCCTTCAGATCTGTAGGATTTCTGCTGAGAAATCTGGTGATAATTTTATAGATGCTCCCTTGTGTATGAAGAGTTACTTTTTTTAAAGAGATTTTTGCTGTGCTGGAGATACGGAGAAAGGCAGGGAGACAGAAAGTGAGAAACTACCCCCTATGGGGGATGGCCATGCCACAATCCCTTCTCCTCTATCCTCCTCTTGGGATTTTGGGCACACACACACACAACACACCTGGTGTGAGTTTCAAGTCTCTGGGTCTGGGACTTGAGCTTCAGTCAGCCATGTGGGAATCCAGTGCCTTAACCACTATGACACCTGCTGGACCCAGATTAATTTTCTCTTGTTGCTTTCAAAATTCTCTTTCTTCACCTTTTTACAGTTTAATTATCATATGTCTCTATGTGGGTCTTTTAAAGTTTATCCTTAGTATAGTCCTTTGAGCTTCTTGAATTTATATGTCCTTTCTTTCTTTACTTCTTTAGGATCTTTGTTTATAAGGACTATTGAAGTATAAGTCTACTAAATGTAACCTCTGGGCCCTCTCAATGTCTTGCTCTGTTTTTCCTGTGCATGAGTCACTCTTGCTTATTTCCTGGCACTTGTAATTTTTGTTTAAATTAGATATTTTAGATAACATATTTTACCATCTCTAGATACTGGTCTCCTCCTTGGAGTTTGTTGTTTTTGTTATTTGCATGCTTTTTATTTGTTTAGGTTCTTAGCTGACTGTTTTGATAGAGTCTATCTCCCCTTGGTGCTCCTCAGAAGATGCAGTCTTGGACCATCACCTGGGGCTGACAGTGGTTTGGTCCAGTTCTTTGACTGTCTTTTTCTTTGATTTCTTTGGTAAGCTATATCTCGGTTTGTATCACACCAAGATATAAGCATTCACTGGACTGGCTTCATAGGGTGGTGTTTAAGTGCTGTTCTAAGGAAGCTGGATCCCAGTGGCTGACAGTGGTTTGAATCCTGACCTGGACAGCTTGAAGAGCATACCAGGTATGTGTGTAAGTGTGCCCCACATCCTGATGGTAAGGATAAATCAAAAGAAAGGAATTGCAGTGTGACCATGTCCTATTGGAAAGTGCTTTCTCTTGTTCTCTCTCTCTGGCAAACACATGAGCCTTATGGCAATCATCATCATCATCATAAAAGATATTAGCATTCACTAATACCCAGTACATTGCTCTATTGTTTCCAGTAGTGCCGGAGTGGGGCATACACTGCCCACAATCTGAACCCTTTTACAGAGGTCTTTATGAGGGCAGACTTTGAGGTTTGTTCTAATTCAAGAGAGCTTTTTACCAACCCTGTTCTCGGTTCTCTCTGGGAAAGTAGCTGCTGTGGCCTGGCTCTCTATTCTCACGGAGTTGCCATCCTCTTCTGACTGTTTACCCGACGTTTCCATTTCCTCTAACAAAGCTCTTAGGCTTGAACTCCCCACATTATTTCAAATAGTCAATTCACTTTGAGGGAAGGTATGTTTTTACGATCTGTCTCTGTCCCCCACTCCAGGGTAATACCTTTGCACCACTTTCCAAAGCAGGGGTGGGGTGGGGGTTGGGGGGTCGGGGGGTAAGATGGTCCCATGGACTTGCGTGACACCCTTGCTTTCTAAATGGTGTCCAGGATGGGACAGAAGTCTCCCTCTTCTGAATCTGCTTATCTCTGCCTGAACTTCCTCTACAAGTGAGCTAGGGAAGGATGATTCTTGGCTAGCCACATCTCAGATAGTGCTTCTAAGCTATAAGTAAGGACCAGATAGAGGGGAACCCTAAACTTTTCAGCTGCTCTTGCCCACTGAGCTTCTGCAAGCTGGAGCTGGAAGAAGAAATCCTGCTCCTTCCAGGAAGATACTGTATTCCTAGACTGCAGATGACAGAGGGGTGGGTAGAACTCATCAGCCTTGTTTGCATCTACCCAGCTGGAATGGAGCTTCCTCATGGTGAGAAGGAGACCATGGGTCATGGCTCCAGCACCACAGACTTGATGTTTACCGCCAGGTCACAGATATTCTTGAATAAATGTTTCTTTATTCGCTATAGGCCCTTCGGACTCTTAGAAACTCTGTTGAGTGGTTGTGTGTGCATATGTGTGTTTATTTTTTAGTAATTTTCACAAGTTATGGGTGTTTCACTGGGAAAAAAATCTTATTGAGCTCTATACTTTGTCTTTCCAGAAGTGTCTTCCTTCTCTGATTTATTTAAAAAATTTTTTTAGCTAACTTCATTGATTACTGTTAATTTGAGGTCAATAATAATAGCTACTGGGTGCTTTATTTAGATTTCAGATTTCCTTGATGAGCAATTGATTTTCCATTTTAATCACATGCGCTTATGATTTTCTTTTGTCAGGCACATTCTATTTCATTGTGCTTTTATAGAACCGCATTTCAAACTGATATGGTAATTTTCATTATATAGAGTAAGGATTAGGGATTTTGCCTAATGCAGTATATAAGAAATCTTAAGAAGCAACCCTTTCAAAGACTAACTGTAATATTACAGTAATTTCTAAATGTATATTAACAATTGATTATTAGATTCTCTCTCTCCATAGAGAGCATTAACACGGCAAGTTAAATGTCACGGATACCAGAATTATTCTTATAGTAGAGTCCAAATTGACACTGAGCTGCTAACTGACTCCTTGGATAGAACTCTTAAAATGCTCAGCTGCATTTCCTTATTTCCTTTGTACACAGAGACCATACCACACATTCTTTTTTTTTTTTTTTTTTTTTTTTTGGAGAGGTTTTCCCTATAGGGCGCGTGCACTCGCCAGACAGACAGAGAGAGACAGAGAGATAGAAAGCGAGAAATCACCCCCAGGGGGGATGGCCACGCCGCAATCCCTTCTCCTCCATTCTCCTCTCGGGATCTTGGGCACGCACGCACACGCGCCTGGCGTGAGTTTAAGCCACTGGGTCCGGGACTCGAACCGCAGTCGACTACATGGGAGTCCAGCGACATAGCCATTACGCTAACTGCTGGTCCCCATACCACACATTCTTGACCAGGAAGCATAACGGCAACATATTACACAGGTCAGAATACAAAGCCTAATCAAAGTCCAGATGGCTTATGTAGATTATTTTCCTCTACCCATTGGTATGGTACACTACTCTGTCAGAGAAGAAAATGTGTCAAGTTGCATCATTTGCTTTTTTGCAAAGTCTTTTAAACATTCCATAATGGGGAGCTTCTCTAAAGTGTATAGATGGGTATTCCTGTGATTGTCCTTATCAATATAAGTTATGGACGTCCTTGATGATTGGAAATGAAAAAAACATAAGGAGCTACGGTACTGCTGCTAACATGTATCCATGGCTAAAGATATCCCTATTTTTATTTCTGTGGGTGTCCATAATGCTGCAAGTATTCAGTATATAATACTACAGGATGAGTTAATAGACATATCCAATTTCCCAAAATACTTTTTCCTTACTAATATTAAAGTAGTGTTAAAATATACTTGTATCAATTTCACCCTGTATCAACACCATATTTATGTTCAAGGATTCCCTAATTTATGTATACTAATGTCATTAATGGTCTTTTTATTTTATTTTAGCCTTCTACCTTCTCCAGTTTATAGATTCCTTTTCTGTCTGTGATTTCCTTTCACAGATACCTGCACTTTCCACACACACACACTCTTACTGTTCCCTCTTCTTTGATGACAGAATGGGTTCATGTACATCTACATGTCTGCAAAGATCTTGGGAAGGTAAATTTCAAGAGTCTTCTTGCCTCTACAAGCAGTGCTTCCTCAGTTTTGGCACTGCAAGCCAGCCCAGAGCTTTGGAGAAATACCAGCAAACTTTAGCTTCTTAAGGAGACAGAGGATGAATACGTGTTCAACAGGCAATCAGAAGGTCCTTCAAAGCATTGACATTGTGATTGTAGCCAAAATATGAATGATGAGCTCCTTATATAGCTACAGCATTGGCTAGAAAGGTAAGTCAGAGCTCAGCTGTGAAAAGACATTCAACACCATTCTTGGAGTTTCATGTTTAATTTTTAAGATGGAAACAGAGGAAACCACTTTTGTAGAAGCTGATGATCTTATCTTGACTGCCTTTTATGTAAATAACACTAAAGTCAAGGAGGGGTGAATAGCAGACCCAAGGGTGAAAAATTTGAGGACAAGAAGATAAAATGAGGAGTTTACTACTGTATGTAGGACAGACAATATGGTTCCGGGATCTAAAGCAGTGCCAATAAAAACAGGGGTGAATTGTTGCACTTGAAGTTCTCCAGAGTCAGGTCTTAGAGGTATCTTAACTGAGGTTCTGTGCAGGCAGAACTAAAGGTAGCTTTGAGCGTCCTACTTTGAGTGACCAGATTTGTGGTGGCCTGGGTATGGACCTCTGGAGTGGGGGAAGGTAACATGCTCATTTGACAAGGAGTTAGAGAGGTCTGTAGCACATCTATGAGGAGAAGTGTAATTGGAACTAAAAAATGTGATATTCAAAGATCAAAAGAGAGTTGGTGATTGAAAAAATGGAGACTCAGCATAGAGCTGGTAATCAAAGCCATGGGATGGGAGCTATCAGACAGGAAGGGGGTGTAGGATGAGAGGACAGCAAAGGGGAGGGAACTGAAGAAAACCCATACTTAATGAGCCACAGATGGAAGATACTACAAAAGTAACTGGAAGGTGCAGACAGAGATGCAGGAGATGAAGACGACGTTGCTCAGATGGCCAGTGCTGACCTTGCAGAAGAAAGATCAGAATGTGTAGGGCATGCAGACCAATTAGAGTCAAAAACAAAGTGGGAGTGAGAGGCCTTAGTGAAATTGTTTGAGCAAAGCAGGGATAAGGAAATTAAATTGTTAGAGAAATATAAGTTAAAGAAAGTTTAGAAAATGGGTACCTTGCACAATTCTTGCAACAGATTTGACAGTTTAAAAGAATAAGAAAAAAGATGGATAAAAGAAGGAAAGGAGGGACCAGCAGTTAGCGTAATGGCTATGTCGCTGGACTCCCACGTAGTCGACCGCAGTTCGAGTCCCGGACCCGGTGGCTTAAACTCACGCCGGGCGCGTGTGCATGCGTGCCCAAGATCCCGAGAGGAGAATAGAGGAGAAGGGATTGTGGCGTGGCCATCCCCCCTGGGGGGTGATTTCCTGCTTTATATCTCTCTGTCTCTCTCTGTCTGTCTGGCGAGCGCACGCGCCCTATAGCAAAAACCTCTCCAAAAAAAAAAGAAAAAAAAAAAAAAAGAAGGAAAGGAATTTCTGTAATAGCAAAATTGAGATTTGATTACCAGCTGGAGGTGCCACTGCCTCACCTCATCCACAAATATCCTCACCCCGGTCCTAAATTCTCCGTTGCTGCTCTCAGACTCCCGTCACTCCTACTGCCATCCTCTGCCTCTTGAACAACTGCAAGTGACTCAGAATCAAATAGGGCCATGTTTACCCAGCATCACAGCCTCTCTGACTCCTGGAATTCCAAGTTGGAAATCCAAGTGTGTTTTCTACTACACACGGATTAGGTGTGACTGGCTCAGGTCAGGAGAACTGGGTTTTTAGGCATAATCAGGTTCACTGTCTTCTATGCTTGGATTCCCTCTCATCCCTAACATTGCCATCCCTCCTGTACACACACAGAGCCTTGCACTCTCTCCTCAACACTTGGCTAATAAACTCCAAGAAGAGGAGCTGGGCCCACTTGAGCTTTTCCCCTTCCCATTTCTTTGCAAGCCTGTGATGAGATGCTTTCACATCTTAATTTCAGCATTTCATGCCACATTTTACAACTTGACATTCAATGTTCTGGCTCAAGCTGCATATTCCAACTATTCTCTCTCGAGCAAAAATAAAATTACTCATCATCCAGAATGTACTAAGGAATATAAAATAGGAGAATTTAATCATGTGAGCATTTTTAATCAGATTGTTCTGTAGTCTGTGAACACTGGTTACGAAACTAAGGCCATGTGAAAACTGTACACACTACATCATCAAAGAAATGTTCTGTGAGATATTTCGTGCAATTTAGCAAAAAATAGCAGTTTATACCATCTCAACATTTCAAGAACTTCTCAAACATGAATCAGACATGAGGATGAACACTAGAATGATCTAGATTTGGGAATCTTTCTCTGGTGTTGGGATAGTTGTTTTGTTCAGGGACAGAAATTTCACATCAAATAATTGTTTCTGTTAATATTAGAGTGTTTATTTCATAAAATGAAGCAGTTCCTTAGCTTTAATGTTTCCTACAAAGCATGGCTTGAGTTATGTGGTTCTAAACATATTAATAAGTTTATGATTTGTGATATATTAGTCAGATGAAATCCTTTGGACATGAAATGAGTTATAAGAAACAGATATAACATAAACGGGTGGACTTCTGCTCCTCCGCTTTAGAAGACAGAGTGATGGCATTCATAATCAAGGGGATTTGGAGACCTCTCCTGAGGTTGGCTAGAATTGGGTTTCAAAACAAGGTTGGGCTTTTCATGTTTGAATAGCACAAAGATAATTATTTATCCTAGCTGTTGCTGCCTTAGGGAATGATAAAATTAGGGAACTGTATTTCTAAAAGATATGGTTTATTACTTTCCACATTATTTTAAGCTAAAACCAATGTCTAACAAAAGTGAAGTGTTTTCTTTTTCTTTTCTTTCCCTTTCCCCCCCACGGTAAGAGATCTGTGAATAGTAGCAGCTGTTTTTTTGTTTATTTTTTTAAAACTTTTCCAATTTTTCAGCAAGATCCACTATTAACACATCCTGATGTGAATGAATCAACAACTCCTTAGTTAATGTTAGGATTCTGTGATTGACTGCTATCTTCTTGGTCATTTGTCCCATGAACTAAGTTGTATAGGACATCTACATTCTTTTTTTTTTTTTTTCTTTTTTTGGAGAGGTTTTTGCTATAGGGCGCGTGCGCTCGCCAGACAGACAGAGAGAGACAGAGAGATATAAAGCAGGAAATCACCCCCCAGGGGGGATGGCCACGCCGCAATCCCTTCTCCTCCATTCTCCTCTCGGGATCTTGGGCACGCACGCACACGCGCCCGGCGTGAGTTTAAGCCACCGGGTCCGGGACTCGAACCGCGGTCGACTACGTGGGAGTCCAGCGACATAGCCATTATGCTAACTGCTGGTCCCTGGACATCTACATTCTTAAAAACCAGAAACTATTTGAAGAATTTTCATTAAAATTGAGTTTGTCTTGGAGATTCAATAAATCAGGCCACTCTGGCCACGTGACAATGCTCTACTCAAGAAAGGCTGGATGACACATGGCCACTGCAGCTCAATCCTCAGCCCCCTCAGCCTGGAGCAAGTCAGCACATGCCCAGAACCCAGGATCCGAGGGACTGGAAGATAAGAGGAAGTGGGTTGAGGTGTGACCAGACCCTATGGAGGGTGCTCCTCTCTCTTTTTCTCACATATACATGTGCTCTATCACCAATAAAGGAAAACTTAATAAATTCTGGGTGAATTGGTCTCTTCAGTTCATGCACTTAACCACTTGTGGAAAGGAATGCCTTATCCTCCATTCCTCCATGTTTTAAGTTTAAGGATTTATTTTAAAATTGGTTGTTGGCTTAGGTTGTGATGCATAATGATGTTTTGTCATTCTGTGTTTAATGAAAAGTTTTTGATTATGTGTGAATTATTCATCCTTCAGTTACAATCGCCCTGACATTTTGTCACCATTTTCATGCACGGATCTTCAACACAAGAGACTTGTCCGTTTTCTTGAGCCTTTCTGAGCTGCTAGCAGTGAGTTTATAGAACAGCTCTATATGGTCTTCGTAGCTATGCAAAGTAGGGAATTATAATGCCATTTAGATGATTACAATCTTAATGTAATGCTGACGGATGGGATATATACATGTAGAATATATATATGTGTGTATATATATACATTTCTGCATACATATTGTAAATATACACATCTGTATTTGTTTTATATGTGTTATGTCTTTTAAAAATATAAATATTAATAAAACATTTAATCAGACCTCTTTGAATAATGTCACATTGAAAAGGGTGACAATTACAACTTATATAAATAAGAGTTATATTTTTGACATCAAGAACATAAGAGGGAAAAAAAAAAACAAGGACTGAGTAAACTAAGTTAATAGCATCAGGCTAATTTCTGTTTATTCTTTTATTTAAATGAATAAATAATAAACAAATATGTTTATTTGTTCAAAAGCCTTAAACTATGTCAAAATGTAAAGATTAAGATGTACATATCATTGACCCCACCTACATAATAGCATCTGAATACCAGGTGGTGTAATTCTAATTTAATATCATTAGTGTGTATGGAATTCAAATGTTGAGCCTCTGGGATTCTAATTATCTGTTACTGCAATTGAGTAACATGGTATCCCACCAGCTCTTCTAAATTCATGGATGTCAGCATAGGACTGGAATTCACTGATGGTATCATTCTTTAGAAGTTCTTTGCTATACCATTTCTGCTTATATATTGTATGTATTGGGTTGTTGGAATGTGAATTTTTGCATCGAA
This sequence comes from Tupaia tana, assembly GCA_026018925.1. Taxonomy (NCBI): domain Eukaryota; kingdom Metazoa; phylum Chordata; class Mammalia; order Scandentia; family Tupaiidae; genus Tupaia; species Tupaia tana. The sequence goes on along the minus strand of JAKSZU010000005.1, from coordinate 102,858,408 downwards.
AAACAAAAAAAGTAAGTCATGACTTTTCTGATGACTGGCACTTCTCACCTCATTCAGGTGCTTTGACACAGCTGACCCTTGGGAAACATTTCGAGAACCACTGGTTTGGTCATTTGCTTTTTCTGGGTTCTGCTTGGAAACTGTTTCCTGTCAGTTAAAAACAATAGCACTCTCTGTAGACAGCAAAAGCCTTATATTCAGCATTTCACCCAGCAGCTTTAAAGTCTTCATTACCTGATATTACTTAGAAATCATTATAAGGCATTCTTCAGATAAGGTGGCCCTGCTATCTGTGAAATCGAACATTGGAGCTGATTTCATTCAATGGCTGTAGGTTGTAGTCGATAAATAATCTCGGTACTGGGAAACTGTCTTAGGCCAGTCCTTGGGTAAAGGGCTGTGCAGACTCAGACGTCCACCTCTCACTCTGTCCTTGCCACTGCTCTCCCCATAGCCACATGCTCAGTGGTTCATTAAGAGAGGACTTAATTCAACATGGAAGGTTGATTTCTCTGCCTCTATAAGAACAACAATAATAGTAAACAAAATACAAACCAAGAATCAAAACCTGTTCTCTTTAGCTTATAAGCATTTGCTGGGTGGTTTTGGTTATTAATGAAAATCAAACAGTCTCCTAGTTCATGGGTTTGAAACTTAACTGTGTATAAGAACCAGGGCAGGAGAGTGTCACTGCAATGTAGGGTTTCCAATCCCATGGAATGGAACGTATCATAACCCCTGTGGCCACAACCTGAGCATGCGTACTTCCTCGATATTCAGGTGTGTCAATGCTGCTGACCTTTGGAAAACACTTTGAAAACCACTGGATTAGTCATTTGCTGTTTTTGAGTTCTACTTGGAAACAGTTTTATATCACATTTTAAGAGCAGTAATGCTCTCTGAAAGAAAACTTTTTATTATTATTATTATTTTTGGAGAGGTTTTTGCTATTGGGCGCGTGTGCTCACCAGACAGACAGAGAGAGACATAGAGACAGAAAGCAAGAAATCACCCCCCAGAAAGGATGGTCACACCACAATACCTTCTCCTCCATTCTCCTCTAGGGATCTTGGGCACGCACGCACACGCGTCTGGCGTGAGTTTTAAGCCACCGGGTCCGGGATGTGAACCGCAGTCGACTACTTGGGAGTCCAGCGACATAGTCATTACGCTAACTGCTGGTTCCCTATTATTTTTTTTTAATCACAACAGATCTTATAATGACTAATGATTTTTAACATTAAGATTGTTGTTTAGGGGAACATTTTTACTCAATGAACATTTAATTCATTTAATTAAATATTTAATATATTAAATGATTTATAGAGAGAAATAAGTTCTATGTTTTTACAAATTAGAAGATCCATGAATATACCACCCCTCCTACAGAAAGCCAAAGCTCAATTTTGCAATAGGCTCAGCAGAAAATAAACAGTTTGCAACTCAAACAGAATTCGTGATATTACAAAAATTTACAGAACCCCTACCTTTTCATCATTTTTTTCTAACAGCAAAGACTACAATAACAAAATGGAATGATTGGAATGTAAAAATATTTGTGTAAAACTGCATTAATTGTTCTTATTATCTTAATATGGGGTAAAGTCTAAGAACACACAATGACAATAATGAAGAAAAACTACATTGAAAGTAATTCTAGTGTAGATTTCAAGCAACATGAACTATACTATCACTAAACATTAGAAGAAAATGTGGACTATAAGCAGCAGGAGCAACAAATGATCCAGCAATTGTACCGACTAGGGAAAGCCAGCCCTGGAGTATGCCAATGACTGCCCCCATAACAGCCATCCTTCTGAAGGGACTGGAAACAACTTAACTCACTTCCATATCTTTATTCTGGAACTTGCAAGTTGTAAATGAGATATTTAAGGAAGTCTTTCCCCCTCTTCTCAAGGAGTGTTTGTTGCATTACTGGAAATTCTTGAAAGACTTGAGTAGTCGACTCTCTGGATTTACCTACACCAATCCATTTAACTAGAATTTGAAGTCCATCTTCAATAAATCAAACATAAGTTTGTGCATCAATAGGTAGTTCTTTAAAAGTATTTGCATTTGATATGGCTGTGTTCTAATCTGGGGGTCTTACACTGAACTCCAACTTTATTTAGGACTTCTTGGTTTGCTGGGAAATGAGGAATGACTGCACCATCTAACTTGTAGGCAACTCCAACTCTGATTTCTGTAAACATGTCCAAAATATCCAACTTGGTAAGTGCCCACGCAGTAAATCCATTGATCATATGAGCATATTTGAGCAAAACAAAGTCCAAGTGGTCACATATTTTCCTTCTAGAAGTAAACTCTCTATCCCTTCTTTGTAAAAACTCTCCAATTTCATTATGTTGCTTTGCAGGAAAGGCACTGACGCCTACTCTAGCAGTCTAAGCTTTCACGACGCCATGCACTTCTCTGAGATTTTGAGGAGGCGTACCCAAACCCATGCAAACACCTCCCACGCTACTGTTTGAAAAAGTTACAAAAGGATAAGTCCCCAAATCAATATCTAGAACTGCTGCATTTGTGCCTTCTACCAAGATTTTCTTTGGTAGTCCATATAGGGCCTTGTATAGGAGATAAACTCCTTCTCTCACCATTGGCTTAATTCTTTCCATATAACCCTTGAGTTTTTGTAATTCACCTTCAATATGTATTTCCAAAGTAGGGCAAATAGATCTGTATTGGTTAGCTAGAACTTTGAACCTCTCAGAGAAAAGCCCTCAAAGTCAGAAACAAGATCGTACATCCTAAGTCCACTCCGAGCTACTTTGGAAGAATAAGCTGAAAAGAAACTTTATTCTGTCATTCTCAGAAAGAAATCACAAAAAGGTTGATTATTTGTTTTTATGAAACTGTTATGTCCTGCCACAGTAAATACAGAATATTAAAATCAATAGTGAATAGTTTTTCAGTATCCATATGTCTCATGAATAAATTTGCTGCATTTGGAAACCCTACATCCGAGTGATAAAAAGTTAACTTCTACCTTAGTTGTTTCACCCTAAAGTCTTTTAAATTAAGCAAACTCATTTTAATTGTAAAAAGTACACACACATACACACACACACACACACACACACACACACACACATATAACCATGTTAAGGTTTCCATGATTCCTTCAAAGTATAAATTAAATTCAAAGTCATTTTTGAGTTTAAATATTATAAATTGCACATTTGAGAGGATCACTTTCAGTTAATTATGAAGTCCAATTTTATTCCTTAAATGCCATTTAAAAATGGTGCTCCCTGGTCTCCCTTCCCAAATCAGGCAAGTGCTAACAGAGTTAACTCAGCAAACTGATTTAAATTTGCTTAAAGAGGCTTAGGGCACAATGCAGCCTTGAGGAATGAGAAGAACAACGGCATCTGGGGTGACCTGCAGATGCAGAGCAGTCGTGAGGACCCGTCACTGTGGAACTGGGAGAAAGTCGGCGGTCTGTACTTCCTAACTTATGAGGAGCACTGCGAGGGAACACGTCTGCACATTTGGTAAATATTAGACTTCAGAAACCCAGTTTTGAATCTGGGCTCCTTGATCACAGTCAGGCTGATGGATGGCAGTCCGAGTCACAAAGGTGTAGCCCATGTGGACTTCAAATGATGACTGAATAGAAGACCCGTTTTGTATTGAAGTGCAATTTCTAATAACGTGGGCTGGCATTTCAAGAGTTAACTGACATCAGATCTATGATTTCCTAAATGAATCCAAAGTCTACCACAAAGCTCAAGTTTTCATCTTCCTTCCCATGCAGAAGAACCTTTCAGCAGACAGAAATTGATGGTGGTACACCTTGGCATTCTTCCATGTGCTCCCACTCATTGACGAGAAGGAGCTATTATTAGATAGCAAGCAGTGGTTATCGTTAGTGAGAGTTCATTAATATTTTTTTTAACCACAATATGATTCCTTTAATTGCCTAAAATGGCAAAAATTACATTCTCCTCATACTTCTACCTTTCCGGGTACAAAGTTCATGGTATCTTATGGTTTTATTTTTTTTGGAGGGGGGGAAGCCAATAATTGGGCCCAGTATCTACTAGTTTAAAAAATGTCGGGAACCAGCAGTTAGCGTAATGGCTATGTCGCTGGACTCCCACGTAGTCGACCGCGGTTTGCGTCTCGGACCCGGTGGCTTAAAACTCACGCCGGGCGCGTGTGCGTGCGTGCCCAAGATCCCGAGAGGAGAATGGAGGAGAAGGGATTGCGGCGTGACCATCTCCCCTGGGGGGTGATTTCTCGCTTTCTGTCTCTATGTCTCTCTCTCTGTCTGTCTGGCGAGCGCACGCGCCCTATAGCGAAAAACTTCTCCAAAAAAAAAAAAAAAAAAAAATGTCTTCTGACATTTTCCTCTGTAGTTTTTAGGATAATATGAGTGTGTGTGCGTGTGTGTGTACGTGTGTGTGTAGTTTTCTCTCCAGTATACGTATTAATAGTTAAATAGCTCTCAGGTTGAGAAATGTCTTCCTTGAAGAACTGTGGAGACTGAAACATAAATTATGTTGACTTTGGTACTTTGCTACTTACACAGGAGAAAAAGCTTTTAGGAGATTATTCCTCAAAAAAGGAAAAAAAAAAAAGATTGCCAGCTTTCCAGGATTCCTTAGTAATCATACTCTAGGCTTCGATTTACAAGAAAAAAAATGCCTCAAGCTATTTGGATGGAGGGTTACTCAGGCGTTGTTTTGGAACATCTCTGTGGAAGGAGCTTTGCTGCTAGAACTGCTGGAAATGAGAGTTTGTCAGGCTGCTCAAGTCACGCCTCGGCTGAACAAGCATCTCTGTGCCTTCCTACCATTTTCGTGAGGAAAAAACTCCATTTATTTCTCTGGTGAAGAAAAGCTCTTATTGCCAAGTCACTCAGTAAAGAAGGCTTTGAAGGAAAAGGAAGACCCTGGTGTTTAGAAAGCTGATTTCTCCTTCTTTTCTTCCTGAGACCACGCCATTTGGCCTGGGGCCACAGTCCCCTGGACCTTTCTCATTGTCACCCTTGGGCACACGTTGCCAAGCACAGGGGCATGCCATAGGCCTCATGGCACTTCTCTCCACAGCATTCATTAGCGGGGGTCCCATGCCTGCAGTGTTTGCTGTTCTGTATGTCCAGGCTGCCACTTGACCTGGCCTCCTCCCAGTTCCCCCTGCTCCTTCTCGGGCTTCACCACCCTCTCCAGGGCTCAGACCTTAAACTGTTCTCTCTCCAGCCCCAACTGATGGCTTCACCTCTACAGCCTTTCCCAGGTGTCTGTCTCTAACCCAGACTTCTCCCCCTGGACAATGATCTACTTAATGTTCCCTCTTGACTCTCAGTTTAAATATACCTACTAGGTCTCAGTATTTGACCCCAGTCCCAACCCAACTTTTCTCAGGTAACGGACTCTGATTCCGCCTGTTGTTCAGTTCGCATACCAATGAGTCGACCATGAGTGCCTCTCTCTCATTTCCTGGCCATCCTACCTGAAATATCCTCTCAACTTCCATCCCGATGTTTCAGATGCATTTTTCTCCTGGGCATTTAGGATACCTCCCATACTCTGATTAGCTTTTCATCTTATTGCCTGTTGTTTTCCCATTGAACGAATTCCTCCCAGAGCTAAGGTTCTGTCTGTTGCACTCACTGTTCTGTCCTTGGCCCAGGATCAGTTCCCCAACGCAGAGCAGGTGCAAAAATCAATGTTTCCGAATAAAGCATGAGTGAACGATGGCTCACAGACAGCCCCTGCTGAACTGAAATGACGTTCACACGGCTGTGTAGACAAATCCCAGTCAAATAGCAAAATGGTTGCTCTTGAGTCTGGTTGTTGCAGTTGGAGAAGGGATTGTTCAAGTCAGCCAGGATGCCAGAAGCAAGTCAACACTCACAGAGTCAAAGTAGTTGGGAAGCTCTCCAGTTAACACTCCACCCCTGAGTTATTCTGTCCTTACAGAAACCATAGAACACTGCAAAATGTCTCTCAACTATTTTGTTACTGTTGTTGCAACAGGTATTTTTACAGAGGGCACTGATATTAGGAACAGTAGTTTTTCTGACACTTCAAGGAGATATGAACAGCAAGGAGGAGGAAAAATGTGAAATCCATACAAGCACCGTAGGTTAAACTTGTATGATTTGGTGACAATTTGGAGAAGGGAGACAGGCTGAATTCTCTCTACAATGAACACTTCCACTTTGACTTGGGCATTGGGCCAAGCCAGAAGACCACTGAGAATAACAGTGAAACCAGGGACCAGCAGTTGACATAATGGCTATGTTGCTGAACTCCCATGTAGTCAACTGCAGTCCGAGTCCCAGACCCGGTGGCTTAAACTCAGTCTGGGCACGTGTGCGTGCGTGCCCAAGATCCTGAGAGGAGAATGGAGGAGAAGGGATTGCGGCGTGGCCATTCTCCCGGGGGGTGAGTTCTCGCTTTCTGTCTCTCTCTCTCTCTGGCGAGTACATGCACCCTATAGCAGAAACCGCTCCAAAAACAAACAAACAAAACAACAACAAACAAACAAACAATGAAACCAAAACAAGGAGGGAGATATTCTTAGGGTTGGGATTTCATTGCTCACTGGTCATTTCTTATGACTTATTTTACGTGTATTCATTCTGCAGTTACTGCGGACTGTGTTTTATCGTCTTGTTCCAGTGTCCTCACGTTTCCTGTCTTACAGGATGCTCAAGTCAAAAGAGCACATGTGGTATTATTAGAGAAAGGCCCTTGAACAAGGTGTTCCATTATTACCCTGGTACCCACACTCAGAAAAGGAAAAATGCAGCCTTTTCTTGCAGAATGTCAACCAAATAACATCCATTATTTGGAAGTGCTGACCTCCTTTGCTATGACTAGATCACAATGGTTAAAAATGTTCTGAAAAGGGCCGTCCAGTGGTGTGGTAGGTGAGGAGGCTGGATCCCACATGGCCAACTGTGAGGTTTGAGTCCTAGACCTGGCAGCTTGAGAAAGACGCTGGACACGTATACATGCATGCCCAGAATTCCGAGAGGAGGGAAGAGGAGAGACGACTATGGCATGGCCATCTCCTCCACCTCCCCACCCCCGTTTCTCTCTCAAGAACACATACATCCTATCTAAGTAAAATTTTTTAAAAAACATCTCGTGTTGGCTAAATATTTTTTTAAAAAAGAAGTTGAGAAAAGATACATGGAAGGGCCCAGCAGGCAGCGTGGTGGTTTGGGTGCTGGACTCCCACGTGGACAATAGCAGTTTGAGTTCTGGACCTGATGACTTGCATTCTCATTTTCCCTTTCTCTCTCCATATCTCTCTCTGGTGAGCACATGTGGCCATAGCAAATTAAAACTAATAAATAAAATCAAATAATAATTTTAAAAAGATATATGGAGAATTTGGATCATAAGAGTTGTATTGCCAAATGCTACTCTGCACCAACAGCTCTGTTTCAGGCCCAGAGACAACAGCTACGTGTGTCCAAGCCATTTAATGCTTGCAGCATCCTCAGGTCGTAGTAGGGACCTGGAGGGTAGTGAGAGCATGCAGGCAGAGATGTGTGCAGTAAGGTTACTGTAGTGATTAGCTTCTGTTAGCACTGAGACTGTTTCAAAATACGGGAGATTAAGTTTGAGAAGGAAGGTGGATTTGCCATGGTAACAGAAAACTCTCTGCAACTCATATTTCCCTGTTGACTTGCAAGTTATTTGGTTTTTCTTCTCCCTATATTCCCAGGGTCTCGTACCATGTAAGGTTGATTTCCAGAACTACTATGCCTGAATAAGAGCATGGCAAGCTGTCCTTGGGTTTCTGCAATAGAGAAAGGGAGAGTGCACACACAAAGCTTAGGGAGGAGACCCCGTGGCTACAGAGGCAGAGCTAATTCATGACCTACGATTCTTGGTCCTAACCCTCAAATCGTCAATGTTCTTACAATACTGCAACTGGTCCAGCCACTCGTGTGCATTTGATGTTGTAGAAGAAATGACATATTTTTTGTTTGTTTATTCATTTATGTCTTCCATGAGAGATAGACAGAGAGGGTTAGGCAGAGAGACAGAGAGGCTCTCTCAGCCCGGTCTCAGCCCGCCCAGATCCGGGGCCCATTTGTGCTCAAGGAAGTCCCCAGCCAGGACACCTTTGCCATGTGTGCCCGGATGTGCCACTTCTGTGCGATCACTGGCCCAGAAACAAAATCTTAGGACCAAGTGGCTCAGTTTTCAGAATGGTTCCTTAGAAGATGCATGAATTTTTTTTCTTACCACAAAAATAATAAAGTCCTAGAACTATTTCTTTCCAAGTTCTCATAAATTTACTAGCCACAAAGCCAAACAGTGTGACCTGTCTCTACTACCCATCTTCCTACTTAACCACTCTTCGTCTAAGCCTATCTGGGCTGAAAGATGGGATGGGATTACTCCTTCTCCTGCCTAGGCCTAAACAATTCTCAACTTCCCTTATAGTCATGTTTTCAAGCCTTGAAAGAGTACAACTCACCACAATTATTAGTGTCCACTTCTTAAAGCAGACTTCTTTTTCTCCCCTGTCTCCCTCCTACACCATCTCCTACCTGCCACGGTTCTTAGTTAGAAGATGCACAGATGGGAGAGCCCGGAATATGCTATTTATTGAGAACCGAGTTGCATTTGTGAGGTATGTTGTTATCATTGCTGCGGATAGAAGAGAAAAAAAGGGAGGGTGTTTTTACAGTAACATTGTGGTATTACAAAGTTCACAGATAAATTTTCCTGTTGAAATATTTCTAAATTAATGTGTGACACTTCACTGGATATCACTTTGAACACAGCTATAACTTCTGAAGAAAATAAATCACTGAATCAGACAGTGTTTATTAGCCAATGTGCCGTTATTTCCTAAAGCTCTATTTCCACTTGTGATAAAATTGGCAGCCAGGAGAGATAAACAGAGTATTTGAAAGTGTTACATCCATGAGTCCCAGATAAATTGCAGAAATACCATGTGAATTACATGAAAATTTCTGTTCCCTATTTTCACCTTGTTCTTTGAAAACTACTATTTTAAAAAAGTATTATTTATTTTTTCTCCAGTTCTGTTTAATTAAACCATTTCACAATTATGGTATTAAGAGGGAAATCAGAACTCATTCATTTATTCTCCTGCCTCCTTTCAACCGCTAGCTCCTGGTGTTTGCAAATTATAAAATGGTTTCTTATCTGTTTTCCACTCCATGTTCTATAATAACTATGCAGCTGGTAGCACTGCCTTCTCCTCAGTCACGTGCAGCTCGGTTTATGATTACTTTTTTGTTGCAGCTTGAGGAAAGATAAAAGGGCCTGTCAAGTCTTGAGAGACGAAGGCTAATGAATCACAAATACTTATGAAGAAGGCTGAAGGGCTTGCACTCCAAGGGTCCTCTTCCACTTGCTCAAGGGAACCTGCTAAAGGACCCATGACTCCATGTATGTTGGTTTTAGGCATTCAGAGGGCCTTTATCTCAGCAGGCCATCAGAGGGCGCCACGAGAGGTTGCTCGTGACCTGTGCCCTTGTGGAAGAGCCAGGGTCTCCTGCTCACTCCATCACGTCCACCAGAAGCCAAAACTCAGCCCACCTTCAGGCCTGGGCAGCACCTCAGACCATCCCCAGAGGTCTTGCAGACATCCACCCTCCAGCTCGGTACTCGCTATGCTCTCTTTTTCCTCCGTGCCTCATCGAAATGCCAGGATCAGCAAGGCATGAAGAACAAATGCGCCAGGACAGGTTTGCGGCTGGTGTGGGCACGGGTCTCTGGTTAGCTACTGCACTGAGAAGGGAGGGGTCATCTTGCAGCCCATTTTCCCCTCCAGTGTACATTCAAAGCTAGATAAAATTTTCCCTTAAAAAGTAGAAATTTTGGGACCAGCAGTTAGCGTAATGGCTATGTCGCTGGACTCCCACGTAGTCGACCGCGGTTCGAGTCCCGGACCCGGCGGCTTAAACTCACGCTGGGCGCGTGTGCATGCGTGCCCAAGATCCCGAGAGGAGAATGGAGGAGAAGGGATTGCGGCGTGGCCATCCCCCCTGGGGTGTGATTTCTCGCTTTCTATCTCTCTGTCTCTCTCTGTCTGTCTGGCGAGTGCACGCGCCCTATAGCAAAAACCTCTCCAAAAAAAAAAGAAAAAAAAATAGAAATTTTAAACATAAAAACGTCCAGAGAAATACATGAATCTTTGTAGGAAAGAGTCAGAGTCTCGCAAATGGCTATCTCACAAACCTGTGAGGTGACGTGACCTCTGCACTTCCGGAGGGAGCTGGCCGGTGAGTCCCCCAGAGGCTTTGTCATCTAATCTCCCTTTCTCCTGCATCACTAACCTTCCAGATACGATTGTCCTTGTAACACCTTCAGTCTCTTGAAATGTGCGGCTTCGGGGGGATTTTATTTCAGACTCAGAACTCTATTTTTAAAGCTTCTACAATAAATGTTGTCTTATACTGTTACTTTATTTTATTTTTCTTCTTTTTTTAAATATTTGCTCGCTATACAACATTTGGCTTGTAAAAAGAATTTACCTAACATGCAGTACATCTCAGACCAGTCCAGCCGAGAACACTACATGTTGTCATCAGTAGCTAATAAGCCGTTTCCACTGTCAGGAAGCTAGCTGAGTAAGGTGGCTCCCCTCATACTGAGTCTCAGGGCCTGAGAGTGCAACGAGGCCTCCGGCTGCCAGTCTCGGGCTGCGGTGGGTACTGGTGGCCTGCTGACGACCAGCACATCCCTGCACAGGGCACCCAGATCTCTCTTTCCCTGTATTATTTAGAGCTTGCTGGCACGCATGTTTCCACTGACTCCGAACCTAATCCAAATGTGACTGCACATCCACCATTACGTGAATTTGGACGAAGCGTGCTGTGTCATCAGAGGCTGCTGTCTGGGAAGCTGCCGTAGGGAGAGCGCTTACACTAAGATGGCTTAGAAGTACTGGTGAACGGCAGTTCTCTACTTCCTGCTGCATACCAGCTGGGAGGAATCAGCTCACTCTCCAGGCCCGGCTGCTGCTGGCCAGCTGGCGGCGAGCTCTCAGACCACGAGCGCCAGACACTTAACAGCTGTATTTCTGCCCATCCATCTGTGGCACCCGCCATATGCAAACCTGCAGCGGGAGGAGAGTCCTTCGGAAAGCATTTTCACAGTCGCAGAGAAAAAGCATTTTCTCCCCCAGTGCACAGGCTTTGATCTCATTTCCTCCTCTCCTTCCCTCCTTTTCACCTGGTCTGGACACCTCCTATCTTTGAAAATAGATGCAGTTCAGTCCCAGAGCTGTGAACCATGGAAGTTCCAGGAAATCAGTTTTTAAGCAACTTGTAAAGAAACCCAACACCTGTATTTATTTTTTCTAAAAGAATTAGGTAATCATTTGATTTGGCAAAATCTCTTAGGATCTCTAAAAAGCATTATTTATGCCTTAGATTTCATTATAAAGTCACATTCTGAACTTTGAAAGGACAGGATAAATACTTTTGGGAAATATGTCAAGATTTTCTTCATCTTAGTAATTTTAGAAGTAAATAATCCACAGTCAAGGAACACCATATCCCAGAAAGACCCTCTAGTCCGTCTTTCCGTTCCAAGGTCATTGAGGATCATGAGAATTGAACTTGTGGGAGAGTCTGATCAGATCCTCCATCTTATAAAGAGCGACCCGTCTCAGTGCATGCAACTTCTAGACTGAAGATTGTTTGCAGTACTCAGTCACTTACAGAAATGATTTCTTGCTGGAAACGAGAAGAAAATATTTTCCCACTCTTTTTTGAACATCTCAAAATACAGATGGCAAGTGGCCAGTGGTCGTGAGAATGTGGAATGGCACGCAGTGGTTACTCAGAGCTGGCGGAGCTGGCACGCAGCGGTCAGAGCTGGCGGAGCTGCCTTCTGACCCGGGGCTCAGTCCACCTGGAGCTGCGAGTGTCTTTACAAAGGCAAGCAGTGCCCACTCTTCTGCCTGGTCTTGGCCCAGCTCTCCTTGGGGTTCTGTGGTGGTACTGGAAATACAACACTCTCATTGCATTTTTCCCCCTTTGTCTACTTTTTTTTCTATGAATTTTTAGTTTTCCTTCTATTACTATAAATATCTCATTGTTAGATGCAACTTGACTATTGGAAAAATACCCATTTGTAAATATTTTATTTCGAGATATACTCACTGCAGAAAGTTATAATGCCCTTTGTGCAGTAACAAGTGCTGGAAGCGAACTGACCAGGCCAACCCTATTTGGAGAAGTGTTTGTATATTATCCTAAGTAGAAACCAGGGGTCCACAGAGCAGAAACTTTGCATGGAGTGGCGTTCAAAAAGGAGTCCAACCATGACCAGTATGTAGGAAGAAATTTCACTTTTTAAAGAACATTGAAGGGAATCCATTTTCAATTTTTAGCAATACTTAAGAGTTCCCTTTTTCACTTTTCAGCTGTTTACTGATTCTCCAGATCCTGAATCACATAGAATCCAGGCACATGCTGGGAAATTCTTTGGCTGACATAGACATAATGAATGTGGGACCACAGGAGTATATATGTTACGTACAATGCACACAAAGATGCAAGATTGCTCATGTATATGTGTATATACACATGTATACATACATATACACGAATTATATAATAATACATATGCATATGCACTCATACATGCTAACACATGCATATACGTGTTTCAGTTTAAGCACAGATGCTCGTATAATGACGGTAAGTAATTGTAGCATTCTTGTTAGATGTTTTATGATGATGGAACTAGAAGCAATTTGCTTACTTTTATTTCCATTTATTCTCCAGAAATTCTACAATGAGTATGCTAAAAGCATGTCCAAATAACATTATTGCATATGGGAAAGGAACAAGCCTTAGTCCTTGTGGCAAGTTGCCAGCATTTAGGGGATCCACGAGACTATAGCAATATTGTCAGTAGAGCCCCAAGTAAAGATGCCCTCAGCAACTTCTCTAGAAGTCTGTGGGACGTGCAGGGGAAGCAGAGACAGTCTCTACAATGAGACCACCCTAGGCCAGGTGGGCTGGAATAACAAGTACCGTGGACTGGGTGGTTAATCAGCCGAACCGATGTTCTCACAGCTCTGAGGGCTGGAAGGCCAGTGGCCACATGGTCAACTTCTGACGAGGTCTCTCTTCCTGCTTGCAGATGGTCACCTTAGTTCCGTGTCCTCACATGTGAGGGAAAAGGGAGGGAGCGAGAGACTCTACACACATGGACTCTCTCTCCGGGATATCTACTTAGAACGGCACTCATCCCATCAGACCAGAGCCCACCCCTATGCCTTCATCTGCTCCTTCTTCTCTCCCAGCGTCCTGTCTCTCAGATGCTGTCGTGTGAAGATCAGGGTCTGACATGTAAATTGGGTATGTGTTGGAGGATGGGCAGAAACACTCCTTTGTAGCAAAGGCCATCTGTAGTTCTGTTTCAGTGAGAAATTTTTTGGTGAGAGGTTTTCAGGGACATCCAGCTTTGCTGATGTCCCCTAACCCTGAGGTGACTACATTGTAATGAGTAGCGTGATCCATGTAGAGGCAGCACGAGTGTTCCTTTGGAGTCCCCTGGGGTAAAAGGTAATATTATTCTAGAAATGGCACAGAACCCTTCAACCCGAAATGCTATTTTCAATTCAGTGCAGATGATAGGAAAAAAAGAGGCATACCCAGAAATTAAAAGCAAAACAAATTCAAAACAGATGTCAGGAAATACTTTGCTCCCCAGAGGAGGAAAAAATAGATGAGAAGAATATTTAAACAAAGCAGTTTACTGAGTTAAGAAACTGGGATCATCATTTAAAAATAGAGACTGGTGCAGGGTGGGGTGAGGAAGGTAGATGCCAAGTTTAGAGTGAGAAACGTGACCTTCTGCAGAGAAAAAGGCAGCCCTGTGAGTTAGTGCTATTCATCACACCATACTGCCCACTGCTTTCTTCTCTCCTTGGGTGTTTGAAAAGGTGCACTGAAGTTGTGTTTATGAGACAGGAAATACACATTCTCGCAGGAAATAAATCTGTCCCGCAGGCATAGATGGCTGTGCATTTCATTAAGTGGGGAGCCAGCCGTGCCCCCTTTCACCTTTGTTTCCTCTTTAGATTCCATCGCACAGAGTTTTCCAGACGGAGGTCCTAGCTGGCTTTCTGAATGGCTGCAGGTCAGGTTTACAGGCCAAAATTTCCTGAGTAATTTTTGTGGGCAAAACCCCCATTCAGCCCTGTGTTTAACACTCTCTCTTGTTTCAAGAATAAGAGTTGTATGGCTGGAGAAGCTGAGGGGAACTTTTGGACCAAGAAGATTTTTATTTATTATAGAAAGGCTTGTCCAAGAGGACTAGAAGTTTCTAAGCTCACAGATGATTGTGGGTTTCTTGATCTCTGTATCATGAAGTTCCACTCAAAATGACTCAGGAAATTTAGCTGTTTAACAATAATGTAGGCTTCATCTTTACAAATGGGACATTTGGGTAAATTCTGCATGAAATTAAAAAAAAAAAAAAGTACTCCCTGATTCAAAATATTTACAAGTAGGTGAGGTTCTTCAATGGCAGGTGTTGTAAGAGAGCATCCCCAATGCTTTCTTATTGTTGACATGTTCCCAGTGCCTAGCACGAAACTTGGCATGTGGAGAGAAGGAGCTCTATAATTGCATGAAAGGAATAAATATTCCACGTTCTTAGTCTTTGTGCAATTACTTCTGCTCTTCCTTTGTTCTCTACTGTGATGCATGGCTACGCAGTACCTCCAGCAGCAATTAGGCGCCTTTCACGGGATCCTCCTGAAGAGCTTCTCTGCTCCTGTTCTCCCTATCCTACAGGAGTATATTGATTAGTCCTCCTTGATCCCATAAACCTTTGGGCACATGGCTACTGCAACAATGATAATAGTCTAACATGATGGTGTGGCTCTTTGTCTGTCTTCCTCTAAACAAACTACCCTCTGAGACCAGGAGAATGCATCATTGCATTGCTTAGACATTTTCTACCATACTAATAGCTAATAAAAAGTGTACTGAACTGTTGTGATCTAGGAAATTGTCTTAGTTTGGGTTCATCCAAATAGAAAAACTGGAAAGTCTTGAGTGCAGGTAATCTATTTGTAAGATGATTCCAGGATTGAGGGCATAGGAAAGTGATATGAGAGGAAAAAGCCAATAAAGAGTGAATTATTTCGTTTAGTATTGCTGTGAGAACCTTGGGTTCAAGACCCATGAGAATCCTCTGAGAAACATGCATAGCATGTAGCTCAGACTTCTTTTTTAAAGACAGAGAGGCTGGACATTAATCTACCATTTCTGTACTCTCTTGTTATGGCTGTCCTAGGAACAATCTCTCACCAGTTCTAGGGTGCCTTGGCTGCTCAGACTGGTTGACTTCCTAAGAACTGTGGGAAGCTGTTAGCAACCAGGGATCTGTCTACCCAGCTGCAGTTGAAGGCAGAGCTGGCTGAGAGATAAAATATTGCCTACTTAACCCTCGGGAAGTATTTGTTGAATGGACCGATGACTGAGGAATGAATGAGAGATCTTGAAAATATTGAGGATAGACAAGCTATGTTTAACTAACGTCATGTGATGAACGCAGGATGATGATTTCATTAATGCCTCTAGTGGTCCATCTCCCTCCCACCTGCATATAAGCAATCTCTTCAGATCATAGCTTAAGGAAATAACTAACTGCAAGGCAGATTTACTGCTGCATCTGCCTGCTGCAGGGAACAGCAACTTGTCTTGTGTGTCCCTTCAAGGAATAAGGAGACACATGCTTGAATGCCTTACACATTATCACTGGGGCCCATCTAGCTCCCTCGTTCAAAACTTTCAGACCTCTGGTGCTTCATCTTAAGTCATAAGCATTGTCTAAAAATCTGGGCCTTGTAGTGGTGTGATAGTTAAAGCAGCTGGATCTCACATGGCTGACTCATGGTTTGGGTCCAGACTCAGTGTCTTGAGTAACATGCCAATTGCACATGCTTATGTACCCAAAATCCTGAAAGGAGGGAGAAATGGAAGAGAAAAGATTATGTCTTGGCCATTCTCCATGGAGTTCATTATCTCTCTTTCTCTCTCTCTCTCTCTCTCTCTCTCTCTCTCTCTCTCTCTCTCTCTCCAGTGAGTGCACACATCCTCTGCAATTTAAAAAAAGAGAAAAAAAATTAGTATTATAATGTGTTTTGTACCTTTGATAACTCCTAGGAATTAACTTGTTTCTGCTAGCTTTACCTTCTCTTGGACCAGGATGGTCACATTAAATGTGAGAAATACATGATGCATGAAAGGATTCACAGCCAAGGAGAGTATTATAAACATTTTTTTTCTGCTTTTTTAGCTCAAACAGTATCTACTGAATTCAGTAATAGCACTGAATAAAGTTAGCAAATCCTTTCATACGAGGCAAAATGAAAGATCTTACTGGAAAAGACTAATGAAAATTATCTGGCTAATGGAACTGTCTAAAAAATGATATTCCCACCATGGCCGACTTTTATCAGATATTTTGTCTGTAGAATATTTTACCCTCAACTCATGTTTGACTTTGGAGTGAGAGAAAACTTGATATTTTACTTGGTCGAGAATTAACCTGATTTAGAATTTAAAGGTTGGGATTATACAAAAAAGCGAGAATGGTATTTAAATGGAAGAGGATTTCAAAGGTTCAGAAAATCATTTAATTAAAGATATAATGCTGCATCTCAAAAATAAATGAGCTATATGTTTTCCATAAGAAATTCCGATTAGTAGTACATGTTAGCCATCTTCAGGTAAAATTAGAAAATAGAGTGTTACATTTCTCAGCAAGGATACAGCACGTTCTGGAAGCACATACTAAGGCAGGGACTTAACGATGCCATGGCATCCAATCACCTTGGGATCACAAGTGAAATAAGTGGATAAGAAGTCCTTAGTAATAAATAGATTGGAAGAAAAAAGCAAGTGCTGGGAGGTAATTCTGGAAACTTGTCTTTGAGAACTTTGTCACACATCAGCTGAGTTAGGGCAGCTTTATGGATGAGAAATTCCTATTCTGTCCAATCACAGTCTGAGCAGTGACCTTCTCATGGATAAGCCCAAGCTGTACAAACAATGGCATACTAGGTGACAAAGATTAAAGCTACTAAGGAAAGATAAATTCTGCAGTATGAGAGCAGAATTGTCAATAATCTATTGGGTCTGAAACACACACAGCATATCAGCAGAAGCTAAGTAGGGTAAACCAGGGTGCTGGATATTTACCCTATTCTTAACAGAATACGATAATGAAAAGACTGGCCAGACTTTGGCAAAAAGTATTGAGTTATTCAGGCACATATGGGATCTAACACAGAATGCTGTGTGGTTCCTTCCACTAGGAAGACCTACTCCCCCCTCTCCACTAGTGCTTGGCCAGAGAGGGAAAAATGAATTATTATTTTAAGGGATCACATCTTCTCTGCCTTAGGAGTAGCATTATTCAATTTCAATTGTTATATAAAACCCAAGACTCTTTCTATAACACCCTTATCAATGGACTTCAGGAATGTGTTTGAGTTCCAGTATTATTTCAGTATTAGCATTATTAGCATCTGAAACCTCCTACAAGTTTTTTTTTTCTTTTTTCTTTTTCTTTTTCTTTTTCTTTTTTTTTTGTATTGAGATAAATGATTTCCCTGAGAGCTCACAATTCCTTCAGTATTTCTCAGTATATACCTAGATAGCCTTAAAATGTATTCTCAGGACCTTCCAAATGTGATTTTAAAGTACAGAGTATTAAATTCATCATTATAAATTATGCAACTCTTAATGCAGCTGAATAACAAATGACTTCGGTTTGGCAGCCAGTCACACTCACTGCTAATTTATAAGAAGCCGAGTCCACCTGCGACTCCACAAGGCTCTTTTATGCCTGCTCCCTCCGAGGCATGAATCCTCAATTGCCTCTTGTAGAAGTTCTGAAAATTGAAGACTGTCTAATAACCTTAATCCAGTGAGTCATTTTACCACTTGCCTTGATGCTCCGGCGTATTAGATCTGGCCCGTATCCAGGGTGCACTTCTTTCTGACCCCAGCGCCTGGCATGCGAGACCACATGGCTCACTGAGGCTGGAATGTGCTATGGGCTGACCTCAGCCCTGTTGATCATCTTCATGACAGGCTACCTTGCCTACCTACGTGTATCTAGAGCAGTGATTCTCTCGGGAGGGCGATACTGCCTCTCGGGAGACATTCGGCCGTGTCTAGAGATAGTCTTGCTTGTCGTTTCTGGGAGGCGGTGTTGCTGGAGTCTAGAAGATAAAGCCCAGGGACCCTGCCAAGTGTCCTGCGAGGTGCGTCAGCCTCATGACAAAGGCTATAGGCCCAGACGGCGACAGGACTGAGACGAGAACGCCTTGGGTTAAACATGGTTATGGTCACCACATTAAATGTCCTCGTGTGCACCACTGGACGTAGAGGGCTCAGCTTATCTCACCCTTGAGTTATTAATTCTCTAACACCACCCATCGTGGTCAGTGGAGGGTGGAAGATATTAAAAAATACCGTAGCAATAAATTCGAGCGTGTTTATCACTGTATCTCACTCTACACATTTGATATATTTTTGTTGTTGCTGTTTATGAAAAGAGCACGTGTGCACATGTGAGAGACAGGCAGAGCTGAGCACTCTTCACAAGGTCTGGTCGAGCCACGACCTCTTCTTCTATCCCTGCAGCCCATCGGATCCTGGGCACTGCACTCCCACGTGTTACACGGATACATTTAAAAAGAAGAGCTGTAGCAATTGCTTCTAAGTGATTAGATATCATAAATTCTTTCAATGAGATTCACAGTGAATCTCTCAGAAATAAAAATATGAACACAGACGTGAATCCTGAGTGCTGATTTCTGCAGCATGAACTGTGGGTATTAGAACTTAGGTTATTCGGGTCAACACAAGTTGGAACTCTTGGTTAGGTAACACTAATCGTAATTCCAGAGAGCGAAAACTTTGCAAAAGATTCTTCCATATCTTTTTTTTTTTTTAAATATAAATGTGCTGGCACAATTTCAAATTTCACATTGCATGACTTCTCTCTAAGGTTTCCACCTTAGGTTGCCCCCGTAGACATGAGCTTTCCATGGAAACACTCATTATTCAGTGCAGTGATAGAGCATCCTGGTGGATTTGTAAAGTCACTCACTGCAGGCTATCTTTTCTAAGTGATAACCATTTTTAAAAATTCCAGCGGACATGTGTATTTGTGTGTGTGTGTGTGTATGTGTGAGAGAGACAGAGAGAGACAAAGCATGCCCCCAACCCCAGGAGGGCCTGGTCATGCTCCAGTCCCCTTTCCTTCAATTCTCCAGCCTGTCTGTATCCAGAACATGTGTGCACACTCCTGGAATGTTTTTTAAGCCCCGGGCTAGGATTCTAACCCTGGTTGGCTGTGTGGGATCCAGTGTCCTTGCACAGCCTCAACTGCTACACTCTGGGGACATCCCATGACACCCATTTTTATTGAAATGTTCCTTTTTCCAACTTAAAACTTGGAGGTGTTTAGGAGGTAGACTCCATAGCACTCGGTGACTGAGTGGAAAGGAGCCAAGTGGAGGCAGAGGATGGTGAAGAGGATCCCTCCAGGCCTGACTTGAATAACCGTGTGCACAAGAGGGCCATCTCTGGTGTGGAGGAGAAGGGCAGGCACCCTGGTTTGGGCACACTCTGTTTAAGAACCTGTGACAAGTGACAAGACCCAGCTATGTAGTTGGATCTAGAGCTAAGGACAGAAGTTGGAGAGAAAATGTAGGTTGGGGACTTTGCAAGGGCCATCATGACATTGGGCCAGAAACTCAAGATGGGTGGAATAAATGGAAACGAAGAGGGCAGGGCATAGCAAGGGGCATCGTGAACTGTGCTGTAGGTGACAGAGTGGTCACCTAACTGGGAACATACTCCCCGGACAACCTCGTGTGAGTACTTGTAGCCACTATTAAAGTAAAAAGTCAAATGTAACATTGGCATGTGAGCTCCGCCCTGACCGAGCTGGGGCCCTACAAAGGGCAGCAGAACCACTGTGTGTGAGACGGTGGCGCTGAAGCAGGAGTCAACCACCAGCCTCTCCGTCAACGTGACGTGTGAGAGTGGGCAGCAGGGTCAGAATGCTGACCGCAGAGGACACTGCTCCCAGCTGTACCAGCTGCATTTTCCTGGCCAACATCTACACTCTACACCAGAGGTGTGTCCTTAACCTTGTAACTGACGATCATGTTACAAGTTCTCTGTTCCATTAGAACCATTCTAGGCCTGGGGAGGGCCCTAGCAATTTGGTATTCATCATTTTGTATTAGTTTTGTCTAAAATAAGGTGTAAAAAATGTAAGCTTTGGGTGTATTATACCTGGATTAGCTCAGGATTTTTACCACATCCATATGGAAGGAGACTGATGGATACGTTTATTCATATAAGGAAAACTCTTAAGCATAACTCTACTAAGCATTGTGCAGTATAAAGTTTGTTCTTTTTGATGAATCGTTTTCTAATCTTTTTAAAAATATCGTAGTTTAAAAAAACAACATATCATGTTGATATGAAAAAATATCAGTAAATTCTACCGTTACTGCCACACTGTCACGATTATAAGGTAAGGTCATAGTTTCCACTCAATTTTCACCAGAGAAACGGGCTTGTTCTCTGCTGTTCTGTATTTAGCCAGCACGTGAGATACCTGGCATGTGACTGGTTTAAAATGTGAATGTCCAAAACTGAAGCAGCCTGGGATGGCAGCGAAGTGTGAGAGGGTAAAGATGGGGACTACTTTCTTTAGGAATACCTTGGAAATAAATGAATTCCTGTACCAAGCAGCACTGTAGGATGTGAAAAAGGGTTATTTCAGGGGGCCACTCTAAAGATCAGTTAACAGCCTACTGTTCGAGATTGCAGGGTGGATGTTGATAAAACCTTTCTTTTTTTTCTTTTTTTCCTTCTTTTTTTTCATTTTTTAAAAATTTATTTTACATACTTTCACTGAACATCATCACAGCACACAAAATGTGATTTTCCAGCCAGAATACACTATAAAATGGCTAAATCATACATGTTATCATCAACAAATAATCTCCCATTCCTTGTTTCTTGTATATATATGTATCTTTCCCCCTTGGTTCACCCTCTGCCATTTCCCATCCTCCTCCCATGCTGTCTCTGGTCTCTGCAGTTGCTTTCCATTCCTTTATTCTTTCCCACATTGGATTGATTCACAAAATATCCTAATTAATCTAAATACTTTCAATAATAAGTTCAGCTGATATATACATATCTGTGAACAAAAGTTGACTTTAGGCATGAAATTTCTGTGGGTAGAATGAATATACTATAAAATAGCACATAGTTGAGGCTATATAGCTTACTGTGGCTACTAACAAGCTATTTTTTAAATACATATTTTAATTTCAAGAAACGTAGTTTTAACTTTAATAAATCAAAATAAAAAGACGTTAAGGGAATTTTGTTTAATACGTAAAGCCAGGAAACAGGTATCTTGCCTTACCTGAGGCTCTTCCTCTATGTTACAAGAAAATGTAAAAACAAGTCAAAACCGTGACTCCTCGTTTCTGGGTGTGTGTGCTATAAGGTCGGGATACAGCCCTGGGAGTGTCCACACACTCAGCTGAGAGCGCTGAGAACAGTGGAGCCTGCATCAGAAAAGGTGTGTAGGGTGGCAGCAGGTGGCACAGCGACTACATCGCTGACTCCTCCATGGCTGATCATAATTCCAGTCTGGACCCGGTGGGTTGAAACTTACACCGGGCCTGAGTGTGTGCATACCCAAGATCCCAGGAGGAGAATGGAGGAGAAGGGATTGCAGCGTGGCCATCCCCCCTGGGCGGGGACTTCTCATTTTCCCTCTCACTGTCGCTGTCTCTCTGTGGCGAGCTAATGCTCCTAAGACAAAAATAAATAAATAAAATAAAAATAAAAGTAAGAAAAGAAAAAGGAAAAAAAGAAAAGAGCGTAGGAGCCAGCAGAGACAGCAAATAGAGGAATGGGCAGAGCAGAGAGGAGTGAAGTCGAATACCAGCAAGGGGTGGGGAACCGAGGCTATCTGGTCACCCCAGCACCACTTGAGACAGGATTCTGTGGTTTTCATTTCTGTCTTATCCTCTCTGGTTTCCTTCCTTCCTTCTTCCCTTCTTCTTTTCGTGCAATAACTCTGCAAACTTAAGCTGATGTGACATCAAATATTTACATTAATGGAGTACAAGTTTTGCTGTTGCTTTCTTTCTTTCCTTTTTAATTTTTGTTATTATTATTATTATTATTATTAGGTCAAACTCATTAATGGCAAATGGGTTTAAGGCAGTTCTTCATCCAGCCATATAGTAAGTTATAATTTTCTAGTTTTAATTTTGAAAAAGCCCTATCTGCAGATAATTGAATATGAATTAACTGATTATTTTCCACTAAAATAATGAAAGCTTAAGAAATTAAAGGAATGCAGCATGTCAAATTAGAAAAAAATGGTACATAATGTCTCAAGTAAGTGTTGGTCACACATTTATTAGACCAAATGTGAGAATATGCGAGACCTAGTTGATAACAATTACTGCAGCTCTGATTATTAAAGTCTTAGAATGAGTTTTAGCTGCACCTTTTAAAAATTTTACCATAAAATATAGTAGGATTTTTTTTTTATTCTAGAAATAACACATGCCTATTTTAAAACAAATTTTATTTATTCATTTACTTACTTGGTTTATTGTCAGGTGGTACTTGCTAAAAAGAGAGAGACAGAGAGAAAGAGGGTGGAGAGAGAGAGAGAGAGAAAAGCAAACCCCAATGGGTGCCACAATCTTTTCTTCCATTCCGCCACCCTCTCAGGATTTTGGGTATGCACACACTCATGCCTGGCATGTTTTTATGACTCTGGATCAAGGATTTTGACCTCTGTCAGTCATGTGGGAGTCAGCTTTCATAACCACCGAACTATGGGGCCAGTCCACACCTGCCTTTCTTTTCTTTTCCTTTTCCTTTTCCTTTTCCTTTTCCTTTTCCTTTTCCTTTTCCTTTTCCTTTTCCTTTCCCTTTCCCTTTCCCTTTCCCTTTTCTTTTCTTTTCTTTTTCTCTTTCTCTTTCTCTTTCTCTTTCTCTTTCTCTTTCTCTTTCTCTTTCTCTTTCTCTTTCTCTTTCTTTTTCTTTTTCTTTCTTTTCTTTTTCTTTCCTCCTTCCTTCTTGGATATGGGATGGAGAGAGAAAGAATAGCTTTTTTTCCCTCTGATTTAAACGTCTCCTTTGTCTTCCTGTAGTTTAGCTTTCGTTTTTCACGGATAGGAACTTGCTGATTTTAACACTGACAGCATCCTTTAGAAACTCTTCTCTTAGCTTTGGCTCTGTACCATTCCATAGCTTGCTTGGTTGAAATATAGTTTGTGTGCTTCTGTCTCTGATGTCCAAATGTTGTATCATGTCTATACTTCGGGTTCTATTAAACCTGAATTAGCTCAGGGTCTTTAATGGTAAAGATTCACATGAAGAGATATTGATGGATATATGTATTTATATTTAGCAAAACTCTTACGCACACCTTTGTTAAGCACTGTGTAGTATAATTAAATAAAATAAAACTAGTAACATTGAGTTTTTTAGATACAAAGCTCTTAACTATTATTTTATGAAACAAATTTTGTTTTGCATATTTATTTATTTGACTTAATCCCAGTATAGAAAGCATAATTAATACATATAGGGAAATAATGAGTGACACTACAACCGAGCGGGCACCAGGACATCCCTGTTCCTGACCACTGCTCCACCTTCTACTTGCCCACTGGCTTCTCATTCCTGTCAATGGCAACCTTCCTTTCAGTTGCTTGGGTCTAATACACTGGAGTGAGTCATCTTGCATGCCTCAGTTTCCCTCACACTTCATCAGTATTTCCTGCCAACTTTACCTTCAAAACTTTCAGAACTCACTCATAGCAAAAACCTCTCCAAAAAAAAAAAAAAAAAAAAAAAAAGAAGGAAAACTTCCAGAACTTCACCAGTTTCCATCATTCCTGCCGATGTCACAGTGGTCCAGCCACCATACTCTCTCGTTGGTTGTTCTGATAGCCTCCTATCCCTTCCTCTGGCCTCCACCCTTGCACTCCCAACCTGCTCAAAAGGAGAACCAGATGACCTTTTTACTACCTGGCAGGTCAAGTCAATCCTCTGAGACTACCTCTTCAATTCAAGTAAAATCTGAAGTCACTAAAATGGTTTCTGTGACTTTCCCAGCTTTTCTTCCTTCTTCCCCTCCTTCCCTCTCCCTCTCTTCCCTCCTTACTGTCAGAGAGTATATGTGCTAGGTATAAAAAAAGAGAAGAGAGAGTACCCCGCTGGGTATCGGTATGTCGCAATCCTTTATCCTTCACCTTTCCATCCTATCTTGTACACACACACACACGCCTGGCATGTTGTTCAAGTTACCCAGGTTTGGTATTTGAATGGTGGCTGGCCATGTGGGACCCAGCTTCCTATGCCCAGCGTTTAACCACTGTGCCACAGGACTGTCCTCCAGTTCTAGCTCTGACCCTCCATCTGTCTCACCTCCTCTTCTCCAGAACCTGCTCACACCATTCCAGCTACAGGGGCCCTCTCAACTCTTCTTACGCCCAGGTGTGCTCTCAACCCTGTGTTTCACTCACTGCCCTTCCCCTGAATGCTCCTCCCTGGCTACTTCGCATCTTTCTGGTTGGTCCTTCCTGAAATATCACTTCAGTGAGACCTTCTCTTGAGCAGCCTATTTAAAATGTTCAGCCCTCGTAGATTGTACATGTAACATATATTATGTCCACATGGTATTTTCTCTCCCCTGTCATAGAATGTGGATTCTAGAGGCAGCGATTCAGTGTGTTCATTCAGTGTTGTACCTCCAGTGCAGAGAACTGGGCCTCTGGATACATAGAGCCCCCAAAACATTGGCAAAATGAATGTCTGATAATAAAAGTATCTAAAATCTGTCCAGAAAAACTTCTGTAATCGTTCCCTTTTCCCCTGGAATGGTTTCCTTTATTTCATTTGTGCCTTCTTGAGACCTGGAGAGGCCTGTCACCCCATTCTGTTCACCTGCGTCTTCCCTATCCAGCTGAGCTTTCCTCTCTCCCTGAGAGTGACTGACACTCACCACATCTTGTCTTGTTCCTTCTGTATGCGTGTCTTATGTGTGCATTAAATCCTTTCAAAGCAAGCCACGCATTTTTTTTTTTTAAAGATAGATTTTTGCTACAGGGCATGTGTACTCACAGGAGAGACAGAAAGACAGAAAGCAAGATATCACCCCTGCCCAAGGGGGAATGGCCATTCTGCAATCCCGTCTCCTCCATTCTCCTCTTGGGATTTTGCGCACATACACATATGTGCCCAGCATGATTTTCAAGCCACTGGGTCAGAGATTTGAACTGCGGTCGGTTGACCATGTGGAAATCCAGCACCTTAACCACTATGCCACCTGCTGATCCTATAAGTTACAAACTTTATACAGTACTTGGTACATATCATTATTAGTATTTGCTGAATAAATATTTGTTGACTGTCTAAAGGAAGAAAATGAATGAAGAAATTGATGAATGAAAACTGCAGTGCTCAGTGAGTAGAAAGACTGTACAAAATCTGGAAATAATTTATAGACATATTAGAAATATCTCTAATACACGTTGATGGATTAGGTTGCTGATGGTTTTTAATCACACACATCTTGGGTGCTTTTTCATCTGAGTGAACTTCTTTTGGAAGAGATTATCTATTGAAAACTTACATTATCAAAGCAAAGAGGCACATTTTAAAGATGGAATTTCCTCTTTCCCCTTGCTCTAATAATAATTCCTTTTTCTGAGTGGAAGTTAACTTTTTATTTTATTATCTTTAACTATCTTTGTTTAAGTACATTAAATTTGAATATATTTTCTAAGCAAAGCTTAAACCATTGTTACATATTCCTGAAAATAAATATTTTTTACATATAAATTCAGGTGTTAGGAGTTTTATTTTTGATAGAGTTTAATAACAGGAATTTATATAATCCACAATAGGGCTATTCTAAGAAATGAAATAATATTTAATATAATACAACAACAAAGTTTTTAATCTTTAGCAAAGGTTACCACCCAAATACTAACTGGGTGCTCTTTTTCCATTTTTTTTCCTACGTAATGCATGTGGAGTTTGTGTAAGTCTATTATGTGTTTATTTGAAAGAGTGACTCTGTGTGTGTGTGTGTCTATAAAGTATTTCTTTAAATCGTATATCTATATGAAACCACCACATGTTAAATGGCTAGGTGGCACAATGTCTTGGCAGTTCAGCGTAAGACATGAGTCTTTAAATATCAATAGTAAGCTTTATGTACAGGTTATTATTAATTAAATGCAAATTCTGTGCTAAGTACTTTTCATACCCGTCACATTAATCCTCCCAACAAACAGGTGAAATGACTGAGATAACCCTGTTTTCTGATTAGGAATCAGAGGCCTGTGCACGTGTGTGTATGCACGCACACACACACATGCACACACACACATACACACATGCACACACACAAACACATGCATACACACACGCACACACACAAACACGTGCATGCATACACGTACACACATACACACACTCACACACATATACACATACACACATACACACATACGCATGCACATGTATACACACATGCACATACATGAGTACACACATGCACATACATAAACACATATGCACACATATACACATATACATACATAAACACATGCACACACATACACACATATACACACATACACACACATACACAAATACACACACACACACACACACACACACAATGATTTTGATAAACATCATGACCAGTAATTACTCAGCTGGTGACTCTAGTGCTCATTTTCTTTTTGAATCTTTGCCAATAAGATCCAGATCTGTAACCATCCAACGCTGTTATCTTAAGAAGGTTACTTGATAGCTACAATGTGAATGACAGTAGCCGTGCTCCTTCTGTGACCCTCAGAGTTGTTATTTGACAAGTGGGGACATGGTAGGTGTTCTGTTCTCACAGTTGATTTGAGGTCTTTTCTACCAATTCAATAAAGGACATCTATGTAAACAGCAGTACTATGATTGCATTTTGAGACATGAATACAGTAATGCCAGCATTCCAGTTTGAATTATGATTTTATAAAATTAATTATCAGCAGCATGAACACTATTCTACTCCATTTGAATAACGCTTTCTTGACCACTACTTTATTTTCCCTCTTGTATTACTTGTATATAATACTTTTTCTATCGTCTCAGTGTGCTATAACATTATTAAGAAAAATACCTGAGGCTGGGTAATTTAATAAAAAACAGAGGTTTTTTTTTAGATCCCTGTTTGGAGGTCCGAGGTCCAGGGAGCACATCCGGGTGAGGTTGCAGCACGGTAGAGGGCAGGATCCTGGCAGGATGCTGTCCATGTTTCCCTGTGTTCCAGTCTGTATCCAAGTGATCTCTTCCTCTTCATTTCCATTCCTTACCTACACATCAGAACTCAGTCTTGGGGCTGTGCAGAAATGACTTTATCACACCCAAGGCCCCACCTTGGGACATTCAAAGAGATTAAGTTTTCACCTAATAACTTTACAATACAACCAACACATGCATTTCTGGGGACATCCAATAGCCTCCGATAAGACCAGATTCCCAAACATGAGCCTTTTGGGGGAGAGTCCAACAATTATCAGAACCATAACACGCATCCTACATTCCTTGTTTCTTGGAGGGGGAAGAAATCTACATTTTCACAATTCTGAATTCTCCTTGGATGCTCAGTTCTAACACATGTCTATGTTCTTTAGTTCCATATCTGAAAGAGACTGATATTCAACTTTTTCTTAATTATTTTTTCCAAGATCTACCTGATCTCTTTAATTACCATGTTGACTAACAACAAAGAAATGTCATTTCATTGCCTCATTTGTACTTCATTGAGTAGACCTGTTACTTCAAATCTTTGCAGATTTTGGTTAAGTGCTTACAGGATGATGAACAGATCTTTTATTTATATAATTTTACCGCTCTTATTTTTACAACACATGATTAACTTGTTATGTAAAATAGGAAATTTTAGTGTTGGCATTTCAACTGAATATAATCATGGGTAAGAGTTCACTTTTATGTAATTTTTTTTTTTACCTACTTAAATATATTCATAGTATATGCATGTCTTCTTTTCTTTTTCTTTTTCAGCTTTGAAAAACTCTTGTTGACAGACGGAAACTTTAGACCTACAATTGGATGGTGTTTGTTGTGAAGTCACAGGGTGCTGAGGGAAGAGCTCCACTTTGGAATCTGTTCCTAGCCATCTCCTGGGCCTTGCCCACTAGAAGGCGTGCCTATCCTGGCTTTGGCTTGGGGATCCAGTGCTTCCCTGTCTGAGCTACAGTCATACATGTGCCCAGCCTCAGCCATGGCTGTCAGCCATCTTGAAGTAATCACAATATACCTTCTTACAGGGACTCCACAACTAGGATTTACACATGACCTTGAACTCAGTCCTCCTTAATGGCTGCTGTGCATGGACACAGGGACGTGAGTCAATAAAACTGTGGCGATGATGCTGATTCTTCTCTGCTACCTGTAATGGGAGAGGATATGCCTTGGTAAGGCCCTCAGGAAACCAGGACTGGAAGCAGAAACCATGTCTAACATTTTCCCTCTATTTCTCCATGTTTAGCTTAGCATATACATTCTACCCTTGGACATCTCAATTTATAAATTACTGTAGTGAATGTATAAGTGTTGACTGACATTTTACTTTATTTTATTTCTTTAGAGAAATCATGACACCTTTGTTTGGAGTAGCATCCACCACTGAGTATCATCCTGCACCTTCCTACAAGCCTGATGCACACCAATTCTAGGCCTGGTGAAGAGAGAAACAACCTGACCCCTGTTTTCTACTTCACAGTCTTTGAGGTCTCTGTTGCTTGGATTGGGGACTAGTTAATGAATTATCAGAAAGAACTTACCCATTTATAGTTTTAATGATCTTTTATCATAGCCCCACAAACTGTAGAGCAATAAAACACAATAAAGTCATTCTAATCTTAGTTTAAATAATTTTAGAAGCAATAGACTTTACTAGCTAACTGTCTGAAAACTTTTGGTTGAAGGCCAAGTGTGATAACTTATCTTTACTTCTTTCAGCTCATTTTCTTAAGTTTAGATCTTTTATGAAATCATATCAAAACAGAACCTGCCTTTGGAATTCCATTGTAGTTAGAACACTGACTTCAGTGAATGTCCAGATGGATAAACCACAGTGAAGACACACTTTGCCTTCTATCACCAGACACCATTTAGCAGCAACTGTATGGGAACACAAATTCCTACAGCCAGCGTCAATTATAGTATCACTGGGAAGGACCCATAAGTAAACATTAACAGGCTAAACAAGTGTAGCTGTCTCAGATACATAGTTTAGGGACACTGTGCTGTCTGCTCTAACATTTGCATGTGCTATGGCATGTGCATTGTGTTGTTCCAAAAAGCTGGAAAACAGATTCCCCATTCCAACTGTACTAACAAGTAGACTTCTATAAGTAATAGCACATAAAATCAAAAAGGAAACCAGGCATAAAAACATGTGAAAGAGGGACCAGCAGTTAGAGTAATGGCTATGTTGCTGAACTCCCACGTAGTCGACCGCGGTTCGCGTCCTGGACCCAGTGGCTTAAACTCACG
This sequence comes from Tupaia tana, assembly GCA_026018925.1. Taxonomy (NCBI): domain Eukaryota; kingdom Metazoa; phylum Chordata; class Mammalia; order Scandentia; family Tupaiidae; genus Tupaia; species Tupaia tana. Next base: position 102,828,740 of record JAKSZU010000005.1, on the reverse strand, counting down.
CTGGGCGCGTGTGCGTGCATGCCCAAGATCCCTAGAGGAGAATGGAGGAGAAGAGATTGCGGCGTGGTCATTCTCCCTGGGGGGTGATTTCTCGCTTTCTGTCTCTCTGTCTCTCTCTGTCTAGTGAGTGCACGCATGCGCCCTATAGCAAAGACCTCTCCCCCCAAAAAAATAAATTAAAAAAAAGCATGCAAAAGAAATGTTTTGCTTTAGACTTAAGAAAAAAGCATCAAACTGAAATATTCATGACTTAGAGAGCAAGCATGAACACACCCATGTACATATTCACATAGAAACACACATAGATGCACATACAAATAGATACACAGTGCACATTTACATACAAACACATCTTCAAACCACCAATAGTATTAACTGGATTTAGGGTGCAGAGGCTCGCGATTCAGGAAAAGTCATTCAGATCATCAGCAGCAGACTGCCCAAGCCAGGGTTGGGAGCCACCTGGTCTGCCTGCCATGCCTCCATGGTCTGTTTAACACTTACAGAGACTCAGGGACCCTCAGCAGAATACCTTAAAGCTATATATTTTTATAAAACAGAAGCATGTGACTATTTGAATTCTTTTTTTCTTTCTTTCTTATTTGCAGCTTCTCTGACAGTATCAGTGGAAACAATGCCTCACCTGCTGGAAGTGGGAGAAATTGTCAGCATTTCTAACAACTAAAGGAAACTGCATCCTTTCCCCAAGCATAGGGGAAAGTTAATATGAAAAGAAGATAAGCCAGAACACCAATTTTGGAGATTTTATTGTGTGAGTTGCCAAATACAGTCTATTCTTCCACATACGGACTTTTATAGAACCTGTTTTTCTTTCAAAAGTTCCTTTTTAATTTTTTTTCCCTTGGGGAGTAAACAAACTTTTTTCCTGTGGGTCAGACCAGCAAAGGTCATGTCTCACTAACCTCCCATTTAATCCATTTGCAAGGCAGCAAGTCCCACACCGCTGGCGGTGCTGCAGAAAGGGCCTCTGCAGGCAGGACATGGAGGCAGGAGGCCTCTCCTCAAGCAAGACCTGCCACAGTCCCTGATCTTGGTCAATAATCTTCAGTACCCTCAGGTAGAAAGCCACATTCCTAAATGCTTTCTTGTGCAAGGAAAAAAGGTCATCAAAAATAACCAAAATAAAATGGCAAAACAGATAAGATCATCTCAGAATGGATCTAAGAAGTGCCGGCCATGGCCAGTCTCTGCAAATGTTTGCTCAAGACATGAATCTTAAAAGAAGCCAGGGTGCCCCTGAGTTTGCTGGTCTTATAGGAGCAACGTATTGATCAGGTCGGTAATTTCATTTGATAATCTTCAAACATCAGTCAAACAATTGGTAACTGGTTTGAAGATTACAATAGACTTCTTTTTAATTGCTTAAGTGTGGGGGAAAAAAAGCCCTCTTTCAGAAGATAGTGCCCTGAAGTAGATGCTTATATGAATTGCTAACTCACAGTGATTTTATGTTGGAGATAAAATTATCTTTTAAGATGGAAATCTTTATCAGGAGGATGGTCTTTCTCTGCCCCAAGAGACTGTGTAGACAGGTAGAAGAGAGAAGTACATGGAAAACTGGTAATACCTACACAAATGCCCAAACAGCCGGAGTGATGGAAACACATGGGCTGTTTCCTATATTCGCTTTTACTGTAAAGTCAGGGTGTGGGATTTCAACTGCAGAGTAGACTTGAGTCTACCTGAATTCCAGGTACAAATACCTATTACCTACAGATGCAACACATTTTGAAAGGGGTGTTCTTTTGAAGTACAGGAGAAAAGATGCCTTATGGATAATATGGACAGCAAGGCAAAGCAATTTCATAAAAACTGGGATCATTATGATTTTCAGCTTACTCTTTTATAATAAAGCAATTTCATGTCATTTTCTGACATACCAAGAATATCACTTTTCTATCATTAAATTTCCTGCCTTTAGAATCTCTTTGATATCTACCAAAATACCTTAAGAATGTCTCATTGGGACTAGCAGATGATGTAATGGTTATGTCACTGGACTCCAACATGGTTGACCACAGTTTGAGTCCTGGACCTGGCAGCTTGAAACTCAGGCTAGGCACATGTGCATGGATGCCCGATATTCTGCGAGGAGAATGGAGAAGGGATTGCAACATGGCCATCCCCACTGGGGGATGATTTCATGTTTTCCCTCTCTCTGTCTCTCTAGTGAGTACATGCACTCTATAGTGAAAAATCTCTCAAAAAGAAAAAAAAAATGAATGTTTCATCTACTCTGTGTCTAACTCACTTGCAGTTTATTTTGTGTTTAAAATTTGTGTAGAGCTGCCAATTCACTGATAAAAAAAAAGGAAGTAAAGAATTTGCTTTTGCTTCTTTGGTTTAAATTAACATCTGCCATCTTCCTGACCTAAATTTAGGCAACAAAATTGCTATGAAATATTGGTTTGAAGTTAAAACCAGAAAATCTTGAGTGTAACTTTCTGTCAAATAGGTGCTAGTTAGAACCAGCTGCCTGAAGCAGAGCTGAGAACTACTTCAAGGTTGCCCATCATGTCAGCAGATCTCAGGCAGTGCCTTTCGAAGGATAGCAGGCACTTCAGCCATCTCCCTAGGATGGAATAAGATTAATCTACAGTCCAAACATTGTGCTATTTTTCTTTGCTTAATTTATGCTTGTGGAGATCCTGAACTTGAGCAGAAATAATTAAGATGAAGGGATGTTGGGAAAGTATGTGTATAGGGTGTGGATGAGAAGAGATAGAATGTCAAATTTGCAAAGGATAGTCATTGAATGTGTTTTGGGAAAGAAGTCTTGAGTGTGGATGTGTGATGGAAATTGCAAGTCCCAATAGACTCATCACACCTTCCCATATCTTTCTGCAACAGGTGACCCTGGATCATTCAGCAACAATCGTGAGTTTAACTGATGAGAAAAAGTTCTCTGAGGGTGGAATTGGCCATGGCCGTCTCATTAGGCACACAGTTCTGTTTTCAACATAATTAGTCATCTAATTACTCATCCGAAATTAGTTAGTGTATTCATATGCCTAATTAATTATAATTTCATTCTAAGTACCCTGTTGGTACTGCTTTTGTTCTCTGTTCTTACAAATCAAATTACTGAGGAACAGATTTGATTTGGAAATTGGCTTGGGTTGAGTCTCATCATAAACATATTAAAATATAAATGAATAAAACAGTGAGAATATTAATTTCCATAATAAAGATAACCCCTCAAATGCTAACTATCTCCAAGGAACACTGGTTTCACACAGTGGTGTCATAAATCTGCTGTCTCAGATTGAGTGCGGAGGTTGAAAGAGCGAGATCTGAGTTCGAGTGACCCATTCCCGGCGATGAAGCCCTGTGTGTGTAAGACTGCACATGAGCAGAAGATACAGCACCCCAGGGTGTGGAAGCCCATCTGGTTTCTGAAGATCAATAGAGATGTTCACTGTCATTTATGCATCATTCATGGCTACCCATTTATTTTTACAGTACATGCATTCACTGGAGAGTCATAGAGAGGGAGAGAGAGGAAAAGTGAAAAATTATGCCCAGGAGAGATAACCATGCTGCAGTCTCTTCTCCTCCATTCTCCTCTTGAGATTTTAGACACACACACACACACACACACACACACGCCCAGAGTGTTTCTCAAAACAACAGATCTGGGACTCAAACTATGCAGTTGACCATATAGGATCGAGAGACCTTGATTTTTTTTTTTTTTTTTTTGGAGAGATTTTTGCTATAGGGTGTCTGTGCTCTCCAGAGAGACAGAGAGAAAGTGAGAGATCACCCCCCCCCCCAGAGGGGATGGCCATGCTGCAATCCCTTCTCCTCCAGGATCCTCTGCATGTATCCTAAAAATAAATTTTAAAAATAGTGAAGATTTATTTCAAAGAAGGGTACCTTGATAATGATCCTGCATGTTCTCTGAGGAGATCAGATTCGTTCTCATAGATCATCCCATTGGTACACATAGACCTGGAGGCAGGTGCAGACACCTGTGTCATTCCTCTGTCGTTGTCAAGCCTCCATGTGAGTGGAAATCCCAACTATGGCCTCTCCTCAAAAGAGAGCAAATTGTTAGTAATTTTGTCCATAATTTCGTCTTTTTGGGATTTTGGGGTACACATGCACATGCACCCAGCATGAATTTTAAGCTGCCAGGTCTGGAATGCGAACCACAGTCAACTCTGTGGGAGTCCAGTGATGTAGCCATTACTTCATCTGCTGGTCCCATGATCTAGACACATTAACCACCATGCCACAGGCTGGCTCTAAAACGTAACTTAAAAAATTATTATTATTATTATTGTTAGGACCAGCAGTTAACGTAATGGCTATGTTGCTGGACTCCCATGTAGTTGACTGTGGTTCTAGTCCTGGACCCGGTGGCTTAAACTCACGCTGGGCGCATGTGCATGCGTGCCCAAGATCCCCAGAGGAGAATGGAGGAGGAGGGATTGCAGCATGGCCATCCCTCCTGGGGGATGATTTCTCACTTTCCATCTCTCTGTCTCTCTCTGTCTTTCTGGAGAGTGCATATGCCCTATAGCAAAAACCTCTAAAAAATTATTACTTTTATTAATTATTGTTATTTACATTTAATCATTGTATATCATTACAGTATACAAAATGAGTGCATTGTGGCATTATTCACAATTGCTAAGATATAGAACCAACCTAAATTTTAATTTAAATGTAGACTGAGATGAAGAAATGAAGAAAGAATGCCGGTTTTGCTCGGCCATTGCTGTGAGAAAACTGGAGTGATGACATCTCCTTCTTGAGGTTTCTTACCATCTGTGAGGAATTGCTGTCCTGATCCTTGTCACAACATCCTGAGACATTGGGGGTGTACAAAGCACCCTGGGGAGTCTTTAGATGGTCATTTTGGATGAGAAGGAGAAAAAGGTAAATATGCCATAATGTTATATTTCATATCAAAGCAATATTCAAGTCATTTTATACCACCAGATGATCACTTCTTACCACTCAGCAATCCCTAGTGTCAGCAATGTTCATTATTTCTCTTCTGCATATGAAACAATTGAGATTAGGTTTTTGCCAGGTCTGGCTTACCGATTTAAGGGCTGGCCTTCAGTGGTCATCTCTACCTTACTCTCATAATTTTACGACGTCTCTGGTATTAGCCAACACCACTCCAAACAGGTTGTGTGCAGTTAACTCTATTTAACTAGTTAACATAGCATAGTTAAATATTAGAATTCAAATATACACAAAAATTTGCATTTCCATGTGGGTTGGATCATCATTGTACTAAATACAAAGGGTCTCAGAATAGGGGCCAGGGAGCTGCTCAAGAGGTCTGAGTTCTAGTTTCCAGCAGAAAATGATGTAACCTTGATTGCTTTACACATAGAACAGACATAAAAATAGTAATAATAAATGAACACATCTTACACCAGGAATTGGTGAGTAGCAATAAGTGAAATGATTGTTTTGATAATATAAAATGACTTGATGAATTTTGCTTTGATGTGTAATATAATAGTATGACATATATTTATCTTCTTCTCCTCTAAATACAAAAGAAGCTGTTAAATGCATCCCCAGGTTGCTTTATGCACAGAGTAGACCCTGACATGAATTGAGGCCATTTCATATCTAGCTATACTGTAAACTATGCTAGAATATCTGCTTTCTAAAAAACTGGGCCACTGACTTATCTTTGTATTGTAGTTATAAAAGGAAAAATTTAAACTCCTCAAGGGTAAAAGACGAAGCCAGAGAACCCAATTACCCCAGCGGAAACTGCAAATACCAGCTCACACATCCAGGCTCAGAACAATAGGCATTGTAATGGATTACCTTTCTTCATGAAAGTCCTCTGTTTTCACACCCTGGTTTGCTATTTTTCCTAAGGTTGACGTCTACTCTGAGCTATAAAGAAATGATGCATGGGTCTGCTATCCTCAACGCTACCTCTGGAATTCAGTACAAAAATTAAACCGTGCATTTTCATTCTTCTCAAAAATTTTCTTGCCTTAATGAATGCTTTTAGGAGAAGAAAGGAAAGAAAAGGGTGGAGATGCACAAGTTGGTGGGAGAAAATCTTAAAAGGGACATACATGTGAAAGGGGAGAGACAGAGTAAAAGCAAAAAGAATGAGAATAAAACTGGAGGGAGCGGGTAAGTGAGGGTTCATGCTCATCTTTCTTCATTGGTGAGATTTCTGCATCTCTCCTTTCTCCCCTGTCATCTTCCATTCCTCCTGTTTCTCATTGTGCTTTTTAGGACTCAACAGAACTAGAAAGGCTGCCTGTCTTCCCAGTTCCACTATGAGTGATGAGATAATGTACGGTCCATGCATGATTGTTCTGTGCTGTTACCGAAGCATTTTCTTGAAGAGAGCTTTACACTTTATCCATTTCAGTTAGTAATGTGTTTATAATATGCCTTCCTTCCTAATTATTTTGTTACTGTTTTGTTAAGTGTCCAAGTTCTACATTTGAACTAAGACACTTTAATTACCAAATCAACACAATTTCATGGTTGATATGTACAATTTTTCACCACTGGGTTTTTTAATTTCTATTATTTTTTTTAAACTGGCTCCTTTTCTGGTCCTTTCCACTAATGGTACAAAGAAGCAAGTAATGCCATGTCTCACATTCATGAATATCCTCCATAAATACCCAGAAATGAAGGGTTGCTAAAGAGCACCCATTCTTGTTACAAAGCTTTCCCTCGTATTTGTTCCTTATTGAGTTCTAGCGCATCAATAACATTTATTTATTCACAGGTTAGGAGCCTCAGTTCAGTTGGAAACATAAAATTTTTATAGCTTTTTCTAAAACTAATTGCTTGAACTCAGCTTCACATACAAAAAGAAAAGAACTTTGTGTTAATTGAAAGGGGCATCTAATCCTTTAGTTGACATTAAATTATGAAAAGAAGAAATACAAGTTTTCTTTTTAATTGTCAAACAGAAATGATAGGAATGAAGGGACCATGGATAAATAAAAAGGAAAGTAATTAGGAGAGCCAGAATAATGATTGAGTCCTCATATGGCTCATTGCAAAGGATTTAGCACATTTTTTAAAGACTTATTTATTCATGTAATTTTATTTGTTATTATTATTATTATTTAATTCAACCAGAAAGACACAGAAAGAAAGTGAGAAAATTTTTGAGAAGAATGAAAATGAGTGAGAAAGCAAACTGCCTGGTGTGAGACACAAACTGTGGTCAGCCATGTGGGAGTCCAGTGCCTTAACCACCACATCAACTACTGATTGCTTTAGCAAGGATTTTTTTTTTTTTTTTGATAGATTTTTTGCTATCGGGCACATGTGCTCACTGGAGAGACAAAGAGAGACAGAGAGACAGATAGTGACAAATCATCCCCTAGAGGGGATGGCCATGCCACAATCCCCTCTCCCCAATTCTCCTCTGAATTTTGGGCACACATGCACATGTGCCTGGTGTGAGTTTCAAGCCTCTAGATCCAGGACTTGAACTGCAGTTGGCTGTCTGGGAGTCCAGCTCTGCCGGGGACTAGCCTCGGCTCCACGTTGGGCGCCAATCTGCCGGGGACTAGCCTCGGCGTGGGTGGGTTATTTCGACGGAGGCGGTGCAGGTGAACAGAAGACAGAGGTTTCGGTGCCTTTTTAGGCACGTCTTATGCCGGACACCCCCCAGAGATCGCTCTCTGGGGAGTGACAACTGCTAGGAATTATTGTGCCTTTTTATTGAAAATGTGTTACATGCAAGTAAACGGGAGAGGGGCTAAGTGTTTCAATTATTAGCTTATAAAGTTTTTAACAATAGGGAACATAGATTCTATTTAGGGTTGGATTAAGGGTGGGTCTTGTGCAGTTCAGGGTTGGATTAAGGGTGGGTCTCGTGCAGTTCCGCATTTGTAGGTGGGTCTCTATGGAATTGTAGGTGGGTCTCCATAGAATGCAGTTTTGGGAAGGCGGGTTCCGGTAAGCAGAGATGATTATTAGCTGATGCGGCGCAGCAGCCATTTTGTGATTACCAGGGATGGCTCTGAGAAAAGAAAATCTCAAGAATAGATATTAGTTCTTCTGGATCTTAATAAAGAATGATACTTATATAGTTTTATAGGGATTTAAAACTTGATTTGAGGAGTCTTAAAATATTTATTTATTTAGCTTGGTGAGGGTGGAGGTGTCCTGGGCCAGTTTTGGCCTAATCCTATTTTAAGTAAAGAAAGGATTAAGTTTACCTTAAATGTATTTTGAAGGGCCTTCTAAAGGTCAAGATTATTTCTGCCTAGATAGAACTTTAGCCCACCCTCTACTGTGACTATGGAGATAAAGCATTGTAATTAATAGTAGGTGATAATAGCAAAGGGGAGTGGTCGGGGGAGTTTCTGGAAAATTTTATCATATACTCAGGATGTATAAGAGAGCTATGCAATTCTTTTATAGTAGTAAATTGGGGAGTCAGAGGGGGGTCGCTTCCCAGCAAGACTACCAGTTTTCTAGAGCAAATAGCAAGCAGCCTTGCTGACATGCTAATTGATCCAAGCTTTGTTCCAAGGTCAGGGGGTGCACAACAGTGGCTTTGCCAGCATATTAATCTGACCAAAAGCGGAGCTCAAAAGTCGGGGGGCTCAGACAAATCCTGGGGCCTCGCCGGGTCGGACTCCTCCACAGCTCCTCTACTACCATGCCACTTGCTGGCCCCTTTAGCATAGTTTTCACCATATGTCAAGGGCCCATACATATTTGCACCTTGCCCCTTGTGAAGTTTAGTGCTGCCTCTCCTGAGCAGCCTCTCAGGCAAAGTAGATACCCTACTGCCCGAGCTGAAGCAGTCATTTCGAGGGTGGTACCTGGCCGAGTTCACCTGTCTTCACCTATTGCCATGTTGAGGTATAATTTGCACACCATAAATTAAGGGAAAGTGTATGAATACATGAATTTTAATTTATTTACAAAGTTCTACACACACAGCAGTAATCCATACTTAGAACACCATGAGCACTTCATTATGATCCGTGTAGTCACCTCCAGTCAATGACCCCTGCTCCAGCCTCAGCCTCAGGTACCACTGCTCTACATTCCCCTCTTTATGTTTGCCTTTACAGACAGTTCCTGTAACTGGAATCATGTAACATGTGGTATTTGGTGTCTAACCTCCTCTACTTAGGGTGTTTGAGAGGTTCATCCATGTGGGAGCGAGATCATTTAGTTAACCTCAACTTTTTTCTTCTTCTTCGTTTTTTTTTTTTTTTTTTTTTTTTTTTTTTTTTTTTTTTTTTTTTGCCACAGGGGTGTGTGCATTCCCTGGAGAGAGACAGAGACAGAAAGTGAGCGGAAAAGCAATGTGGACGTGACTCCCACCCGAGGTTGTACCCACATCAAAATCCCATCTTCTCCACTCTCCTCTTGGGATTTTGGGCACACACACACACACGCCCAGCACAATTTTTCAAACCACTGTGTCAGGGAAGAACCGTGGTTGGCCATGTGGGAATCCAGTGCCGTCATCACCACAACCACCTGCTGGCCCTAGTAACCACAATTCTTCTGTTGCAGCCATTCTTCCAAAAGGTTTTTGTACAAATTGCTGTTCATGCTGGAGTCACTTTCACTATATTATGTGTCACATTTCTTTTGTTATAAAGATGAATAATTCGAAATCATATTAAGGTGAAAGATAATTTTTAAATGATCAAAAGAGTATTATCAAAAAGTTGCCGAGGGCCAGCCCTCTGGCCTGGTGGTTAAAGGTACTAGATGCCAGATGGCTGACCATGCAGTTAGAATTCCAGACTCAGCAGCTTAGACAACACACTGGACACATGTATGTGCATGCTCAAAGTTGTGATGGAATGGAAAAACAGCGAAGGGACTGTGTAGCCCAACCACACCTCATTGAGGTGTGCTGTTTCCTGCTCTCTCTCTCTCTCTCTCTCTCTCTCTCTCTCTCTCTCTCTGTGTGTCCTGTAGGGGAAAAAATAGTTGTTGAATGAGATACAAGAAGAAGCACAACTAGAAGAATAGCCTTTGGGTCTACACAAACTGCTTTTAAGGGGGCCGGCTCCAGACAGTTGCTGTGAGCTGATCAAGAGAAGCTGGATTCCACAAGCAAGCACGATGCCCATCTCTGAAAGTCTAAAATGTGCTGGGTGTGTGCGCAAATGCCCAGCATCTGACAGACTGGAGCATGCAGCCGAGGGTGACGGGATGGCTATCCCTGTGGGGGAGCTCCTCTCTCTCACTTGTGAGCACACCTGTATCATGAATAAAGAAAAAAATGTACAAGGAAGAAAGGCAGCATTTAGTGACATATTAAATAAAGCTATTCTGAATGAAGGCACCAAGGTAATGCCTGGGAAAATACTTAGGATGAAATATTTACCTAGTTCTATGTGAAAAAAAAAATCACACACCAGAATACCTTCATTTGGAGAGTAAAGAGCTGAGATGCATCAGATATGACTGATTAGTACAAAATAAGCACATGCAGCAGTATTTACTGAGTATTCATCATTTTAGGTACTAGCAAAATGAACAAAGACATTTTTCCCTGAAGTATTCACAAAACATACAAATTTCTGTATGAGACCTTGCCCTCTCGCTGAATATCTTTCATTAAAATCAAGACTGAATTCAGTAGAAGTAATTCACAGGAGAGAAAAAAAAGCCTGCAAAGATATATCACAGCGTGCCAGTGGTAATTTTCTGAGCAAGCTATTTTTAATAGCATATCATTTTTAATTTTTTAAATAAAATTACCTGCAATTTTTCAGAATTTCATTGTACAGCCACTAAATTAGAAATTGGCTCTTTTTGTAGATTTTTAATTTTTTTTTACAAACTATCCATTTATGGAAGAGTTTGATAGCTCAAAATCATATCATGCTTTAGTAATTTTACTGATTCAGGATTGTTTTCTGGGTAAGAACAATGACACAAATTTGGAGGAAACACATCTGCAATCTTGACATGAATGAACAAATATCACACTACCCATTGGATGAGGCAGAGAAGCAGCCAGAGCGTGGCTGGCCCATGTGGGAACTCAAGGGCAATGCATCTTCATGTAAGCTTTTAGCATTTTAAAAATAGACTTAAAAAAAAACACTTTTAGAAGCGCAGAAAAATTAAAAACATAGTAAAAGAGCTCCTATGTATCCCTTTCCCTAGTTTCCTCTATTATCATCTTATATTTGTATGGTAATTTGTTCTAATTAATGAATAAATATTGATGCTTTATTTTTAATAAAAAATTATCTATTCAATATTATTTATTTTTGTTTGCTTGTTATAGGATACACGTGCGAGAGAGAGAGAGAGAGAGAAAGTGAGATAGCAAGATATTGAGTTTGGGACTCAAATTGCAGTTGTCCACATGAGAAGCCAACACCTTAACCAGAGGTCATCTGCTGGCCCCTTCATACCTTATTATTTATCCAAGTCCATACCTTATTACAATTGCCTTAGTTTTTTTTTTTTTTTTTTTTTTAATAGATACTTTTGTTATAGGGCATGTGCACGTCCCCAGAGAAATAGAGAGACAGAAAGCAAGAAATCATTCCCCACGGGGGATGGCCATGCTACAACCCCTTCTCCTCTTGAGATTTTGGGCATACATGCATGCCCATTTGGCGTGAGTTTTTAGCCACCAGGTCCAGGATCCAAACCAAGGTTGACTATATGGGAGTCCAGTGACATAACCATTACTCCATCTTTTGGTTCAGGCAAATTGCCTTAGTTTTTACCCCATATTCTTTGTCTATCTCAGGATCCTGTCAAGGATGCCATATTACTTTTAGCTGTCATATCTCCTTAGACTTCTCCTAGTAATCAACCCCCAAGGGAGATTGGCCATGCTGCAATCCCTTCTCCTCTAGTCTCCTCTGAGAATCTTGGGCACACACACATACACACCTGGCGTGAGTTTTAAGCTGCTAAGTCTGGGACTCAAATCACTGTCGACTATGTGGGAGTTCAGCGACATAACCATTACACCACTTGCTGATCCCACCAGTAAAGTGTCACTCTTATCATCTCATCTCATCTCATCTCATCTCATCTCATCTCATCTCATCTCATCACATCACGTCAAATCAAAGGTACATACTGTCAACATGGTTTATCACAGCTGAGTTGACCCTGGTCATTTGGCAGAGGCTGGGTTTCCAGGTTTCTCCATTTCCTCATTCTCTTTTCTTCTTTCCTCACCGTCACAGGAAGTCAATGTTCCCAACCCACCAGAAGCAGAGAGTTATGATCTAGCTTCTTTGGGTAAAATATCTACATAAAGTACTTGGAATTTTGTTTAAGAGACTGGTATTTCCTTACTTGGTGGTTTAATGGATGTTTGTTTGGTATTTTGGATTATATTCCAACACGACTTATATTACTACTCAACGCTTTCAGGCTGTGGCCATTAAGAACTCTCTTGGTTGCTTCCTGTATTCCTTTGACATATTCCTTCAATGGAGTTTTCATTTTGTTTAATTTTTTTTTAAATTTACCATTTCCTTGTTTTCTGGCACTGTCAGATGGTACAGCCTAATGTTCCTGCATATGTCCTGCACCAGTCAGGAGGTAGGTCAATCAGAAACCAAGATCTGGCAATCAATGTCCTTGATGCTTCTGGGATGTCATTTCTTCTAGGTCTTCTCAGCTGACACAACAAAATAATACATGTACTGCCATGATATTATTAGACGATAAAATTTGCTTCCTATAGGTGCTAAAAACAAAGCTGGTAACCTCAAAACAAACTATTCTGGGACTAACAGATGGCATAATGGTTACTTTGCTGGACTTCCATGTAATCAACCATTATTCAAGTCCCAGATCTGGTGGCTGAAAACTCATGCTGGGTGCATGTGTATGCGTGCCCAAAGACCCGAGAGAGGAATGAAAGAGAAGTGATTGTGATGTGGCCATCTCCCTGGGTGGGGTGGGGTGGGGGATTGATTCCTGATTTTCTGCCTTTCTGTCTCTCTGGCTACCGCATGCACCCTATAACAAAAGTCTCTCTCTAAAATCAAACAAAAACAAAAACAAACTATTCTAAATAGATAATATACTTTTATTTTATTTCATATTAAAGCCTTAGATTATTTTTTTCCATGTACTTTTATTTAGGATACCTTTATTAAACAAATATTTTTATAAGATTCTTTTGGGGAGACCAACAGTTGGCGTAATGGCTATGTTGCTGAACTCCCATGTAGTTGACCACGGTTCGAGTCCTGGTGGCTTAAACTCACACTGGACATGTGTGCGTGTGTGCACAAGATCCCAAGAGAAGAATGGAGGAGAAGGGATTGTGGTGTGGCCACCCCCTTGGGGGGTGATTTCTCGCTTTCTTTCTGCCTGTCTTTCTCTGTCTTTTCGGTGAGCACACGCACCCTATAGCCAAAACCTCTCCAAAAAAAAAGAGACCAGATTCTTTTGGGTGTTTTTTTAGAAAAATTAAATTTAGATGCAGTAAAATTGTAGCCCTTCTCAGTTTGCTTTTATTGGTTAGAAAATATAAATTTAAGGGCTAGCAGGTTGTGTTAGTGGTTAACGCACTGGACTCCCATGTGGTCAACTGTGGTTCAAGTCCTGGACCTGGCAACCTGAAACTCACACCAGGCATAAGTGCATGAGAGTGTGCACAAAGTCCAGAGAGGAGAGTGTCGATGGGATTGAGATGACCATTCCACCTAGGAGGTGATTTCTCATTTTCTGTCTCTCTGTTTTTCCAGGGAGTACGCATACCCCATAGCAAAAACTCTGAAAAAATATGTAAATTTATTCAATTACAAATAGAACTCTAACAAATGATGTTTATGCTGAGTAAATTTATTCCCAAATGCAGTGGTAGAACATCAAATCTTAAGTATCATTCAACTTTGTACCTATTCGTTTGGTCACCTTGCTTCCTTAGGAACAATTTACACTATCTTACAATTCAGAAATTTTGTTTAAATAATTGCAATTTGCTAGGAGCTTCATAAATTGACAGTTTGGCATCCCATTCATTGGGTAGTCAGGTTAAATGTTTTCACTGATTTTGAACAAAATGGCAAACTAAACATGCAGGATCATGTTACGTATTAAACAAGAATTCTTCAAAGTCTCAAACATTATAGAACCTGGCTGATGAGGTATAGCAAAGAATGAAATGCCACAGTGAAGTATTTTTTAGCACTTTACATGAGCTTCGTCTAAACATTTTGGAGTAACGTTTTTCTAAGTATGCATACATAAAATATTTACATAATTCCACATTTGATCAAGTACTCAATGCAGTTATGAGTTACGTCACACCAAAACCAAGTCCACTGTTCTCTGTTTTTTTTCTTTCTTCTTTTTTTCAAAATTGGGTCTTGTCATGCTGCAATCCTCCTGTCTCATCCTCCCAGCTGGGATCATTCTTTTTTGTTTGTTTGTTTGTTTGTTTTTTAATCTAGTAAAAACATTGTTTTACTATGCTCTTCCTGACTAAAACTTATTTTATGTGTCATTACTGGAAGCAAACAAACAAAACAACATATGTGAACTTATCTTCGATGTCATACTTTTTATTTGGTATTATAATCATGTTCCATCTTTGGCAGAAACTAACTTCTCAAAGCCTCGCTTCGATGCTGTGTTCTGAATGAAATAGGGCCTATTACTGGAATTTACACATTTTTCCTTGAAGCATCTGATGTCACTGGCATAGAACTGGCATTATTTAACTCTGACAAATTCTGCTAATGCATGAACAGAGATTGCTCCACTTATTTCAGGTTCCTAAGTAAACGTGTAATTTAAACATTTTTTAAATGTAATTTAAAAATGAGTAAAATTAATTTAAATAACAGCCATCAATCTAAATGAAACATCACACTTCACTGAGTGATACGTAAATAGACGTTCTCTAAAGCCACTGAATACTATTTGAGCCAAGTCTCAAAAATCATAAATAACTTGCAGCAGGCTCTGATGTGTCCTTCGAAGTTGCCTCCCTCATAGTACTCAGAGGCTCGGCCGCATCTCTAAACCCTACCTCTCCCACTGCTGGGCATGGTCACTGTTGAAAATCTGATTCATGCAAGTTGCATGTTCATCACCACCTTTCCTGGGAACTGAAAAACTTGACGTTTTAATGGCATTGAAAGCAAACCTGTTTTTGGTTCAGAGTTTCCAAAGGTGTTTATTGAAAAATAAGAAGTATTATCAAATGACAGTAAGTTAACTGTGGATTTTCACCATGCATCAGAGAGGGCTCAAACCTTCTCTATAACCCCTATTTTATGACACTTCAGCATTTGCTTCCTACTCAGACTTTCATTACTTCTAACCTAGACTTCCTCGAGTTTCCCTTGGGCCTGCATTCCTGTAGCCAGTGGCTCAATACCTCTGGTAGCATGAGGCACTGGCTTCTTGGAATTGATAATTGATCATTTGAAATTTTGTGTAAAATATTCTACTACTGGGACTGGCAGGTGGCGTGATGGTTAAGGGCACTGGACTCCCACGTGGCCGACTGCAGTTCAAGTCCCAGACCTGGTGGCTTGCCTTCTCGTTTTCACTCTCTCTCACTCTGTCCTTCTCTGATCAAATTAAAATAAATAAATTAAAATAAAGTTAAATAAAAATAATTCTAAAAAAATACTTTTTTACTGATCCAGAGGCCAGTCAGCTAGCCTAATTTACCTGTATTTGAATCTGCTTTGTCAAAGGTATCTTGCCTCTTTTCCTTAGGAGGAAAACCAATATATTAGGTTGCTGGAAAAGTCATGACTTTTTTTCTATGCAAAACTGTCATGACTTTCCCGATGACCTAATATATGGCCATCCTGGCTGTGACCAAATCCTGTCTTTCACATGTGCATCCACCATTAAGAATAGGGACCATGGGTCATCAAACACTGGAGAACCTCCTAAAGGGTATGGATGATGGTGTGAATGGCCTATGACTATCTTCAAATACTCAGAGAGGATACCTATTATTAACAAAAGCATTTAGGACTGACCCTATTGCAGAGTGGTTAAGGGAGCTGGACCCCACATGGCTGACCAAGGTTCAAATCCCTGCCCCAGTGACTTGAAAAATATAACAGCTGCCTGTGTGAACATGCACCAAATCCTGACAGGATGGAGAAATGGAGCTGAAGGGATCACAGCATGACCACACCCTACTGGGGGCTACTTACTTTTTTTCTCTCTTTGGCAAGTACACACACTATCTGGCATTTAAAAATTATTTAAAACCCAAAAATAAGGCAAAATTTTATTATTTTTTTCATGATGATTACAATCTTTATTATTATTGTTATTGACAATTTATTAAAAATGGCCACAAAGTTGTTGAATTTAGGATATCTCTGTTAGCTTTCACTTATATACGAGCTGTAAGATTTTAGGGCAATTTCAGTATTTCTTAGAAGCAATCCATCTTTTTTTATAATTATGATTTCTGGTTTATATATATTTGATATATGATTTTGTGGGGTACAGTATGGGTTTTTGAAAACATACATATGGTGTATAATAATTAAATCAAGGATACACACACACACACACACACACACACACATTCATCTTCCATGTATGATTTTGTTTATTCTTTGAATACCTCTCAGGCACCATGAAGCACCTGTTAATTGTGAATTTCTCTTCAGTACTAAAAAATGATTCCCAAAACATTTGTTTTGTTGCCCTATGGGATATAACCAGTTTAGAACTTAACTTTCTCATATCTCTTTCTAAGATTGTGCTTTTTAAAATGCATTTGTTGAGGATTTATCAAACTCCTCTTCCTTAGCATCCTGGGATCCAGCTTTATCATCTTACTTACTGGTTCCATCACTAATTAAGGAGTAAATAAAATCTTTGAACACCTTTATTTTATATTCATACACAGAGCATATTTTCAGTGTTTTTTTTTAAAGTTATACTTTGACTCTCCCGGTTATGAGCAGTCTCTGGTGCAGAGGCTGCCAGGGGGACACAAAGAACAGCTCCTGCAGTTCCCACCTTGACCTGCAGACTGTCAAGTGAAGATAAGGATTTGACCAAGTGTAATTGTTACATAAGAAGGAAGTAAAGAATTTGGCTTTTCTTCAGCAATCAGGGAAAGGACATGGGGCCCTAGAGATGGCAGGGCTGCCTCTGTTGAACGTAGCTCCTAAGGCCCTCTCACAGTCTGCATATTTTTCTGTTATACCAAAATCACTGCTACAGAGCATGTGGATCTCCCAGAGGAAAGCTTTAAAGGAAGACCAAAAGATAGTCTTTCTTTCTATATCCAAAGACATTTGTATGTAGAAGCTTATTATCCAGGCCACAAATTGCAGTCACAGGGAAGGGAGAACTGCAAAAGGAAAGGTCTCTAGAAGGTTCAAGGAAAATTCATGTTATAAAAGCACTATGCATGGATTTAAAATTATTTTTGCACCAAACTAAATTCCTACTTTAATTTTATAATGTTGGAACTTTTTGAAATTCCCTCTTTTTTAATGTTTCTTGTGCCTCTGTGGTGGTTTCTGATCATTCTGTGACAAAATCTCTCCTCCACTTCTCTGAATATTTCAGGAGTCTGGAAGATGGAGTTTAGAGCATCGCTTCCCTGAATAGGCCAGGACACACCTCAGCTTTAAAATGGCTTCTTGTCTGAGTATTTGGGAATCTAGAAGATGGGACATAAGAAACCCCTAAGGGAAAAGAGCAATCCTCATCAACCACAGACAGTACAGTAGAATTTGTGGAAATGTCTGATAGAGAATTCAGAATATTCATAGTGACAAAACTAAACGAGATTTAAGAGCTGAGAGATAAAAAAGTCCAGAAGACGCAGGAGAAAAGAGACAAGTTCCAGGAGGTGCTGGAGTTCTTGCATGATCTGAAAGAGGAAATACACACCATAAAAAAGAATCAAATGGAGCTACTAGAAGTGAAAGTTGCCATTCAAGAAATCTAAACCTCCCTTGAAAGTATTAAGAGCAGATTAGTCCATGCAGAAAATCGAATCAAGAAATACTAGACAGCATTAAGTACCCAAACATCCGGATAATCGGTATCCCAGAAGGTGAGGAAACTTATAAGAGCATTAATAATCTATTCCGTAAAATCGTGGGAGAGAACTTTCCAAGTCTAGAGAGGCATCCAAATATCCAGACCTAAGAAATACAAAGGACCCTAATAGGATCAACCCAAGAAGATCTTCTCCAAGGCATATCACAGCTAAACTGGCCAAAACTACAAAGACAAGATACTAACATTGGCAAGAGTGAAACCTTTAAGGTTACTTATAAGGATTATCCAGTCAGGCTAACCTCAGACCTCTTATCAGAAATAATGCAAGCAAGGAAAGAATGGGAAAATATATTCAAAGTGTTAAGTGAAAAACAGATTCAACCAAGAATACTATACCCGGCAAGATTATTTTCATATGGAAAGAAAAAATAAAAACATTCTCAGCTAAATAAGACCTGAAAGAATTTGCCAATAACAGACCCTTCTTCAAGAAGTTCTGAAAGGAGTGCTCTACTGAAAAACCTAAAGACACATACAGAAATAAGAGAACAAAAGACAATAAAAAAATGACCAATTTAATGCTAGGGATAAGAAATATCGATAACATTGAATGTTAAATTCCAGGATTTAAACAGAAAGATTAGATCACAGTAACATTGCATTTTCTACAGAAGAGAGTTTGAATATAAGACTGAACTGGCAAAATAGAATTTCATGACTTTTGAGTAAAACATTACTGATTTTTTTTACTATGCTTTGTTTTCCCAATTTTAGCATTCTACTTTCTTTTGAGTTGCTGATAGGTTCAGCAATTTGTTAAAATATTTTTCTTTTTTTTTTTTTTTTCTTTAAACAAAAGCTTAAACTTTCCTTCCTTCTTGACCCCTCTGGAATTAGAAAATATTTGGGTGTGTTCTTATTTTGTGACGGAAGGGTTATTTGCATAAGTTCAATAATGCTTGTTGCATTGAATCAAAAATTGGAAATACTTATTATTAGACAGGGCTTTGACTGGAATGTCATATCTGAGGATTAATCAGTAAACTATGGAACTAAGGTGGATCTCAAGTAAGCCAACAGAAGCTCTTAGAAAGATGGCCTGGTACCATAAATAGTTCTGCCTGGCAGAGAGGATTAGAGAAGACATACGAAAGAATTTATAACAAAATAACCTGGACTTTTCCAGCCCAGCATCGTAATCAGTAGAGACTGCAAAAAAGCAACCACACCAGAGGATTAACTTGAGAAAGACTTTGAAGGAAGAAAAAGAGACTGATCTTTGCTAGAAGATGGGACATCACAGAATACTTGGTAGGTAGGGCTGAACTGAGAAGGGTTATGTGTGACTTGTGTGCTGGACATTTGCTTTTCAGCAATTTGAGTAGTTGACATGTAAGTATTTTCTCAAAAATATTTAAAACCATACTGTCTCTGTTGTTATAGAGTCACAAACAAAAGTATACAGAAGTATAAGAAATATTTTTAACATTATCTTTAAAACTCAGTATTTTGAAATTTTGAAAGTTGTTTATTAACTTTCAAGAACTATGGAGTATTAGCAAAAATGTTTTGATATGTAAAGTAAATGTTTGTGGAAAAATGTAAAAATAAATAAATAACAGGAAAAAAAAAAACACAGAAATTCCCACATATGATTCATGGTAGACTCAGAAATACATTCATTTACTCCTTTACTCACTTGAATTTGCATTAATTTATTATTTCACTCAAGAAATATTTGTGAGGGGTTAGGTAGTGGTGCAGGAGTAGGGCAACTATAACATTGTGGGAAAGGAGTTTGTGTTCCAGGACCTCCCTTAACTCATGTCCCCATAATCTGGGCTAGCTGACCCTGGGGTGGATCAAGGCATGAAGACCCTGTTGGGGATATGTCTGTCTCTCTCTTGCTCATGGGGGAACTAAACAAAAAGCAAAAGGAAAAAAAAATGTGCATTTGTGAATGGTTTCCTAATGCAGGTACCAATTTAATTTTGGGGGTTTCAAGCAGATGTGGGTGGCAAATGAATAAAGTAAATAGACAATGAAATTACAGTCATTCTTCAAGCTATCTTGAGGGCGAGGTGAGAAAATCCTTACCCACATCTTGGAGGAAGTGACAAGTGTGGTGACGCCAAAGGATGAATAAAAATCATCCCAACAAAAACATGTCAGATAGAGTCTGAACAAAATGCAAAGCATATGCAAAGAGCAAAAGTGGAGAGAGAACATGAGCCATTTATAGAACTGGAGAAGTGAAGCAGAGCTGCAGAGAGGGGGAGGTAAGAGCGGAGGCCAGAGCACAGTAAGCAGAGGCCGGTCAGAGAGTGTCTCGAAATCATCTGAACAAGTTGACCTTTGGGTATGCTTTCTTTTCCTCCCTTCCTCCCTTCCTTCCTTCCTCCCTCCCTCTCTCCTTCTGTTTCTTCTTTCCTTCCTACCTTTCTTCCTCCTTCCTTCCTTTCGTTTTATTTTTAAGCTTATTTATGTCATTTGTGAGAGTGAGAGGCAGAGAAAGACAAGCACCCTCAGCTGGGTGTCGCCCTTTGACCCTCCAGCCTTCATAGCCAGCCAGGATCACGGATACATGCACCTGGTGTGTACGGGGCCACGGGGAATCAACCCGTCATCCTCCACGTGGATCCCACTCCACTTCAGCAGTGTGTTACCGCTGTGCCACGGAGCTGTGTCTGACATTACCTAAATAGTGCTTGGAACAAGGCTTCCACTACTAATATGCTAATATGATCGAGGAGCACTGACAGGAACACCTCTCTTGTGTTTCAGTCTGAAGGAAGAGAAACCTTTCTTCACACTTGCCTACTCCCACTTTTTTGTTTTTACTTCAGATTTATATTGGAAAAGTAAGTCACAAACTCTACCTTCAAGGTTAAGCAAAAAAATCCTCACAAGTCTAAAATAATTACGTAATAATAAGAACAGATATTAACCAAATCATGTTATTTTGCATAGGAAAAATGTCAGAAAGTAAAATCATAATGTGAAATTAGTTGGAAAAGCTAGAAATAAATGTCAGTGTATTTAAAGGCGGAGGAGACAGGGACAGCACATTTAAAGGAATGATTTTTACAATGTACATCCTTAAATATTATTTTAAAGTAAGCATTTTTTACATGTTTCTAAGTGGGCAGAAAACAACCACAAACTTACATGCTACTCTATTAATGTGTAATATACAAAGGAAAGAAAGAGGAGATTTACTTTAAAATATCTCTCCTTTCAAAAAAAAATTATTCTCTAGGCAGGCCTCAGTGCATTCTCAAATACATCTTAATTTACAAATATTTGCGCTACAAACATTTCCAGGAACAAATCTACTCCAAAGAAATGTATGAAAATACTAGATGGTAATTCATCTCATGTGCAATTAGAAACTTATAACTCAAAATGTGTCTGTTTATGACTTTTTTTCATACCGTATTTTAGTGGTTTCCTGTTTTTTTTCTTAAATTTCAGTTTTTAGATTTTTAAAAAACTTTTGTACATACTAGTTTACCAGTTGGAGGGCTTAGCTACAATTGATTTCTTTGAGTATTCTTTAGCTGTTAGGTCTAATGGAATCTTTTCTCCACATAAACCCCTTAGGCTTGTTAATCACACTACCTGTTGTATTTTGCACACCCTGAGGAGAAAACCCTTCCTCACCATGGTGCCTCCATCTGCGGCAGGCATGGAAGTGAGGCTAAGTAGAAGACATCTTTGGTGTCCCTTAATTAATTCCTCAATCTGCTTCTGTGTGTATTGAAAAAAATCGAGCACAATCTAGCTACAAGAAAAGAAAGTAGTGTGTATGAACCTTCAGTGAGTTGAAGAATCGAGCTCATTACTGTCGGGTCCAAAGACGACCGTCACTCCAGAGTCACAGACGTCAGTGTCCTGTATTTATCTGTGTGTCTCAGCTACTTGGGGTGGTATATTGTTGAAGCCTATGGAGTCAGATCATTTTTAACTTAGATGCTATTATGCTTATTTACACTCAGTAATTAGTACATCATATAAAGCTTCTAAGTCCTACCGTGCTTTTTATTTAAGCAGGCGGGTGCTCAGAATCGTGTATGTGGAAAATTACACAGATGAGCAGTAAGGAACACAGGATGGTACATTTAGAAATTTACAGTAAGCTAAAGGAAATAAACATTCTCTCCATTTTAAAATATGCTAACTAGAAGTGAGAACAGTCTGTGATTTCTTTTCTCCCCTAAAATAAAGCCTGGGTCAGACTGAGTGAGGGTGTTGGTTCCTGACGGTCAGTGGTCTCTCTATTAAGGCTGAAGGGAACTGGGGATAACAGAGTAGGTTTTAATAAAGGACAGAATTTTCAAAAGTGAGAAAAGAACATTCCATTATATTTCAGGGATCGAGGGATGAGAAGCGAGTCAAAACAAAGGAATAAATGATCCGCGGCTGTGCCTCCGTGACAGAAGAGGTGCAAGCTCTGTGCTGGCTCTCAGAACGAAGGTCATCGCAGTCCTTTGTGGAGGGCACAGAGGGGTGTGCTCCCTGCTAAGGAGGAGGAGACCCTCAGAGACCTGGCACAGCAGCACGGGTTGGTCAGCCCTGGCAGCTCGGTTAGGAAGCCCCAAAGTTACAGACAGGCCTACTTGACTGTTACCACGCTTAATGGCAATGGAAGTTTAACCCGTGGAGGCATCATGGAAAGAAATGAAGCCTTCACGATTGCATATAGAGTAAACAGAGTGCAATCTTCATGCCTGAACATACGTGTTATTTATCACTGTGTATGTTCTCATTTCTAACACAACGCGGGAGACAAAGTGTAACATAACCATTTGTCCAATGAATGAACGGAAGAGTGAAATTTTGATCTTAGGTACCTGAAAAGATCATCCTTTCTCTTAGAGGAAAAGAGAAAATGGGGCAAGAAGCTGGTTTGGTTTGGAAGTGAATACAACAGGAAAATCTTTTCCCAGCAAGAGAACTATTATAATTAAAAAAATTAGATTTAAGCCTGCTAAGTTAGAAATGATGGCATTCTATCCAAGAGCAAATATTCAGCAAGCAACATAACTGAGGAGAGAATTGAAAGCTATAGAAAAAATAATTTGGTAATTGTTTGTATAAAGTCAAAATAGACATTCTTGGGAATGAGTTTTTCCAAAAGTTTTCAAAAAGCCCACAAAAAAGTGCATCATGAAAAACTATGTATGGATTTCAACAACTTTTGAAAAAGCCTTACATTAAAATTCTTACTTTAATTCCATTTTCCATAGACTTTGTGAAGTCCCTTTGCATATTCAAGTAAGAGAAAATAGAAAGAATAAATTCAGACTGAAATGTAGACACAGCTATCATTGAAGCTCAGGCCGCTGACCAATATTTACACTACCTTGTAGAATCATCCTCCTAGTCCTATGACATGAATAAGAAAATCTCACACGCAGCCAAGGAGGCTGAGTGGTGACGAGTCACATCGAGAATCACAGTTTGTGCCGCCACCACTGAGGGCAGCAGTGGGTGCTCCCTCCAGAAAAGCAGTCTCAGAGGATACTGAAGGACTGGGTGCTGGGGTCTGGACACACAGAGCAGCAGTCGGTCATTACCAGAACCACAGCTGGAATGGTTTGTTGGTCTTGATTTTGAAAGCAAGTGAGAACCAGACCTTATACCAGACCTTTTCTTATACCTTATACTGCTCATTCCTTCTTGCTAAACTTTCCTTTTTGGATACAAACTTTCTGTGTATTTTTAGTCACTAGTTTAGATATCACACGTTTTAGTTAAAGCATGAGCCATTACAATGACATATACGGAAAATATAAATCCTTTCCTAGCAAGAGAACTATTTATAATTTTTTTAAAAAATAATTAAAGGTTTATGTATGCTTTTGAGTTTCTTCTGATGAGCGTTTTATGTCACTATTAGCAAAGAGAATGAGCACAGTGTAACCTTCTGCTATCTGCAAGAGGAAAGCAAATATGTTCTGAAAATCACTTAAACTTTCTCACCTTGGCATTTTAAGTCTTTTATTCATTACTTTTAAAATTTTTGATATAAGATGTGTGCTTTTGCCAGAGTGATAAAGAGAAAGAGAGAAAAAAGTGAGCAATCACCCCCCAGCGGGCATGGCCACACTGAAGTCCCTTCTCCATTCGCTCTTAGGATTTGGGGCACACACACACGTTCCTGGCATGCTTTTTATTTTTTTAAGAGAGATTTTTTGCTGTAGGGCATGTGTACTCACCAGAGAGACAGCGAGAGACAGAGACAGAAAGCATGAAATCACTCCCCAAGGAGCATGGTCACGCTGCAATCCCTTCTTTTCCATTCTCCTCTCATTGGGGTATGCATGCACAAGTGCCTAGCCTGAGTTTTAAGCCACTGGGTCCTAGTCTTGAACTGCAGTTGATTATGTGGAAGTCCTGCTACGTAACCATTACGCCATCTGTGGTCCCAGCCTGGCATGCTTTTCCAGCCACCAGGTCTGGGCTTGATCCGTGCAGGGTGGATCCTGCCACCCTAAGCAGCAGCCACCAGCTGACGCTAATCCTTATTTAATTGTGAGGTGAAGAGACAAGTCTTAGAGCAGAAGTGCAGACGTGCATGCACTCAGATGAGCAGAGTCGTGTCATTTCCTTTTTATCTTTTTTCTTTTCTTTTGTGTATTTTATACATTCAACCAGTGTGTATCATTATAACTTGTAAAATGAATTTTCTCAGCATGAATACACTGTGTATCAGTCCAGTTAAAGGTATTATCATACACATTCGAATCAATAGATTATTTTCCATGTTTGTGCCCCTTAAATGTTTTGCTTCTTTTTCGCCTTGATGACTTACTAAGGTGCTAAGTTCTCACAGCACAGAGTGTCTCCAGGAAAACTCCCTAATTACATTAGACCCAATCCCCCCAAAGAGATGAAGGAGGCCTGTGATCAAGATGGAGTGGGTTAGAGGAAGTTCTGACCAGATCAAAGCAGGAAAAATTAAGCCAAACTCAAATTAGCTTTCTGACACAAAGATCGAGCAACCACCTACTGAGCCTAGGTGTTCACGTTCCTGTCAAGTTAAACTAAGTATCACTGCTATATCCCTCATAATAGCTCATCATGCTGTGCTATCAGTTTATCTCAGATGGAGAAACCAAAGCCTAGAGAATAAATTGATTTTTCAAAATAATGATTTCATCATTTCCCCATATATTCCTCCTTCCCAGATATGAAGCATATTTATGGCAGGAACCCCTATTTTATCCTTGTATCCTGAATTCCCTAACACAGAACTTGACAGTAATTGGTGCAAAAATGTGTTGGATGAATGCATGTATGAGTCAAAAACCAGGAGAGGTTCCATGCATGCTAAGCTGGGTGACATGTAAGTCCCATATACCTTTGATACTATTCAAAGTTGATTTTTCCCTTCAGTCAATGCTCACAGAGTCCATGGCTTTCTCTCAATTACTTCCTGCCGCCCCCCCCGCCCTGCCCCCAACCTACATACACACAAAACAAAATAATGAAACAATGCAATTAGAAGTAGAAAGATCAAATTTATTAAGATACAAGAAAAGTCTGAAATTTGACCAAGTCACACAGCTAGCTACAGTAATCAATACAGTAAAAACATAAAATAGTGAAACATCAATGTTGACTTGGTAGACCAGATATTTTTCTGCTTCCAGCTGTTATAGCAAAAAGTGATTAATAAAGCGATGCTGCTAAAACTGTGATAGAGACCTGCAATGGCTCAAGAAGTCAATTTATGAGCTGAAGTGCTGTTTTGAAAAATTATTAGAATAGGTAGCTGTGAAATGAAGGGATGAAAGGAAAAAATTTTTGAAACTTTAGGTTCACTTATATGTGTACAAGTGAGTGACAGGGTCGGGATAATGGTGCATGGTTAGGTCTGACCACACTGATGTAGAGACACGCCAGAATACACTATGCTTTCATAATTGTGGGATTTAAATTTTTCTAGGCCTTGATAAAAGGGACAAGAGCTTCTGATATAACATTCTAGGTCCACCTCAGCTAAGCTCCAACAAGTCACCAGTGGACTGATTCCATCAAATCATTGACTTGTGAAAGAGGGCCAGCCACTCTGTATTAAGAAAAAGCTTTTCATGTGGAAACAAAACAAAACAAAACAAAAAACCCACACTGTTAAAATCACTAGTCAGGAAAGGTCAGGCTGATTCTGTTCTCTACCAAAAAAACGTGTTAAAGAACACATGAAAAGAAAAGTACTTTCATTACTTTCTCACTCATTTGGCTCTCAGATGACAGGGAGGGTTTGGAGCATCTGCTACGTGCTCTGCAGAATAACAGAAAAAGTCATGAGGCACACACTCATTGTTTGAATGCAAATTGTGTCTAGAACATTTTTGCAAGAATGTATTGACCTTTGCTGCAAAAAGAAAGCTTATAAATTACTCTTCATTTTCTTAGAAAACTGTTTCACATAGATCAGTGTTAAATACACAACCTGTATATTTTATTTGTGATTTTATTATTTATTTGAGTTGATAGTGTTAGAAGGCAGCTCCTGTATGCATGCATTTGTTCATTTATGCATTCATTCATTCATTCTCATTTACTTAATTTTGGTCATATTCTGGATTATGACTTAGATGCCGGGGAGTTTCTGCCAGTGGAGAGAATGCAACTTAGTTGGATAGAAAGACAAGCAGATCAGCCATCCTAGCACTGAGGGATTGATACATGGAAGGGTAAGATGGGTAGATGGGGGAGAGTGTCAGGCAAAGCTACCCTGAGGAGGTTGGGTTGAGAACTGAAGGGTGAGAAGTTGCTAGCCCAGTGAAGAAGGGGTCAATGGATGGGGGGATCAAAGTGGCTGAGTGGTAGAGGAAAGGCCAGCAGAGCAGCAAGGGCCACACCATTCAGAGGGTACCACACTCAACACACCGTCCTCTTACCTCATTATTGGAACAGCCTCCAGATGGTCTCCTTAACCCCATTCTACATCTGTGACCACTCTGAGGACCCATAGCCTTTATTCTCATCTTACAACCTCCCTCAGTTTTAGAAGATAAATGTGATTCTAAAGTTAAGATCCTCCCTGACTGGGTGTCCCTCTCTTCTTAACCTAGTCCTCTACTCTTACATATGGATTATATGCACAACTGTGCTGGCCCACTGACTGCCCCCACTTCTGCTCTTCCTATACTTTCAATTAATGCCTTTAAAGCCTGCATCAGAGAAGGTAAGAGCATCAAATTTGTCAATGTTTTGCCCCCTTTCCAGCTAGAATTTTGGCATATTTGTTGCAATAATCCCTAGTTATATCCCACCTGGCTCAGGAGAAAGACATACCATACTTTCTCCTTCTTTCTTCTGTATTCTTCTGTATTCTGAGATGTATTACCCGAGAACTTGTTCTCAGTCTTTCCTCTCGCTGTATGTATGTATGAATGCGGGTATATGTGTAACTTACTGAGTTGTTTCATCCATACAAGAGTATTTTAAATAATTCTTGGGAAAGGAATAATTAAGATTGGAGTTTATTTTGGTTCCCCCAAGTTGGAAACCTACACATAGTTTCTTCATAATATGCATTTCCATGCATTTTTCTGAAGACTCTTCCTATGTGTAGCTTCAATGACCACATGGGACTGGCAATGTTGACCTAAGATTTGTCATCCAGGTTCCCAATCTGCATCTTCTGGCTGTTAAGCATGTCACCTTTTTTTTTTTTTTTTTTAGAGGTTTTTGTTATAGGGCGCGTGTGCTCGCCAGACAGACAGAGAGAGACATAGAGACAGAAAGCGAGAAATCTGGCCACGCCGTAATCCCTTCTCCTCTGTTCTCCTCTCGGGATCTTGGGCATGCATGCACACACGCCCGGCGTGAGTTTTAAGTCACTGGGTCTGGGATGCGAACCGTGGTCGACTACATGGGAATCCAGTGACACAGCCATTACACTAACCACTGGTCCTGCCACCTTTTTTTTAAAAAAAAAAATTATTTTACATTCATTCACTGAACATCATTACAACATACAAAATACAATTTCCCATCCAGAATACTCTGTATAGTGGCTTAATATCATACATGTTATTATCATCAAATAATTTTACATTTCTTGTTTCTTAAATATATATATATATATATATATATATATATATATATGTATGTATATATCTTAAATTTATTTATATTGAAAACATATATATATCTTAAACATACATATATGTTTTAAATATATATGTTTTATATATATATTTAAGATATGTATATATAAATAAATATATATAAAAGTGTATATATATGTGTTTTAAATATATACACATGTTTTATATATATATATATATATATTTAAGATATATATATAGATAGATAGATATACATATACATATATGTGTGTGTGTGTGTGTGTGTGTGTGTGTTTCCCTATTTCTATTTCTCACCCTCAGTAGTCATTTCCCACCCTCCTTCCACCGTGTCTCTGGTATCAACAGTTGCTTTCCATCCCTTTTTTCTTTCCTATATTTTATTGACTCACAAAAGATCTTAATTAAACTAATTATTTTCAATAGCAAGTTCAGCTGATATATAGATGTCTATGAACACAAGTCTGACTGTAGGCATGAAAACTGTGAGAAGAGTGGATATACTATAAAGTAGCACCTGGTCGAGGCTATATAGCTTACTATGGTCATTAAATATGGATTTTTAAATACATTTTTAATTTCAAAAAAGGCAGTTTTAACTTTAATAGGTAAAAAAAACCTGCTAAGAGTACTTTGCTTAAGACTTAAAGCTAAGAAACTGGTTACGATTCTGTTCAAACAGTAGGTACATGAACCTATTGGCAGCTCGAGAAGACAAAATTCCCCAAATCTGGAAAACAAAGCAAGAAGAAAATCAGTAATGTTTTAGTCAGAAGTCATAAAATTCTATTTCACCAGTTCAGTCTCTTGTACTTTATCTTCTGTTGTGGTCTGATCTTTCTATTTAAGTTCTGGAAGATAATATTCAACTCTGGATTTGTCCTTATCATTAAGTTGGTCATTTTCTTAGCTGTTTATGAACTCTTATTTCTGTGTGTCTGTATTTACTTTTTCTGCTACAGTACAGTACTCCCTTCAGAACTTCTTGGAGAGCCGGTCTGATGTTAGTAAATTCTTTCAGTTTTTGTTTATCTTCCCATATGAAGGATAATCTTGCCAGGTACACTATTCTTGGTTGAAATTGTTTTTCCCTTAACAGTTTGAATATATTTCCCCATTCTTTCCTTGGTCACATAGTTTCTGAGAGAGGTCCACTGTTATCCTGATGGGATATCCTTTGTAGATAATTTGACATTTCTCTCTTGTCAGTCTTAGTATCTTGCCTTTGTCTGTGGTTTTGGTCAATCTGGCTATAATGTGCCTTGAGGAAGATTTTGGGTTGATCCTATTTCGAGTCCTTTGTATTTTTTGGGTCTGGATCTTTGAATGCCTTTCTAGGTTTGGAACGTTTTCTTCCAAGATTTTATGGAATAGATTTCAATGTCCTTATTGGTCTCTTCACCATCTGGAATACTGATTATCTGGATATTTGGAAGTTTAATGGTATCTAGAATTTCTCATCTATTATTCTCATATATGAGAATATATTCTCATTTTTTTTTGGCTATTTTCTCACTCTTTGTGATAGATTTTTCTAGTCCAGTGATTCTGTCTTCTACATCTGAGATTCAGTCTTCTGTATGATCTAGCCTGCTTTTAATACTTTCAAGGGAGGTTTCGATTTCCTGTATTATAATCTTCATCTCTTTCAGTTCTATTTGATCCTTTTTTATGGTTAGTATTTCCTCTTTCAGACCATGCAAGAACTTCTTCACCTCCTGGAACTCCTTTGCTCTTTTCTCCTGCATCTTCTGGAGTTCATTGTCTCTCTTCTCTTGCATATCTATTAGCTTTGTTACTGTGAATATTCTAAAGTCTTTATCAGATATTTCCGTGAATTCCATTGTACTGTCTGTGGACAAAGAGGAGTTATTCTTTTCCCTTGGGGGAGAGGTATTTTCTTGGTTTCTCATAGTCCTTGTGCCTCTGTGATGATTTCTGGTCATCTGATGGGTTATATGTTTCTTTTTAATATCTCAAAGTCAATATGAGTGTTCAGAGGAGCGCAGGAGGAGGTGATCTGCAAACTCTGCCATTTTGTTTTACTCCCCTTGTGCAGCCAATTCAATGGGAACTGAAGAATATTTTGACCCTAATAGTATTTAGGTGTTTGATTTTGGTTCACTTAGACCTGTCTAGACACTCAGTGCATAGAGGATGAGCAGCAAAGTAGTAAAAGTAAAACAAAAAGGGAAAGAAGACAGAGAAAGAGAAAAAAAATGAAAAACCTTATAAAAATTTTTAAAATTTATTTTTTAAAAAGTTAAAAAATGAAAACCGTGCAGTGTGTTTGCATGCTGCATGAAAGCACTAGTTTCAGCTCCAGTGGAGACTTTGCCTCTCCTAGGTGGGAGGGGAGAAAGGTGAGAATTACCAAGAGAAAGGAGGATCTGAAAGCCAAGAAAATATTTCCCCTTAAAAAATTAAAAAGAAAAAAAGAGGAAAAAGACAGAGAGAAGGACGGGGAGGGTCCCCACTCGTGGATGGGCTTTGGAGGGTGAAGTCTCAGTAGAAATTTTTCATTAGTTTAGTCCCTGAAAGCACCAGATCTGCCACCACTTTGTTTTTAGAGCATGTTTGAGTCTGGAATCAGTTCTGCTTTTCAGTTTGAAGACAATAGGGATATATATATATATATATATATATATACACACTATATATATATATAATATACATATAACATATATATTACTTATAGATATATCACATGTATATAATATGTATCATATACATATGTAATGTATCATACATATATATATATATATATATAAAATGTATAAATATAATATATATGTGTGGAAATAGATTCATCAACTAATAATCATGAATAATAAATGGTCATAAATACCGAGTCCTGAGATCCTGATTATTCTAAACACTTTCTTTTCCTGTTTCATATAACCTCCATGACATACATCATGTGGTAGACATGATTTGCATCCTAATTTTATAGATAAGTAATTTGTCTTAAGCTAAATTATAATTCCCTCAAGGTCACACACCTCATATTTAGTACAATCCAGTCACAAACATAGGTCTAATTATATTCCAGAATCCTTGTTTTCAAATGCCACACTGACTGTACTGCTCTCAAATATATGTCCTTTTTTTTTTCCCTCAAAGCATTCAGAAGTGATCTGTGTTCATCTCATTAAAACTCCTGTGGGCAAATACATTGTTTATCCTCCTATTTTGCCACTAGAAAGTAGAACACAGGCACATGAGGAGGGGCTTTTACATTAAGTGTGTTCACACTATGAATGTCAGAGCCAGGAATTACATTAAACTTAGTAATGCATGTTACAGAGTAAATCAAAAGTACAGACTTCAAAAATGAAATAAAAAAATGACTAACTTCTTATATGTGTTCATATTTTTTAATGTTGAAGTCAGCCTACAATATAGATAGAAAGACCATCTGATAGGATATAGTTTTCTGAACTCATAGAAGCAAAGGTGGATAATTCTCAAGTCATTATGAGAGTTTGCTTTCTCTTTTCATGGTTATTTTTAAATGGGCGTCCTCATGGTACATTCTCTCTTAGTCCATTATGAAGTTACTACTTCCTCAAGATCTGTTATCTCTGATGACAAAATGAAATATTACTGCAAAATTTCTTTTTTTCTAAAATGAGAGCTAACTGCTGAGACAGCTCCCACCAAAGGCAGATAACAAGCTTTAAATGTCAGAAAGCAAAACTAACCTATCAAAATGCCTCTCATGCTTAAGCAAAGGAAAGATAATTTTGTTCTTGAATAATCATTAAGGTCATGAAAAGAAACATTAAATTGATTGTTTAAAGTCACTCCAAGGAACTAGGGCTTTTTTTCTTGTGGACATGTATCTATGTCCATATCCTGACCCCATGAACTCTCTCACAGGGTCGGGGAGAAAAGAGCCTTATCCCATGTTGTTGACAAACCAAAAAAGAAAAAAGTGTCTAAAGAAATAATGCTAATGCTAATGCTAAATGAGAAAATAAACAACAGGAAGACGATAAAATGATAAATGCTAAAGTTGGATAGACTTTTCCGGTGGTATATGTAAACACCATTTATGGGAAAGTTTCTAGTTATTTTCAAAGACCACCACAGAGTGACATAATGTCTCATAATTTCCTTCCACAAGTGACAGACTCAAAAAAATATATGTAGTCACTAAGTATAATATTGTATCAGTATTTGTATTATTTTTTTTGTTCTCAAAGAAAACTCTATTAAAATTCCCCGAATCTATACTGGTTCCAGACAGTTCTGGCTGGACCTGTTTATGGTTGTAGCTTGGATTTCAGTCCAACGTCCTGTTGCCGTTTTCAGCCTTCTGGGTTGAGGCCGAGTCTCATGATCTGTGTTCTCGCGTGACTTCAGATTACTACAGCCTGTGTCCATGACCCCCCGGTGGCCACCCTGCTGCCTGCAGAGTAGCCCTGACACAGAGCTAGCTATCCAGCTTGTCCTCAGGGCGGTTTTCAGCTTGGTAGGCAATTATCTGGCCATAGCCACATTTTGAAAAAAAGTTATCCTTAGATAGGAGGTTTTATGCTTTCTGACTCTCTCATCTTAAGGTTGTTTAGATCTGATTCCTAAACACAGTCTCATCTGTGCTGTACCCAATACCATGTGATCTAATTGAAGTGTGTTTTAAGAGGAGGAGGGAAGATTTTCTTTGAAAGAAATTTTTGACTCTTTTCTTAGAACTATTGAATTTGGGGGCCTGGAAAAGGCACGATAACTCCACCGGGCCCATGTGAGAGGTCCTAGGGTCCTGTTCCACCTCCGGGCCTCCCCAAGCACACCAGGCATGAGCAGGTGTCTAGGAAGTAAGGTGACTGAGACTGGAGGTGCATTGTAATGCAAAGACTGTGTTGGGGATGCTTATTTTTCTGCCTCTCTCTCTCTCTCTCTCTCTCTCTCTCTCTTTCTCTCTCATGGAAGAAAGAAATAAACCTAAAAATAAATATTGAATCTAGATCCTGACTAATACATAAGAAACTGTCAGTCTCCTGTCTCAAGTAGTTTGAGACCTAGAACTGAAAAAAATGCAAAAGCAGAGCATGATCTTAGTAGGTAACACTTGATTGAAATATATCTTTATAAAGCCATCATAACATGAAGTTAAATATGGAAAGTAAGCACTCAATTTCAGAAAGTTTAAGTTTTTTTCTTTTAAAAATGATCTTTAATAATTTATCATGACTTCATATCCAAAATGTCAGTTTTGACACTGATTGGCCCTTGTACGTCCTCATTCCTACATTTAAGAAGCAAGGACCTACTTGGGGCCAGATGTTGGCACAGTAGTAAAGTGTGACATTCTGTGACCCACATAGCCAGTTCTCGGGTTGTCCAGAGACCTCCCTGAGTATACCGGACACTCTTGCACATGACCTTGGGTTGGCTGAGGATGGGGGTGAATCGTGGTGTCAAGACTCTGTTGGGAGTAGTGTTTCTCTCTCTGTCTGTCACTCATGAAAGAAAGAAAGAAAGAAAGAAAGAAAGAAAGAAAGAAAGAAAGAAAGAAAGAAAGAAAGAAATAGATAGAGAGAGAGAGAGAGAGAGAGAAGGGAAAGAAGGAAGGAAGGAAGGAAGGAAGGAAGGAAGGAAGGAAGGAAGGAAGGAAGGAAGGTAGGAAGGAAGGAAGGAAGGAAAGAAGGAAGGAAGGAAGGAAGGTAGGAAGGAAGGAAGGAGGAAAGAAGGAAAGAAGGAAAGAAGAAGGAAAGAAGGAAAGAAGGAAAGAAAGAAGAGAGAAAGAAAGAAAGAAAGAAAGAAAGAAAGAAAGAAAGAAAGAAAGAAAGAAAGAAAAAAAAAAGAAAGAAGCTAAAGCCAAGAAAGAAGATAAAAACAGACCTTTTTGATAATGGTGCTCTTTAGAATAAACGTGAGTTCTCACAGATAAATAATGATCGCATGCTATCTTTACCCAGTAAGTTAGCGATTACTTCTTTATTCCTTCTAATTTGTTTGGAAATCTGCTTAATGGTAACAAGTTTCTCCTTAGAAAACTTATTTTTTGAACTTCTACACTATCTGATTTTTTTTTTTTTTTTTTTTTTTTTTTTTTTTTTTTTTTTTTGCTAGAAGGTATGTGGGCTCACCAGAGAGATACGGAAAGGTAGAGAGGGAAAGGATGAAAGCATTCCCCCAATGGGTATAGTCAAGCAACAATTCCCTCTCCATTTCTCTATCCCCTTGGGATTTAAGTCATGCATGCAACTATATCTGGTGTGGTTTTCAAGTCTCTGGGGAAGGATTCAAAACATGTAGTTAGCTACTTGGTATGCACCTCCCCCACCACTAGGTCACAGCTGAACCTGCATTATCTGTTTCCAATGGTAGCTACCTTCCATGTGCCTGTCAATTGCTTTGGTCACGATCTTCAAATCCCAAGTCAGTCCACTGTGGTTCTACTAACTAGGAGTCCCTCTTTCCAGGAATGGACAATCCATTCTCTGAACAGAGCCATTCTTCCCTGCTTCAGAGAAAACTTGAAGCTGACTCAGTTTGAGAAGGATCCCTTTGTACCTTCATGCTCAACAACTTTACAATAAAAGACAATTCTAAAATGTAGATACAGTCAAGTTTTGGTCAAGAAAGAACATTTTTTATAGGAAATTCTAACTAGGCATATTGGTAGAGTTAAAGCAGCATTTATTCACACTTAATTCTTCATTAAAGCAAAATGGTTATTATCACTTATCAAGGACCATGTATGTTATGGGTACCTCAAACATGTCACCCAGGACCTTCTACTAGGTAGTTGGTATGATACCCATTTCCTAGATGGGGAGATAGGGTAGGAAAGGTATAAAAATAGCTTGCTCAGAATCACAGTAAGTAACTTGTTGAGGTAGGATTCAATCCCAGGACTGTATGGTTACAAAGGCCAACCTCAAAAACACTCCTGTAACTTGATAATATTGAGAAGGAACCAGATAGTTGTATAGGCAGGGCTGTCCAGAAAACATAACCGATAGGAGATGGATGTGTGTATGTGTGTGTGTGTGTGTGTGTGTGTGTGTAGATAGATAGAGATTTGGTTTAACAAACTGACTCATATTAGTATAGGAGCTGGCAAGTACGAAATCAGGCTGGAGCACCCAGGAAGAGCTGATGTATACAGTCTTGAGTGTAGAGTCAGTCTGTAAATAGAATTTTCCTTCTTCTTCAGGAGAGGTCAGTCTTCTTTTTAAATTTTTTTAAGAGAAATTTTTGCTATAGGGAGTGTGCACTCGCCGGGGACACACACACACACACACACACACACACACACACAGAAATCAAGAAGTCACCCCCCCCCCCCAGGGGGGTTGGCAATGCTGCAATTCCTTCTCTTCCATTCTTCTCTCAGGATTTTGGGCACACACACATGTTCCCAGGATGAGTTTAAGCTGCGGGCTCTGGGACTCGAACCATGGTCAACTACTTAGGAGTCCAGCAATATAACCATAACACTATCTGCTGGTCCTGGAGGTTGGTCTTTAGAGGGCAACCTACTGTAGCCAATATTGACTGACATACATGTAAATCTCATGTAAAAAACACCATCACCACAATATTTAGACTGTTTGACTAAAGCTGGGTATCATAGCCTTGTCAATTGGATGTGGGACAAAACAAAACAAAACAACAGGTACCACCATCCTCCTCAGGAAAGACTGCAGTAAAATTTTGCAGTCAGACTGGTGATTGATAGTTTCAGGACTTTCCAAGGTTCTGTGATTCTATTATTGTGCAAGAGAAACATTCTATTATTGTACAAAATGCAGGTAGTGTGGATGACTCCACTACCAGGAGAGAGGAGGGAGTTCATCAAGTAAGAGACTTGCTATGCACACAAGGAAGTCCCACCAAAGGTGAAGTTTCTGGCATGGCCGTTTTGATGCCTTATAAATAGATTATGGACATTGGCCAATGTTTTTCAGTCTTGATCCCTTTCCTGAGCTGGAGCAGCTGGGCATTTCTCAGGATAAGGAAGCAGAGATCAGAAAAGTCAATACCATAAGTCAGTACAACTGAAGCCAAGCTGAGAGGTGTTATCTCACTCCCAGTCCTTTTCCTGCTGTCTTGGTCTCTGCCTCTGTTTTATCATTCCAGTGCAGTTGAGCTAAATGAATGATTCTGGGCATGAAATCAAAATTTGTATATCACTCTGTCTTGGACTTCTGCTGGAGTTGCAAAGCTACTTAAATATTCTGGACTCTCCAGTTTTAGATAGTGCGCTTTCAAAAAGCATCTCACTTTTAGGCAGAGAATCTAGGGAGCGGATAGTGAGGAAAGACAACACTGCTAACAGAAGAACCACTGTCCTGACCCTGGTGAGACAGATGTTGCAGACAGATGGCCCTCTTGGCCACGGTCTAGCCTTGACTTGCGAGACTCCCATCGAAAAGAGTTTTGCTTATGGTCTAGGATCCCACGATGAAACCTACACCTGGGAACAACACTGCGTGGATTTTAAATGTAAAATCAGTTTACAGAAAATATAATTAAATATGTTCTCCCACTCTGGACCGTTCCAAAATTATTCTTCCAGGAAATCTCAGTAATGCCTGGAAAGTAAATGATCCTCCTTTATCCTCAATCAGATTTATAGTGCCACCTGGTTTACAGCCTCTCCATCTTGCTAAGGCCTCGAATCATGACCTGAGGAACAGCAACAAAATTTTACTGGTGAGATTTATTTATAAGCATTTTTAATTCACTTTTAAAATGACTAATCCATTAAAAATCAAACTGGTCTTCTGAAGAAATAAATTCACCCTCAACACCTTAGGAGTTTCTAATGTAAAGATAAGATTTTAAAAACCAAGTTACTTAAAAATCTGAACAGAAACTTCACACCTGCAGATCATCTTAGAAATGTGCAAAATGCAGACACATTTTTAACAAATATAGAAATAACATCCACACATTGGAAATAGAAGCTGAGAAACATGAAATCTTACAAACTTGCAATAAACTTTTGAAATGAAAAAATGAAATGGCCCTCAGAAGAACAGATCAGTGACTTTTAATCACTCCAGTGCTAAGCTGGGAAGACATTTACTATCTTTTCTAACACATTAATTTTTATCTGAAGACATTTCAAAAGTCACTTGACTGAAAATATAAATTTAAAACATTCACAATTTTTCTTAGAAGAGAGGCTTTGCTTTTGCAAAGTTCTCTGATGAACTGAGTGATGAGATTAATTCCATCGATTTTATTACATAACCCCACTTTGTGCAAACCCACCTCTAACCTGTGAAGAAGAGCTTGCCTACTCAAACTAGAAGTTTCCGTTCTTTACAATAGCAAGTGAGAAATAATTAGAAAGCCAACTATGGTCAAATATTCAGTGGCGTAAGATAGTCTCTGAATGTAGCAGATGTCTCAGAGAAGAGAGGGCACCGGGATCAGCTGGGGGTAACCTTGGTAAATTAAAATCTTCTTGCAGGAAATGAAGTCTGCACTTTACATAATGGGCATACACAGATACAGCAACTAACTTCTTACCCATTAGCTGTTCAGTAAATAACTAGGGAAGAAAAAATATTTCTGCCATTTTTCCAAATGTTATCTGTATGGTATGGTTTGACGATGTTAACCTAAGCATAGGCACTGTGGTTACCCTATGCAATGTGAGGAAAAACTATAAGTAATGTTCACTGCTTCTAAAATTTTTAAAAAAAGGAATTCAACTAGACAAGAAGTCCAATGATCTGTATTACCTAATTTTTTTTTCTCACTCCCATTTCATTCTTGTCCCTGAGAAGCCTGGCCCACCACTCAACCCAGGAGTGGTGTTTGTTCACTGTGGTGGCGATGACTCCCGCTGAGTCCAGGGAGGGGACTCCAGGGGTGTGCGGTGCTGGCACCTATTCTCACCCTGACTATTCCTTCCTCAGGCTCTTTCTGCAGTTTTCTGTTTTAACAGTTAACAAATTTAATTTACTTATTTTTCCTTTATTGCCAGAGGGTATGTGTTCTCAGAAGGCACCCCCCCCCATAGGATGTGGCTATACTATAGTCCCTTTTCCTCCATTTCTCCATCCCATTGGGATTTGGGCATGCATGCACATGCACCTGGTGTGGGACTCAAACAGTAGTTGGCCTGTGGGGCCAACCCTCTTGCTACAGTTTTTTTTTAATTTAATTTAATTTTATGATTTCTTATTTTCATTCCATTACTGTGTATCTATATAGCATACAATATAGATTTCAAAGTACATATGCAGTATGCAACTGTCTAATCAAGGATGTTATTATATATATATTGTTTTCAAAAATGAACGTTATATTCTTGTGCCCCTTAAGTGTCTCTTTTCTGTGCTCCTCCCACTCACCCTCTGCGACCCATCACCCTGCCCCTACCGCTCTGGTGTCCACGCTTGTCCCTCCTGCTATCGTACTTTGGGATCTTTCCATTTCTGCCATAGAGTGCAGACATCCACTACCCTGAGTGAGGGTAAACAGCGTTTGTCTTTCATAGTCTGCCTTACCTCCCTTAGCATTAAATTCTCTGAATTTGCTCACCTTGAGTCAAATGACAGGGTCTCATTGTTTCTAGAGTTGAGCAATATTCCACAGACTAACTTTACTACATTTTTTTTCTCTACAGTTTTGTCTGACCACTCATTTCTCTTTTTTCTTTTTTTTTTTTATACCATTCTCCTTGGTAAACTGACACCATAATTATCATTCAAAAATGCAATGGTAACTCCACCATTCTTTTGTTCTAATTCCTTATATCACTCATTCTTTTCTTTATTTATTCATCAAAAGACTTCCATATTCCCCATAAACTATAGTTTTTATAGGAATTATTGTACTTTCTTTTTTTTTTTTTTTGGAGAGTTTTTTGCTATAGGGCATGTGCACTCACCAGAAAGAAAGAGAAAGAGAGACAGAGAATGAGAAATCATCCCCCAAGGGGATGGCCACACCACAATTCCTTCTCCTCCATTCTCCTCATGAGATCCTGGACACACACACTCATGCACCTGGGGTGAGTTTAAGCCACCAGATACGGACTGGAAACATGGTCAACTACATGGGAGTCCAGTGACATAGCCATTATGCCAACTGCTAGTCCCGAATTACTGTACTTTCAAAATAGCATTTAAACTACTCACCATAGCCTTTGTACTTATTTCAAATAGTATTTGATGACCGTATGCCAGAAATCTTGGTGAAGCGTTCCTGATGAAACCTCATCCCTCCGAACTCCCAGTAGCTACTTAGCTTTCACACTGCATCCCAGCAGCTCTGAGGAATCTGTAGCTCTTGGCTGTATCCTCTTGTGCTGTTCCCTGACTTTCAGCTTTAACATGTACCATTTCTTCTGCCTGAACTGTCTTTTCCCTGCGTTTTCATCACTCAAGACCCATGTGAATATTAACAGTGCAGGAGAGTGGGGTTTTCACAGTCTGGTCCCTGGTATATCCCCAGCACCCAGAACACGTGACACTTGGGCACTCCAGAAATATCTGTTAGGGACCAGATGGTGGTGCGACAGTTAAATGCAACACTGTGAGGCTGACCCACATGGAAACCTCTGGGTTTTCTTCCAGGTCTCCCTGAGTATGCCATACACATGTGCCCATGATCCAGGGCTGGCTGGAGCTGGGGGGTAGGTCGTAGCATCGAGACTGTTGGAGGGACTACTTTTCTCTCGCTGTCTTACTTGTTCATGGAAGAAATAAATGAACTTAAAATAAATAAATATTTATTAAGTAAATGAATGAAAGCCCTCTCATATAGCTTCCTTTGAGAAGCACTAGGGATTTCTTAGAGCAAACAGCCTCTCAACCAGAGGTTGACGTGGGGCCCCTCAGCACTTCCTGTTCCTGAGTGGCCTGAGCGCCTTATGAACTGCCAAAGCCCTTTCCTGAGAGACAGCTTCCAGAAGAAGGAAGCGTTATGATGAGGGAGGGGCATTCTGGGAAGTGGTGCGTGCTGGATTCAGGTGTGCCCACCTTGTGAAAATGTGCTTTCCTCATGTTTATTTTATTTCACTTTTCTATGACAAAACTGCTGATGACTCACACGAACATATTTATTCTCTGTAAGTGGGACACATACATGTAAAATGAAACGGAAACACAAGGAGAGGGTAAAACAAACCTGTAAGAACAATGTCAGGAAAGGCTCAAACCCGTGACAAATGAAGGGTATAAAAAATGCTGGAAAAATAGAACTTTTTTTTTGTTTGAAGCAAGAAGAACAAAGAAGGCACAGGCCTTGGGGAAATATGATGTAATGTCCAAAGGCAAATCGCAATTTCCATTTGAATTTAATACCTTTAACTCAGAGGACAGTCCTCAACTGTAAAGGGTGGGGCAGATCTGATGGAAAAATCCAAAACCTGAGTTTGTTGCAAAGAATATTTTGAACAAAAGACTCTTAAGTAGATTAAACTCCCTATGCACATGAAATTCTATCAAAATGTGTTAAAAGGTGTGTGTGCTCAGAAAAACCATTTATAATTTCTTAAAATATGTGGATTTTATGAAGGATTTGATTTATTTGATTTATTTATTTTTTCTTTTTTACCGGAGAATGACTGGAAATACCACAAATCTTCTGAAATATCCAGAAATTATAGACTGCTGTATAATATTATTTTGGAAAAATTACATATTTTTGCCAAAAATAATATAATTGCCTTTTTTCAAGGGATTGTTTGTGAATATTTGGAAAAGAGTCTGGTGATTCTTGAGTTACTAAAGATATATTGTGCCCAACCAGACCAATTAAAATCTTTTGGGTCCGATTATGAAGCATGTGCCTCACGTGTGTCTGACCCAGCTGCCTGTTTCCCTGTGTCAGCATGACTGTAAACGCGAAATGCCCCAGAAC
This sequence comes from Tupaia tana, assembly GCA_026018925.1. Taxonomy (NCBI): domain Eukaryota; kingdom Metazoa; phylum Chordata; class Mammalia; order Scandentia; family Tupaiidae; genus Tupaia; species Tupaia tana. The sequence goes on along the minus strand of JAKSZU010000005.1, from coordinate 102,787,827 downwards.
AGAAGACCTAGGCCCTCACACCGTGATGTTACATATGGACTCCACCTACTGTGTAATTATTGCAGGTGACTCAGAAGGACTTCCAAAATTCAACCTGTACATCTCCTTAGATCTATCTTTCTCAACAAATGCTTATTAGCACATAAAACAAATTAATAAAAAAAACAGGCCAGTCTATTTTATTTTGACAAAGTTATTTGAGGAATATCTAATATTCTGAACCATAAACACAGTAATGTTTATAATTTATTTCACAATATCTAGAATATGATAAAAACGTATTTGGAGGAAAATGTCCAATTAGTCATGCTAAGTGACATGGAGTATTTAAAATTTCTAAAAACATGAAATGCTTTCATTATTATATCACTTCTAGGGTATAAAGAATATTTTTCTTCCCATTATGGCAATGCATAAAATAGACTAAGGTCTACTGATGAGAGGCCAATATTTTCCTCACAACCAAGGCTGACATCGCCATTCCGTTGAATGTCTCTCTGCCTAGGTGCAGCTTTGCTAGAGACCATGAAAAACTAGTTTGTCCAGTCGCAATTTCTGAGTCCATATCATATCCAATAGCATGTCTTTAGCAGGAAGAGCATGAGCAATTACAGAAACAATATGGAAATATAGTCATGCATAGCATCATGATAATTAGGTCAACCATGGACCACATGTAAGCTGTGTAAGACACATATGAGACAGTGGTTCCATAACACTGTGATGGAGCTCAAAAATGTAATTCATGGGAACCAGCAGTTAGCGTAATGGCTATGTCGCTGGACTCCCACGTAGTCTACCGCGGTTCGCGTCTTGGACCCGGTGGCTTACAACTCACGCCAGGAGCGTGTGCGTGCATGCCCAAGATCCCGAGAGGAGAATGGAGGAGAAGGGATTGCGGCGTGACCATCCCCCCTGGGGGGTGATTTCTCGCTTTCTGTCTCTATGTCTCTCTCTGTCTGTCTGGCGAGCGCACGCGCCCTATAGCAAAAAACCTCTCCAAAAAAAAAAAAATGTAATTCATCTAGTGACATCACAGCTATCATAATGTTATAGCACAACTTACTCACGTGACTATGGTGGTGCTGATGAACACAAACCTGTTACACTGCCAGTTGTGTAAAGTACAGGACAAACAATTATGTGCAGTGCAGAATACTTGATCATGATGATAGATGATGCTTACTGGGCTGTGCATTTGCTATATGATACTTTTTATGGGTATTTTAGAGTGTATTACTCCTAATTAAAAAAAAAATAACTTACTGTTAAACAGATGCCATGTTACACTGGCAACAGCCCATTCCCCTCGTGGTCTACCAAGCTTTTGAATTACATCATATTCTCCTATGTTTGATTTAATATCATGCCATTTCCTGAGTACATAAGTGCATAAACATGTGAACATATAAGTAGCGTGCACTCTGTGATGTTCGCACAGTGTCACAATGCTCTAGCAACACACTTTTTAGAATCTATCCAGTCATGAAGTGATGTAGGACTGTATAAGAATTAGTGGGCCCTTCTGTGTTTTTAGGATTACTTCTGTATCAGTGGAAAACATGCTCTAGGACTCAGTGGGGATGCCTGAAGGCACTGAGGAGACGAACATCCCTACCGCTGAGTTAAATCATCCAGGAATCTCACATTACAAAAACTACTGATTTAAATGGTTTCGCTTTATCTTGGCACTGTTAGTCATTCTGAAATACCAAAGCATTATAGAAGATATGGGACATCAGTACTCACTCACGTGTCTTAATTTTCCTGCCTAAACCCAGTTAAAGGCAATTTTCGAAGGCTGTCCGAAGAAGAGTGCCTGGTCGTTGGTTGGCTTTCGAGGAGCGCAATGCTGCTCTTTGATGCTCTTACCTGCCTTTTCATTCCCAACTCAGAAAAGGTGGTTGCTTCCTTAGAGGATGGAAATAAATCGAACTTTTAACAAACTTTTTTTTTTTTTTTTTTTTTTAATTTGTGGTAGGGCACATGCACTCACCAGAGAGAGCAAGAGAGAGAGAGAGAACAAGAAAGAAAACCATGAGGTGTTTCCCTCAAAGTTTTTCAATAATCTTCTAAAACAGTCTTAGAAAATGTCAGTGTAGTTCTTTGGTATTAGCTAAACTAGCAGAAAATCTGTTCCTAGAAATTTTAAATAGAGCCCAGTATCTATAGATTCAAAATCTTTTTTGGTAGGAGAATGAAAGTTTTAATAAGAAAATGAGGATTTGTAATATTTTGGATATTTTAGAGTGTATTCCTCCTGCTAAAAATAGGAAAGAAATACACTTCCATGCTAGAAAGGCATTCAGGTGGGCATAAACTTAGAAACAAAGCCACTTAGCCTTTTTATTATTGATATAAAATATTTTTATTTTTGTAAGGAGAAGAACTATGAAATCTATTGAAACCGGTCAGAAGTTATGTCTCATGCTGAAACTTGAATTTCTCCAACTGGAGGGCATTCTCAAACACATTATGAACAGTTTTTAGCAAACACATTCTTGAAGGTCCTTTAACTCACTGGCTGAGATGTACGGTGAGTGGCCACATATGCTAATGTTGTGTGCTTACTGCAAAAGCTGATGTGAAATAAAACTTGTGACTCCTCCCACCCCCACCCCATGTTTATTCCTACCTACATGGCTGGATGGCCAAACAGGGACTTTCGTTTTCTGGTGCCCTTTCTCTAGCTCTCTCTTCCTGTGCCGAAGGAGACAATTCATACTGACATTGCACTGCTTGGCTCATCTCTGCTGCCCAGAACACACTCCACGCTCCAGATCAGGGTGAATGCTATCTTCTGTGAAATTTTATTTTTCTGTGACCCATTCCTTCATTTTCTGCTCTACAGATGTGATATTTTGTTAGCTGAGTTCTTAGATGGAGTGCATACTTAGTGTCTAATGAAGGCCAGTTACTAAAGGACTCCTTGCGGAAGTAAAGGCAGGAATAAAACCAACGAGAGGGGGCTGAAGAGTCCAAGAGCTGGCTATCATGGGGAGCTTCTACCACCGCTAGACCAGAAGACATCGGGGTGTCAAACATGCTTCTGTAATCTGGGCAAAAACTGAAATGTAGATAAAGGGTTTCTCAGTAGAAATGATCATTCATCCACTATGAGAATTCAAATCATGACAGACCCATGATGTAGGTTGAACCTATAAAAATGCAGAGGTCAAGAGAGCCTAGGTGATTTAGAGGTCATTGCCCATCCTTAGAGGTCAGTCTCTCAGGGTAGAGAGCAGGGCAGAGGTTGTGAAGAGTGATCTCTGTGTAGCGGGCAAATGCAGAATAAATAGCAAGAAAGGGACTTAGAGATGGAACCTTGACCAAAAGGAATTAATTTACTCTATTATTTTGTAGAAAGTCCCTTTGGTTTGTCTGAGCTATCCTCATGATCTAATACAAGTTACACATGTTTGACAGAAATATCTCAGAAGCCAGACTGCATTTGCCATGTCAGATCCTACCTGGTGCGACACATTTCCTGCTTGTTCCAGTATTGATTAAATTAGCTGTGGTCATTTGATTACGGTGGTGTGACCTGGCTTCTCCATTATGGAAGTCTTTTTCCCCATGTGTATTTGATAATCATTTGGATGTTTCAAGGGAAAGAGTATAATCTGAAATTTTACAAAAGTCCTATTTATCATCAAATTGTCAATTTACTTGCATGTACCAAGGAGTGGTCTTCAAACTGCTCATGAAAAATGAAGATTATGAAAGAACTATTCATGGATTTCAAAGTTTTATTCTTTCTTTTTTTCAATTGGCAGAGAATATATCTGCTTGACAGGGAGAGACAGAGAGTGTGGGGGGAAGAGAAAGCACAACCCATACTCATGCCACAGTCCCTTTTCTTCCATTTCTCCATCCTGTCAGAATTTGGGGCATGTATACCTATGTGCCTGGAACATTTTTCAAGCTGTTAGGATCGAGAGTCAAACTATGATTGGCCATGTGGAATACAGCTCCCTTAACCATAAGGCTATGAGGTCAGTCCTAGATTTTGAATTTTTTTTTTCTGCAACAAAATAAACTTTTACTTTAATGACTTAGTTCAATGAATATTTTGAAATTTCCTCTTGCTATCCAGTATGTACTCATAAATTCCTATTCTATTTAACAGATTACAATCTGTTCTTGTCGTTTATTTTAATACCCAAACCCTACCCCGATTTGGTCAGTGAGAGCTTCTTTCAGATGGTTTTTCTTTTCTTTTGACATGTTGTCATGACTTTTTAGAGCATTTCTTTATTTTCTGGCACAAGATGTTTGATGCTCACTGTGTGCTTTCTCTGTGCCAGCCTTGGAATCAGCCATTCCTTCAGAGGTCCTGGCCCCATGCAGGGGAATTGCAATGGGAGTCACGTCTGGGCACAAGAATACCTCCTGGCTTAGTGGAACTGCTAGCTCAGCCCCTCCCAGAGGGCAGAGCTCAGGATTCTAGGAGAGGAGTAATTAGGTGAAGGATTGTGGAAGGGGTCTTCTCACTATCGTGAGAAAGGAATTAGAAATGTGTGAATATCTTTGCATCCATTATGCAGTGTCTTTTTTTTTTTTTGGAGAGGTTTTTGCTATAGGGCGTGTGTGCTCACCAGCCAGACAGAGAGAGACAGAGAGACAGAAAGCGAGAAATCACCCCCCAGGATAGACACGTCGCAATCCCTTCTCCTCCATTCTCCTCTCAGGATCTTGGGCATGCATGCACATGCACCCGGCGTGAGTTTTAAGCCACCAGGTCCTGGATGTGAACCACGGTCAACTACATGGGAGTCCAGCAACATAGCCATTATGCTAACTGCCGGTCCCTATGCAGTATTTCTATACCTACTTGGCATATATCAAAAACCATAAATTCACTGATATCTCATGTCTAATCCAACCACAAAGGATTCTTTCTAGTTTTCCCTTTATTCATATTTGTGATTCTTCCCTTCCACCAGTGAGAAACCTGTCACTTCCATAGCCCGTGCTAAAAAGGACATGAGTGTTTTCTGCACAGTAAGCTCCCCATTCCTAGTAAGGCTTTCCCTCTCTTTGTCTGGGGACTAGGAACCACATAGACTGTGAATATAACAGGAAAATGTGACCATCTACTACGAGAGCCAGAAAAGGTAGTGAAGATATTGGGCCACTGCATGCAGGTTGTCCAAGAGGTTTTGTTTTATGCCCAGTGACAATTATCAGAAATAACCAGCTCTGTTACAAATATCTCTGGTTTAACGATGGTAGAAGCAGCTGGTTTTGTTTGTTTTTGTCTATCTTTAAATGTATAGCTGAACATTTTGTTAAAAAGTGAGTTTTGGGAACCAGCAGTTAGCGTAATGGCTATGTCCCTGGACTCCCACGTAGTCGACCACGGTTCGCGTCCCGGACCCGGTGGCTTAAAACTCACGCTGGGCACGTGTGCGTGCGTGCCCAAGATCCCAAGAGAAGAATGGAGGAGAAGGGATTGCGGTGTGACCATCCCCTCTGGGGGGGTGATTTCTCGCTTTCTGTCTCTATGTCTCTCTCTCTGTTTGGTGAGCGCACGCGCCCTATAGCGAAAACCTCTAAAAAAAAAAAGTGAGTTTTACCTTTCAGTTTCCACACTTGCAACTTAAAAAAAAAAAACAAAAAAAAACCACTGTGATAAACCAATCATTTGTCTATTTCTGTTATGTGTAATACAAAATTAACATTTTACAATTCAAATATTTAAAAGTAAGTAGTACATTCAAAAGAGTCTTCGAAGTACAATTTTACTTTCAAAAATAATTTTTCGTTTTTGAGAGCACAATCAAGTGCATGCCTTTGCTGTCTTCACCCACCTGTTTAAACTTCGTTTGAATGTCACATTGGATTCCCCACCCTCAAATATCTGGACTTTGGAAATATTTTCTTCCTAATTCTCTACTTGCCACCACAACTTTCCTTGCATCTGGTTAGTCAAATGACATTCAACATTGCTAGGAATTAATATATTTTTTAATGATTTCTTAATTGTATTCAATCATTTATACATTTCCATAGCACACCATATGGTTTTTCAAAGTGTACATTTAGTATGGAACACTCAAATCAAGGATATTATCATATTCATCATTCTCTAGGGAGAATTTTACATTCTTGTATCTGTTAGGTGTTTCTTCCCTAAGAATCTCCCATCTAACCTCTGCTATCCATCCTCCCACCTCCATTTCATCTCTGATATCTTTGTCTCTCCTCCTTTCTATTATATCCTCAGATCTTGCAATTCCTGCTATAGAATGCAGATGTTTGGAATACACTGAGTGGGGATGTACAGTGTTTGTCTTTGATAGTCTGGCTTACTTTACTGATCATTAAGTCTGCTTTATTCATCCTCTTTGAATCAACTGACAAGAACATATTGTCCCTTATGGAGGAGTTTTTTCCATGTCTTAGTTATTGTGAATAATGCTGCAGTAAGCATGAATGTGCAAGTGTCTTTCTGCCTGAGTGTTTTCTTATCCTTTTGGGTAAATATCAAACAACAGGATTACTGGATCATATGGTAGTTCTGTTTATAGATTTTTATTATTAGTTATTATTTATACTTTTAATCATTATTTATAGATTTTTGAGCAACAGCGATATTATTTTCCACGGTGGCAGTATTGGTTTGCATTCCTACCAACAGTGTAGGAGGATTCCCTTTTCACCACAGCCTCACCAGCTCTTATCATATTTATTTTTTTAATCTTAGCCATTCTGAATGGAGCTAAGTGGTATCTCATTGAGGTTTTTATTTGAATTTTTCTTATAAGATATTTTAAACATTTTTTAATATGCATTTTAACCATCCATATGTCTTACTTAGAGATTTGTCTGTGAAACTTATTTGCCCATTTTTTGATTCTGTGTGTTTTTGTTTTGTTTTGTTTTAGTTTTAGTTTTTGAGAGGTTTTTGCTATAGGGTGTATGCGCTCACCAGAAAGACAAAGACAGAGAGACAGAAAGCAAGAAATCTCACCCCCCCGGGGGGATGGCCACGCCGCAATCCCTTCTCCTCCATTCTCTTCTTGGGATCCTGGGCATGCACGCACATGCGCCGGATATGAGTTTAAGCCACTGGATCCAGGACTGGAATCGTGGTTGATTACGTGGGAGTCCAGCAACATAGCCATTACTCTACCTGCTGGCCCCATGATTGTGTTGTTTCATAGTAGGTGACCTTTTTGAGTTCCCTATGTATTCTGGTTGTCAATCCCTTATTTGAAGCATAGTTTGCAAATATTTTCTCTCATTATGAAGTTTGACTATTGACTCTAATGTTTTCTTTGCTGTGCAGAAATTTTCGACTCATTATAATCCAATTTATCTATTTGGGGGATTATTTCCTATGCTTTAGGGATCTGATTTAAGAAATAAATGCCTACTGCAAAGTGTCCAGGGATTCCTCTGTGTTCCCTACCAGTGGTTTTATAGTTTGAGGTTTTACATCTAAATCTTTGATCCATCTTGAGTTGATTTTTATTAACGGTAGAAGAGACAGGGGTCCAGTTTCATTTTTCTGCAAGTGGGTACTCAGTTCTTCCAGCACCATTTGCTGAAAAGATTTTCTTTTCTTCACAGCACTGTCTTATACCATTTGTCAAAGATCATGTGGGTGTATGTTTTAGGATTTATTTCTGAATACTCTATTCTATTTCATTGGTCTATGTGTCTGGTTGTTGTTGTTTTTTTTTTTTTTTTTTTCCAGAAAATTTTCCTTTTTTTTTTTTTGGAGAGGCTTTTCGCTATAGGGTGCGTGCGCTCGCCAGACAGACAGAGAGAGATAGAGAGACAGAAAGCGAGAAATCACCCCCCAGGGGGGATGGTCACACCTCAATCCCTTCTCCTCCATTCTCCTCTCAGGATCTTGGGCACGCACGCACACGTGCCCGGTGTGAGATTTTTAAGCCACCGGGTCCGGGACGCGAACCGTGGTCAACTATGTGGGAGTCCAGCGACATAGCCATTACACTAACTGCTGGTCCCTTTACCAGAAAATTTTAAAAGTAGTATCTTTGCTTTGTTTCTCTATCCTCTACCCCCATTATAATGGAAATACATTTTTAGCCCTAATTAGAGGCATGATTTTCTGTCTTGGCTATTTGGGAGGAAGAGGAGGAGTTCTCCCCTGATGCACTGTCTCCACCTGTAATTTATCAGCATCTTGTTAGCTTATTTTATGGTGACCACAATCCTTGGGGAGAAATGGCCTGTTTTCCTAAAAGGAAAGTTAAACTAGTCTCATTCTAAGTTTGGTATAATGTTCTTAAAATGTAATACAGATTTTATTGCACTTTCTTATCTTGTATGGCCATAGCATCTGATCAGAAATCCCTCTCCAGCTAGAATTTCCCCTTGGATAGAGGACAGAAGCCCTGTCATGGCACCAGGGGGAAGGGCTCCTTGGTGTTCAGCAGCTCACCCCTGCCTCGGCTTTGCTGTTAGACAGGAAGTACCCAACTCCTCCACATTGTATATTTCCTTTCTTTCAAAGTATAAATGTAAAGTGGATTTTTATAAACAAGTATCACACCATCTAGCTTTCACAGATGACGAAGGCCTTGGGGGGAGTTAATGCTTAGCTATTATTAACTTATCGGGCAGCCGCAGTCCAAGGCATTCTTTCAGGCAATAAGCCATATTCCTTTTGCTGTTGGTTCACCCTTTGTTTTTATGGCCCATTAACCAGTGCTGAATTAAAATCAAATTTGTATAAATGATATAATATCCATATAAATAGTCTTGCAAACTACTTAGTCATCTGAGTATCGGGGCACTGCAATGCCAAAATAAGGTTATGACTCAACGCAAGAATGGATTATAAGTGACTGAGCCTCAAAAACATTCCTGTTTTAAAAAAGATTGCCTAACATGGGAGACAAAATGCTAAAAGGTGCCATACGAGAAAAATTTGGCACAAAGTTGAGAAAGTGTTTCATTTACTCAGCAGAGCAGGGGTTCGTTGCTGAAGGAAGCACACACTCTGAGTTGGCAGAAGCACAGAATGCTACTTAGGGCTTATTGATTCTTGATGTCTCCTTTTGTTGGCTTTTGGAGGATTTGAAGTTTTCTGGACTACGTTGTCCACCTCTCAATACAATGCCATAAAAATACACTGAGGCTTTTCTCATTATTCCATTCACCATCCTAGAAAAAAAATAAAGAGTAAACAGAATTTTTAAATGAGAAAACTTCTGTGATCTTAATGAGAAGTTTGGAGTTCAGTGAACCACCAATTCTAATGATTTGATTATAATTATATTTCTCAAAGCAGCTCATATTTTTGAAAGAATAATTTATTTCCTTCTAAATAAAGAAGAGTCACTCAGCTCCTTCATGACTGGCCTCTGCCTCAACCCAGCAATGGTCGCATGACCTTTGGGAGCAGTCGAGGATGTCTGTGTAGCTGTGAGGCAGTACATCACAGTAATAGCACAGGGTATTCTCAGAGCACCAACCTCTCTGTGGCAGAAGGGGATTTCTACAGTGCTGTGACACGTTCTACTCTTGCACATATATGGTTTTTTTTCCCCTGATGAAATACATCCTTTTGCTCTGTGCTTCAGCAAGAGGGTTTACCAAGGAGACATCTACTTCATATTAGATGCTTCATTAGATGAAAGGAAGCTGGGTGTTAAAAGGACAGGCCTTTTGAATCAAGCAAATTTGGTTTCCAATCTGACTCTGTCTCAATGTACAGTATTGTTGAACCCTCTGCACAATTGAAATGATGCTTCCCACTCCTGGGGTCGTGGTCAACTATTAGGTCAGATAGTGCTACACTGGTACAGTTTGATGCCTGCATCAGCAGATGCTCAAGAGGAGAGTTTACCACTAATACAATAAAAACAAACGTGAGAAGACTCAGGTATTGGCGTCTGTTGGGTTGGTTTAATCTGCTGCTCCTCGCTACGTTGTGAGTGCAATCCAATCAGCTAAGGGCATGGAATCGTGAGGGGAAGCGTTCTCGGTGCTCACAGAGCCGAAAGCCTCCTCGTCTGAAATCACAAATAGTTTTGCAATGCTCCATTAACTATCATGAAATCAAACACCTAGGCATAATTAGACACTATTAGCATGATAAGTGCACTGATTATAGAGGAGAAACTGAAATGAAGTAATTTGAAATAAAATAATACATATTCCAGAAAGTGAAGGTGCAGCTAAGGGTTACTATCCTGAGAAATGAAGTAGTCAGTATGCTTGTCCCTGAGTCTATGCTCACTGTGCGTGTCCCTCCAAAATTTACTTGGTGAATTCTAACCTTCAGTGTGTTAATGTAAAGATGTGGGGTTAGGCCAGAAGGTGGCATGGTAGTTAAGGTGCTGGATTCCCATATGACCAGCCATGGTTCAACTCCAGGTGTGTGTGCATGTGTGCCCAAAATCCCAAGAGGAGAGTGGAGGAGAAGAGATTGCGGTGTGGACAACCCCCCAACCCCAACCTGGGGAGGGATTTCTCACTTTCTCTTTGCTGAGTTCACACCCCCTATGGCAAAAAACTAAAAATAAATAAATAAATAAAAATAGACACGATTTCTGGGGAGGTGACTAGGGCATGAGGGGAAGCCTTTGTGAATAGAATTTTTACCCTTATCAAAGAGGCTTGAGAGAGATTTTTTCCTCTCTTGCCTTTCAACCATGTTGAGGGAGTATGGTCACAAACACTCAGACCGTAACAGGAACCACGTGGGGCTGTCTCCGAAGGCAGCATGGAAGACAGGAGGCAGATGACTCCAACAGACGGTGCAGAGGCAGATGTTATAGTGGGGTCACAGGAGGCAACTTCTGCACTGCCCCATTCGCAAAGCCAGGTCAGAACACCCCACCATTACAGGTCTTCCCTAACCCCACAGTATTCGCCACTGACAAGAAATACAACACCAAGCCCTAGAGTTGTTCTTTGTCCAGACTCCGAATCAGCAGTTGATGACTTTCTGAGTTGATCTGACTTCTGGTGAATCTACTTTGAAGATCCAGAAAAGCAGCAAGAAAGGTTTGAGAATCTCTATCTCAGTATGTTTAGTGCTAATCTGGAAAACTGAAAGGTTATAACTGTTAATGCAGATGTTTTAGATGTAAGTAATGTAATGTAGTATTTTTGTTGTTCAAAAGTAAATCACACAGAGTGTATTGGTCCTTTCTGTTTAACATGCAACCCTAACTGTAATTGTACTGAAAATCTTACATGAGAATGTTCACAAGTGCAAATATTTGAAACTCACAGACTCAATATCCTCTGGATGTGAAATTAACATTACTTCTCATTATAAAAAGCTGGTCAATAAAAAGACAGAAGTCTATCTACATTTCTTGTCCTATTTGCTTAAAGGTCAGAACATTGGTTGTCACCAATGTGCACCTTCATCCATCCTGGCCACCAGAGTGCACCTACTGGGCGTTCTGCCTCGATTGGCCTCTTTTCCCCAGCACACTCAGTCACACAGTGGCTCATTTATTTTGCAGTCCTGGGCATCTGACAGAACTCGGAAATTCATGTGCCAGTACAGGGAGTCTGCTGTCATAGGCTACATGTTTTAGCTCGTTCTTGGGCTCCATGATTACAGGGAACCTGGCCGTCTTCTCCACCCCTGCATCTGCAGCATTCAGACTAGCTCCAGACAAGGATTCGGCACCCGTAACTAGCTGTAAAATAAGTGAATGACAGAAACCAGTTTTCCAAATGTGTGATGGTTTGTTGACTAGTTCGTTTGGCTCAGCCTTCCAAGCCCATTTATCTATAAATCCAATGTAATAGCTTTATTGAGATATAAAGAACAAAGCACACAGTTCATGCATTTAAAAATGTGAAAGCCCATGATTCATGGCATATTCACAGAGTTATGCAACCAGTGGAAAAATCGAGTTTAGAACATTTTTATCAGCCTTGAAACTATATTCCTTAGCAACCTATCTCCCATTTTCCAACAGCCCCATAAACTCTACACAACCATGTCTATACGATCTGCCTCTATGTGTGCTTATTCAAGGCAATTCATGTAAGTGAATCATATGTGGTGTTTTCTGTCTCAGCATAATATTTTCACCATTCCGTCATGTTGTGGCATATGAGTGGTTAGCTTCTCTTTGTGACTAAATAGTGTTCCCCATTACACATATTTCAAATTTTGTTCATTTATTTATTATTGATACAAATTTTGGTTGTTTCTAACTTTCTGACATTTTAAATAATGGTACTGTGACTATTCATGTATACATTTTTGTATGGGCTAAGTTTTTGATTCTCTTGAGTATAAACACAGGAGTAGAATTTGAGGGTCTTATATTAACCATTTGGCATGTTGAGGAGATACCAGAGTGTTTTTCAAGCGACTTCCTCGTTTTAAATTTACATGGGCAATATATGACCGTTCCAATTTTTCCATGTTTTCATCAACACTTGTTATTATGCATCTTTTCTATTAGTCACCCTGGTGGGTTGAGGAGCCTCACTGTGGTTTTACTTTACATTTCTTAAATGACTAATCATTTTTAGCCTGTTAATGTGCTTATATGTCATTTTTATACTTTCTCTAGAAAAATATTTTCAAAAAGTGTTTTGTTTTTTGGTGTTTTTCTACAGGGTGTATGTACTCACCAGAGAGAGCAAGACAGAAAATGAGAAATCATCCCTCAGGGAGGATAGCCACACCACAATCCCTTCTCATTCTCCTCTTGGGAGTTTGGCTACACACAAGTGCCTGGTATGTTTTCTAAGGTGTGGAAGTCTGAGACTTGAACCATATAGGCAGTCATCTGGGATCCAGTTGCTTTAATCACCACAACCCTGGCTGGTCCTGTTCATTTTTTAAAAATTTTGTTTTATTTCAGTTTCTTTTATATATTCAATCATATATATCACTTAGTTTGCAACATGTATACATTTCTCACCAATCCAGTTGAGAATACTATACACATCATCTTCAACTGATTATTATCTGTTTTACTCATTTCTTTGTCCAATAAATATCTTACCTCACTATTTTTCTGCATAATGTCCTTCCTCAGACTCTCCTCCTTCACTCACCCTATTGCCACACTGTATTTGGTATTTATAACCATTTTCTATGTTTCTATATCCTCGAGTCATTCAGTTTTGGCGATAGAGTGTGGACACTCGTTATATATTAAGTGTAGACATACAGCAACTCTCCTTCATAGCCTGGCTTGCTCCACTCAGCAGTAAATCTTCCATATTCCTCTGCTTTCTATCAAAAGCCAGGATCTTGTTATTTTTTTCTATAGTTGAGTAGCATTCCATAGAGTGTATATATCCCATAGAGTTTTTCGATCCATTCATCTGTTACTGGGCATTTGGGTTGGTTCCATGTCTTAGTAATTGTGAATAATGCCACAATAAACATTGACGTGCAAGCACTTTTCCGACTAAGGATTCTTCTGTCCTTCGGATAGATATCAAGGAGTGGTATTGCTGGATCATATGGCAGTTCTGTTTGTAGGTCTTCGGGAATCTCCATATTGTTCTCCACAGTGACTGGACCAATTTACATTCCCACCAGCAGTATAGGAGAGTTCCCCTTTCACCACACCCCTGGCAGCACTTACCATTTTTTTTTTTTTAATCTTAGTCATTCTAACTGGGGTTAGGTAGCATCACATTGTGGTTTGATCTGTATCTCCCTTATAATGAAGGATGTTGAGCATTTTTTCATATGCCTTTTGGCTATTCATATGTCTTTCTTAGAGAGTGGTTTTTCAACTCATTCTCCCATATTTTAATAGGGGTGATCATCTTTTAGGGGGGTGACAGCTGCTTGAGTTCCCTGTGGATTCTGGTTATCAGTCCCTTACCTGACACATAGTTTACAAAAAATATTTTCCCATTTTGAGGGCTATTGATTCACACTGATTACTGTGTCCTTGGCAGTGCAGAAACTTTATAATCTGATATAATCCCACTTGTCTATTTTTGGTATTATTGACTGTGTTTTGGGGGTATTATTTAAGAAGTCTTTGCCTACCCTAATGTCTGTCAGAGTTTCCTCAGTGTTTTCCCGCAGTAGTTTTATAGTTTGAGGTCTTAGGTTTAGATCTTTGATCCACTTTGAGTTGATTTTTGTCAGTGGTGAGAGGGAGGGGTTCAGATTCATCTTTCTGCAGTTGGATATTCAGTTTTTCCAGCACCATTTGCTAAAGAGATTTTCCCTTTCCCACTGGATTTTCTGGTACCCTTTGTCAAAAATCAGTTGGCTATATGCTTGGGAGTTTATTTCTGGGATCTCTATTCTGTTCCATTGGTCCACCTGTCTGTTTGTGTGCCAATACCATGCTGTTTTGATTATCACAATTTTGTAGTATATTTTTGGGTCAGGGAGTGAGATGCTGCCCACTCCACTCTTCTTGTGCAGATTTGCTTTGGCAATATGAGGTCGTTTATAATTCCAGACCAATTGTATGATTATCCTTTTCCAGATCTGTGAAGAATGTCTGTGGCACTTTGTTTGGTATTGCATTAAATATGTAGATTAATGTGGGTAGAACTATCATTTTTGATTATATTAATTCTTCCAATCCATCCAGGAAAGTGGGATGTCCTTCCACTTTTTTGTGCTATTTTCTTTTTTTCTTTTTTTTTTTTTTTTTAGCTTCTCATAGTTTTCTTTGTGAAGATCTTTAACTTCTTTGGTTAGATGTATTCCTAGGTATCTTATACTTTTTGTGGCTATGGTTAATGAAATTACTTTTTTCAGTTCTATTTCAGTCTGCATGCTGTTCATATGTAGAAATGCTATAGATTTCTTTATGTCAGTTTTGTATCCTGCAAATTTACTGGCCCTGTTCATTTTTAATTGTAATGTCTCTTTATTTTTGAATTATGAATTCTCTGTTTACTCTGGATATTAGATCCTCATCAGGGCCTAATGCAGTATTTTTTCCTATTATGTCTTCTCACTTTTTTAATAGTGACTTTGGCAGCACAAATATTTTTAGTTTTGATGATATCCAGTTTATCTATTTTGTTTGGTTACTTGTGTTTTGGTATAATTTATAAGAAACCATTGCGTAATTCAAGGACACAATATGTACACATTGATTTCTTTTACTGGATTTACATTTTGGTCTCTTATTGATACATTTTAAGTTAAGTTTTGAATATGGCAGAAGGTATGGTTCAATTTCATTCTTTGCGTCTGGAAATCCAGTTTTTCTAGTACTACTGGGTAGTTGGAAAGGTCATGGTGCACTTTTGCATAGAAAAATATGTCATGATTTTCCCAACATCCCCATATTCGTTGAAAAGACTTTACTTTCCCTGTTGAGCTATCTTTGTACCTTTGTCAAGCTATCAATTAACCATAAGGTGTAGGTGTATTTCTGGGATCCCAGTTCTGTTCCATGGACCTACACCTATGTCTTTATGCCAACACTACATTTTCTTGACTACTTTAGCTTTGCTGTAAATTTTGAAATCAGAAAGACAGAGGTCCAGCCTTGTTCTTTTTTCTTGAGATTGTTTTGGCTACTCTTGGTTTCTTACATTTCCATATGAATTTAAGAATTCTCTTATTCATTACTACAAAAATGGCAGCTGGCATTTTGATAGACATTATGCTGAATATATAGATCAAAACAGAAAGTATTATCTCTTTACACTATTAAGACTTTAAGTCCCTGAAGACTATCTTTCTATTTATTTGGGTCTTTAATTTCTTTCAAATTGCTTTCAGTGTACAAGTCTTTAATTTTCTTTGTTAAATTAATTTCAAATTATATTATTTGATAAAATTATAAATGAAATTTATTTTAAATGTATTTTTAATTATTCACTTCTAATGCATAGAAACAATTTATTTTTTATATACTAATTTTGTATTCTGCAATGTTGATAAACTAATTTGCTATTTTCAAGGTATTATTTTGTGTATTTTTTTAGAATTCTCTATATATGATTATGTTCATCTGAAAACATCTGGGGTTGCTTTAATTCTTTCTTTGTAATTTGGATGCCTTTTTCCTTCTTTTCTTCCCCTCTTTCCTTCCTTCCACTTTTCTTCTTTCCTAATTACCCTAACAAAATTCTTCAGTTAATGTTGAACAGAAGTAGTGAATGTTGTCTTTTTCCTGATTTTGTGTGGAATCTTTCACCCAGAAGACTTATTGTGCTACCTATAAGATATTTGTAGATAAATTTTAATCAGATTGAAGTTCTCTTCTGTTCTCAGTCTTTTGAATGTTTTTATCATGAAAAACTGATTTTGTCAAATACCTTTTCCTGCATCTGTTGGGGTGATCATGTAGCTATTGTTCTCTGTTTTTCTGTTAATATAATGTATGATATTGAATAATTTTTCCATGTTGAACTAATACCTCATACCTTGGATAGCTCTTACATGGTCATGGAATTCCTCCGCTTTTATTAACCATTTAGTAAGTTGAGTCTTGTCTTTCTTTCCTCCTGGACGGTTGAGCTAATATTTGTCAATTTTGTTGATTTTTCAAAAACCATTTTTGTTTTAGATAATTTTCTTATTTTTACTCTAAAGCGCTGTGCTGACCCAAGAGACAGAGAGACAGAAAGAAGTGAGAAATCACCCCCCAGTGGAGATGGCCACACCACAATCCTTCCTCCTCCATTCTCCTCTTGAGATTTGGGTATGTACATACACACATCAGGCAAGAGTTTTAAGTCACTGGGTCTAGAACTTGAAGCATGGGCAACTATGTGGGAATTCAGTGATGGACTATTACACCATCTGCTGGTCTCCATTGGTTTATACTGTAATATTTATTGTTTCCTTTGTTCTTCTTGCTGGGTTTAGTTTGCTTTTCTCTTTCTAGTTTCTTCAGGTGTGCTAGTATGTAATTATTATTTGATTTGCCACAGAAGACTTGAAACACTGGTGAATTATGCACTGGTAGCTATGCCACCACATAGGCCCAGGTTCAAGGTGACCAACAGTGTGTGACCCAGCAGAAATAGACAGCTAATTTCTAAGAACCAGAGGGCTATGCAACCAAGAACTCAGAGATAGGATTTAAGACACCCAGATGGACTAGTCAGGGTGAGACTTCATTGAAATCTTAAAGAAGGCTATATCTTCAGTAAGTGGTCCAGAAGCTAATGCAGAGCTGGCACCATATGTGCAAGTAAGATGCCATGGAATGGGGCCAGCAAGTGGTGTGGTGGTTAAAGCACTGGACATTCCCACATGGATGACCACGGTTAGAATCCCAGACCTGGTGCCTTGCTTTCTCACTTTCCCTCAATCTCTGTCTATTTAAAATAAATAAATGAATGAATGAAATTTAAAAAATAATTCTTTTTATTGGGGACCAGCAGTTAGAGTAATGACTATGTCACTGGACTCCCACGTAGTCAACTGCGGTTTGAGTCCCGGACCCGGTGGCTTAAAACTCACACTGGGCGCGTGTGCGTGCATGCCCAAGATCCCGAGAGGAGAATGGAGGAGAAGGGATTGCAGCATGGCCACCCCCCCAGGGAGTGATTTCTCACTTTCTGTCTCTCTGTCTCTCTCTATCTGTCTGGTGAGCGCACACACTCTATAGCCAAAACCTCTCCAAAAAATAATAATTCTTTTTTTTTAATAAACAAATTATAAAACTAGTCAAAAGCCCAGTGAATAGAGTTAAAAATCCAAGAACAGAGCAGAATCAATGCAGAGACTGATTGTTTCTGAATCTTTAAAATACCCTCCTGAGGATCTTTAAGTATTTATTCTAGCTGGGAAGATTGGTCTCAGCCTGGGGTAGAGAGAAACTAGAGATGGAAGTTAAGGGTTCTACTACAAGGATTGGAAAATAGGGGGAAAGAAGACACTGAAGAAGAGCAAATTTATTTTAACTTCCACGCCCACTCTGCTCTACTGCTAATGGCTGCCTGGGACATAGTACTGAGAACATCGAAGAAGGAGTGTTGCTACTTAGCATATAATAATTAAAAAAGTGTCTGTGCCTGCCACAGACATGGGACAGAGGTCAGTGCATATTCATAATTTCAATACAAAATCATTCTAAATTAAGGATGAAGTTTGAATCAGTTGGAGTTAGGCTTTGATTATTGGATTGAGGAGTCACAATTTTGTTTGGGGGCTGAAGGGGACCACTGGAAGATTTTGGCTAACAGAGATGTATGCTCTTCAAGTAGAATTGGGTTAACTGGTTTGCAGAGGAGACGGGCTGATCAGGATATCATTCTTCAGCATTTGTTTGTGGCTCTCCGTTTTTTACCCTTGTGTGAGAAATGGGATTCTGTGCCCTCATGTTAAATTCTCTGTGCAGTGAATTGTAAAAGCAATTGCCAATAAGAATTATTTCATGTACACATAATCCTCTGTGCAGCAAGCTGCAAATTTATTCATGATCTTCTCTAGCTAATATGAGGCAACTCAGCTGCAGTGCCAAAGTGACAGAATGATTTATATATAAGACTGAAATCCACCTTAAAATTCTTTCATTTGATCTGCTCTGGAATTTCAAGGGAAGTGGAAAGGATGTACAAAAACTAATGCTTCCTAAGGTAAGATGTACAGGCAGAAGGTTAGCACCATTCCCCATGTAATGTAAAATTCACCCTACTTGTGAATGTATTGAAGAAAGGACCCAAAACCAATGTGCAATCCAAGCAATAATTATAGAGTTTCAATCTGAAAATTTTAAAGTATATATTATACAGCAAACTTATTTTTATTTAATTTATTTATTTATTTTGCCTTAGAGCACATGTGGTCACCAGGTGAGAGAGAGAGAGAGAGACAGTGAGAGGGAAAGTGAGAAATCACTCACCGGGGGGAATGGTCACACTACAATCCCTTTTCCTCCATTTGCCTCCTTGGATCTTGGGCATGCACACACATGCACCTGGTGTGATTTTGAAACCACTGGGTCTGAGACTTGAACCACAGTCAGCCATGTGGGAGTCTAGCAACATAACCATTACACCATCTGCTGGTCCCCAAAGCTGTTTTATAGATGAGAAAAATGAAGCCCAGAGAACTGTAGAGACTCAGTGAAGTTCCCATAAAAGTCAAAGGTAGAGACATGGCTTGCTATTAGCTCTGCCATGGGCAAGGCATTTGTGCCTTCCTGCTGACCACAGTGCAGCTTGAATTTTCTGTTTGTTAGAATGTGCTCATTCCCCGCCAGTGCCTAAGGTCAGTAGCTGCTGTGAGGTGCGCTGGCTGTCCGATGGCCTCCACTTTCACGCCTCGCAGCTTCTCTCCGAGGTGCTTATTTAGGCCTCCCTACCTGCTCTCCTTCTCTTACTCCTACATTTCTCAAGCGGACTTTTATAAGAGCATCTTCATTAGCTTGGTGGCTTTCATATTTTTCCACCTTTATAACGTCCCATATACCATCATCAGATTTATGTTTCTAAAACACATTTTACTTCCTCTCTCTGAGGACTCTCTCAGGTCCTATCCCACCTCCAGGGAAAGCCACTCCTTTTGTGAATCCATGTTATGTTATATACTTATGTGTATGTGTACTTGTGTAATATACAGACATGCACATGTCGAGATGTATATCACCTTTATATGTGTACGTATTAAATTATGGTTATGCCGCTGAATTCAGTCCTTTTTTTAAATGTTGATTTCTTCCTGAGGCTTTGGACTCAGACAGCATGTCTAACCTGCTTCACCTGTATCTTCAGCCCCGTGACTGCTGTATTTCAGTGTTCAGGTAAGTAGCGAGTAAGGGACCCTCTTCTCCCAGTTTGTGCATCTCATTAGATCCTTGTAACAGCATTTTTCTTCCAGCTGTGTTAGTCCCATCTTTTCCCCAAGAATGAGCGCAGGTAGATACTGTATTATATATCTGTGGGAGCTACACACCAAGATCCCTTGTAGGTGCCTGAAACTTCGGTAGTTCTGAATCCTGCATTTACCAGGATTTTTCCTATAAACTTACAAAGTTCAATTTATCTGTCTGGCACAGTACGAGCTTCACGGCAATAACTAGAAATAGGACGATTAGGACACTACGCTGTAACAAGAGGGAGGCGACTCTGGTCTCTCCCTCAGAAGACCTTATTGCCCTGTGCTCACCTTTCTCGTTGTGATGATGTGAGATGGTGCAGCACCAGTGTGATGAGATGAAGTGAGATGAATGCCATAGGCATCAAGACGCAGTATTCAAACCGTGTAACTGCCCACCTCTGGAATGTTCTGTTTAATATTTTTGGACTGTGGCTGAGCACAGTTGACTGAAACCATGGGAAACGGAAACCACAATTGAGAGGAGCCACTGGGTACTGTACTCCCCTTCTCTGCACAGTGCCCCCCACCATGCCTCTCTTTTCTCCCCTTCACAGCATCTTAACTGGATTCCTTTCTCCTGTTCAATTCCTGCTCCTTCTACTCAAATGCTTCTTACTTCTGCAGCCTCTTGAGTTTTGCAATCAGAAGGGGTCTTCCCTGCTCCAGATCTTTTATTGTTGAAGAACTGTAACACAGGACATCTAAGCTAAGTGCCCCAAATTCCTCGTGTTGCAGTGATTTCTTGGAAAGTTTTATTTTCTTATGCACGACAGGGGTTGTCTTGCCAATGGGAGTACTTCCTAGAGCAGTTGGTGACAAAGGACAGAGCAAATATAAAATGCTAGCTCAAGGCAGAGCGGTGATTATTTTCCTTAATAGAAATATCAAAAAGAGCACTGCCGGACCAGCTCCTGGCCTGGTGGTTAAGGGGACTGGATCCCATGTGACTGAGTATGCAGGACATGTGTGCATGCATGCCAAAGCCTCAGAAGGAGAGAGAATTGGAGGAGAAGGGATTGTGACATAACTATCTTTTATGGGTGACGCTTTCTCACATTCTTCTGTCTGGTGAGTGCATGTACCTTCTAGCAAATTACAAAAGAAAAATGGCATGCCAATGAAAAGGAAGTATATTAACAAACTTAAACTTTGAGAGATTTTTGATAATGTGAAAGAAAACCTCTTACATATGGGTATAAACTGGTAAACATTTCAGAATTTTGCAGTAAAGAAAATTGTATATTTTCTTTAAAAAAAATCTTCAGAGCTATGGGGCCAGTAGGTGGCATGGTGGTTGGGGCATTGGACTCCTGGATGTTTAATGGCAGTTCAAATCCTGGACCTGGCAGTTTGTTTTCTCATTGTCTCTTTCCTCTCTCTGGTGAGTGCATGAACCCAACAGCAAATTAAAAATTAATACTAATAAATAAGATAAATATATATATGTGTATATATATATGTATATGTGTATATGTGTATATATATGTATATGTGTATATATATATGTATATGTGTATATATATATGTATATGTGTGTATATATATATATATATATATATATATATATACATATATATATATTATATAAAAGAACAAGTATTAAACAAAGACTTGTCATTACCAAAATGTAATGTTTTATGATAATAAAGCAACAAAGGTAACAAAGAAAATGACATTAGCCTTCAAGCATGAAGAGAAAATTAAGGTGTTTCTCAGAAAAGAGACTCAGTAGGTCTATTTGGCCATGCACATCTTTTAAAATTATGAACAATAAAAAAATTCAAGGAAAAAATTTAAAAAGAAATCTAAAGAAGAAGAGTATATTCGTTTCAAGGAAGGTGAAACTAAATTATAACTGGGAAGAAAAAATAATGATCAGAATGACTCCTTTACTCCTGGCAAAGAAATAATCCTTCCCAATTAGAACACGAAGTCTGAGGGGTGCATGAAAGTGTCTTCAGGAAGGAGACAGATAGTGCCATACAAAAATGAGTGATTATCCCTCTGTCAAGAAAAAAGAAAGCCAATTATAAAGTGAGGTTAAAAAAAAGAAGACAAAAATAAATCACGGTTCCCAAATGAAAAATTGACATAGTTTTTAGCAATTGATGGAGTTTAAAGAACAGTGCCTTTTGAAATAACAAAGTCAAACAAACACCATTCAAGTAGCTCACTAGAAAAGAGAAGGCCGACTGATATTCTCAGTTCGGGTATAAGCACTTTGAATTGATGAGAACCACAAGCTATAATTACTTTATTGTGATTTTCTTTTCTAGGAAGTGATGAATCACTTTTTATATAATGATCCACCTTCTAAAGTTTTTGAAAATTTTAAGTTTATGGAGAGCTTTAAGAATATGTATGTATGTATATATGTGTATATGTATGTATGTGTATATATATATATGCATACATATATATATATATATATATATGCATATATATATATAGTTGATAGGAGATTTTTATTCTACGTTCAACAAATTCTTCAATTTTATTTCAGTCACTGTTTTTCAATAGATTTCAGTAAAGTTAAATATAACACTTTAAAATATTAATAGCCTTTTCTCATAATTATTTACTATTTTCCCAAGTATCATAGCATATATATAAAATAATTTTTAAGATAACAGTATAATAATCACTTTAAGCAAATAAATACATTAAAACACCAAACAAATATCATTAGTGCTTTCCTTTAAGATATGTAACTCAACTGAAGAGACTGCTCAGAACTTAAGCTAGAGACAAAGAATTGGGTTGTCAGAAAAGTTGTGACGCATTTTTTGCATAGAAAAACATAGAAACACGTGTCATGACTTTTCTGATGACCCAATAGATTCTCAACCAACTTACTCTCACTTTTTTTAATGTTGAAAATCAAATTTTCCTATTTACTTTGAATTTAGGGTTTTACTTTTGAGTAAGTAAAATAAATATTATTACTAATATTTAAGCTACAATTATTTTCCTTTTATCTTAAGAAAATAAATCTCAAAATTTTTAATGAAAGTCATTGAAATTCAACAGGAAAAAAATGTGCTCCCAAGTCAAGGGGAAAGTCAGTCTGGGTCTTAGGATCTTTTTATTTATTGATTAAACATAAAAGAATTGACACATAGATCAATCATAGCGAAGTGCTCTCACAGCCATGACAATAAAAATCCAGGATGCAGAAGGTCAGAGATGGGTCCCTGGGGAGTGAGAAGACAGAAAGTGAAGTTGGCCCTGGTGTGGCCAAGGAGGTTATGCTGGGTTCCAGAATCATCATCCAGTGGGAGGAAGAAGGCCAGTGCCGCTGAGCAGAACCAGGCTGGCTGGGCTCCAGGAAAGGTTTTGCTGTAGATTGGTCAGAACCCTGTTTGAGGAATGGGAGTTGCAGACCAGTGTTTTTGGCTAGAGCCCACAAATGTAGGCCATGGAGTCAGAGACCTAGGGTGCAATCTACCACTACAATCACACAAACACACTCCTCACCCTCTTGGAACTTTATCTTTCCTTTCTTGAGAATATAATAATTTTATTTATTGTGCTGTATCAAGAAAATTAAACACAGACACACGGAAATAAGAGTCCAAAAACTATGAAAGTGGCCAACTTAATCAGAGGGACAAGTCTGAATTTGAATATTTTATCCCAGAATTTAATCAGGAAAATTGAACCAGAACAGAAGATAAAAGTACATGAGACTGATAGGTTCATGCACCTTCCATTTGAACAGAATCCTAACTTGTTTCCTGGCTTTAAGCAAAGTTCCTTGGCATTTCTTTGAGTTAAGTTATAACTGGTTTTCTTAGTAGTAATGAGTGAACTCACCATTGAAAGTAGTTAGATTATGTAGGAAATTGTGTGATCAATGCAACGTGGGTGGGAAGGGAATGAAGGACAATTGTAGACACCGGAGGTGGTGTGAGAGGAGGGTGGGAAGGGACAGAGGGTCAGAAAGAGGGGTGGAAGTAATTCTAGGAACTAGTAATGGAAAATTTTTTTGTAATGTTCATGATTGTATCACTATGCAGTGTGTACTGGATGGGAGATTGCATTTTGTATGCTGTGATGAAGCTTAGGGAAGGAATGTAAATTGAGTTACAAAAAAAAAGTTTCAGAAAAAAAATATATATATATTCAATGACTGCAGTAGGATATGTAGCCACAGCTAGGTGCTACTTTATAGGATGCGTAAAGTAAGACTTGTGTTCATGGAAATGTGGGTATCACCTGTGTTTGCTATGAGGGTATTTGGATTGATTAGGGTCTTTGGCGTTACAATAAAATGTGAGGAGAAAACAGTATAGAAAGCAAACATAGATACCAGAGACTGTGGGAGGAGAGTGGGAGATGGCAGAGGGTAAGAGATAGAGAATCTAGGATGGGGGGAAAAAAGCAAAACATACAGAAGACAAGAAATGGAAGATCATTTGCTGACAATAACATGCTTGTTGATGTGCTTGATTGAGACAATATATAGTGTAATTTGGATGGAAAAAAAATAATTTTATTTAGCTTCATAAGCTTGCTACGAGATCAAAAGTTATTTGTGCAAAGCAGGTGGCAAAGTGCTTGCTTGTAGCAGGCATTCATTCCATGCAGGGAAGCTATCCTCATTATTCCGCTAGATGAAAACCTCAAAGGGAAATTGATGGAACATATGTAAGGCAAAAAGAACTTTATTTGGGCATGAGTTTAAGGACTACATTACCCTGCAATCAGGAGGAGCGTAATTCAGATAGCCCCAAACATGTTCACTAAGGTCCTACAAACCTCAGGCAGACTTTAAAGACAAAAAGCACAAGTGGAGAGAGGAGGGAGGGGGCTGCATCATTACTCTGGGGTCAGTAACAAGGAGCTGCTGACGGCACTCTTTGTTACAGTGTCATCATTGGTCTAAGTAGTTATCAGTTGAACAGGCAGTTTGGGGGCAGATGGTTTCACAATGAAACCCTGGCATTTGATAGAAAGTGGACAAATATGGAAGATTTACTGCTAAGCAGAGCAAGCTAGACTATGAAAGAAAAGCATTGTATGTCCCCACTTACTATATACCGAGTATCTGCACTCTATAGCAGAAACTGATATCAGATGATATAAAAGCATGGAGAGCAACTGTGGATATAGAAGGCAGTGTGGAAGGAGGATGGGAAATGGCAGAGGGTGAGAGGGGAATTGGGGGGGATAAAATACACAGGAAACACAGATACTCAAATTAATTAATTAATTTTAAAAAAAAAAGAAAACAGTCCTTATGTCAGGTTTCAGTGGTCTTTGTGCAAGGTTACAACACTGACCCAGTTCTACAAGTAATAGTTCTTTGTATTAGATATACCAGCATGAGAAAACACCTCTTCCATTTCCTTCCAAGCTAAATTTAGTCAGCCTGTTGTCACACCTCATGACTTCATTTAGATTCTGAAGAACTTTTCTATAGTGGCCTTGAAGATCAGGAAGAGCATCCCAGGAGGAGCTCTGGGTTACCTGCTCTCTACACAGGTAGCACTGTCATGACCCAGAAGACCCATTCCTGCAGAGTAGAGGATATCAAAGATGATGAGGATTCAAGAAATAGTTTTGGACCTACTAAGTAGAACTGAAATGCCAACAGGGAGTCCTCCAGAGGAGAAGCAGCAGGCAATGAGTGCATGCAGTAATCATCAGGAAAAGAGTGGGCTTCTGAGTCCCTGGTTCCTGGATCACTGCAGGCACACAGGCTACTAGGTGTATGTCAATGTTGTCTTGCTTCAGACCTCCACTAGCTGAGGCCTGGACTGTCTCATAAGGTCCACCAGGATCCATCATGTTTGGCTCAAAATTCAGCTTAACTAAATTTACAAGTAATGGCTCTCATTTTTACACTTGAATGACTGATAAAATTTCTAAAGAAGTCTTCATACCTGGTCTCCACTCCCTGGGATTCTTATGTAATTGGACTAATGTATAGAATAACCAGGATTGAAAACCACTGAGCTAACTTGTTCAGTGTCTATGACTAAATGGATTTGAAAAATCTAGGACTACCAACTGATTCTTCACTTATTAAAGGGTGTTATCAATCACTTGGTCTTGACTAATAGTTTTGGATTCAATATCATGTTCTAGGGAGCTGGAAACTTGCCCTGAGAGGGTTTCAGGTTCAAGTTCAGAGACCTCCCTGAGTACTCTAGGTACACTCTTACCCATGACCTGGGCTGGCTGAAGGCTAGAAGTGGGTTGTGGTGGTGGGACCCTGCTGGGGTGCTGTTTCTCCATCATGGAGGAAATGGGTAAATAAACTTAAAGGAAAATCAATGTCTAATTTAATTTAGGTATTACTAATTCATTCTACAGTTCAAAGCTTCTGTGATAATCTCTTTAAGTTAGATCATTCTCCATAATGCACCCTCTTAAATAAAATATTAAAGTTATAGAGAACACCTGTACAAACTTATTGGAAAAATCTAATGTCATGTGAACATGTGAACATGATGTTAAGATCACAGCTGTATTTGCCAAGTATTTAAACACACTTTTATGTATTTACCCCAAAACAATCTCCCTCAGCAATTTGCTTGTCTGTATGAGATTCCCCAAGACAGAGTGAGGCTTTGGTCCAGTCTTGCTCGTGAGTGTTCTTACCTTAGCAAACAACAAGGACAGACTTTACCCTGCCGACGCTAGTCCTGGGGCTAATGCCTGTGACATTACACATCTGTTTGCAGGTTTATTATCATTGCACCCAACATACACCATTTACTTTCAGCTTTCCAGTACGGACGAAGTCAAGATGGTATGGACCCACCTGCAACCCCACTCTGTATACCTTCACTTGCAAAAGGCATCTTGGAGTTGTAATCTGGGCTGAGGTGGCCAGTGAGTGGTGTGCTGGCTTGCCGGTTTAAACACGCGAGTCTGTGTGATGGGGCTGCAGTCTGCTCATTTACTCATCGCTCCATATGGCCCATTGACAGCCAAGAGCAACTTTGCTTGTCATTACACTGGGTGGTTGACAGATGACAGATGCCAGTCGGGATGGCTCTCTTCCACACGGCCGACCAATCATCAGGCACTCCCCAAAGGTGGGGACAGATCCCAGCCAACAGATGGGCTGGCCTGTCTAGCTTGGGCAGTAATTAAACACTTTGGCTAGAAATCTCTCTTTTTAGGTTTCCCTTCAGAAGTTGTCACTCAACCCCGTATGCACTGATTTCCCCGAACATTCTCTCACTGTCTTTTTGGCATTGACGGAAGTTCACACAAGTAGAATTTTAGAGATTTTGATCAAACACACTCCAGAAAGTCAAAAGATGAAGCTCCTAGTGTTTAATACATCACAGAGAAGCACTTGAATTATAGATAGAGCTTTATGGAAGTCGGAGGTGGTTTTAAGAGGAGATTCATCACTTCCTTTTCAAAAAGGACAGTCTGAAAGGGAGTTTATTTTTCTTACAGCTTTCTTCATATTATTGCTAATATTTATGTTTCAAGAAGAGTGTTCTATTTCCCAACCAGTGTCCTCTGTCTGTGTATTTGTGTAAAAAAGATCCACACATGGTATTTCAGCAGGGTCTGAAATAAGTTTAATTTAAGTTTATTGCAGAATGCAGACCTGTGATCGACTGAAAGAAACAACTGCATTCGAATGGAAAGGAAGGCACCTTCTCTGGGACACTCTTCATCCAAACACCTTCCAAACTCACTTCTGGGTGTTCTCTGCTTTGCGTGGTGGGTTCTCCCCTCCCCCACACACACATCACAGAATTTTTTGTTGCAAATTTCTGTTTCAATAAAAATTACTTTTGGTCCCGTATATGTGGAGGAATATAGCACATAATTTGGAAGTTTATAAAATATTTTGATTTAAGGGCCAACCAGTGGTGTGGTGGTAAAGGCAGCTGGGTCCTACATAGGCAACTGTGTGGTTCCAGTCCCATACCTGGAGGCTTGAAAAACATGCCCTGTACATATGCCCAAAATCCCTAGAGGAGAATGAAGAAAAAGGGATCTTGGCATGGCCTTCTGCCCAGGGGTGCTTTCTCACTTTCCCTCTCTCTCTCCGTCTCTCTCCAGCAAGTACACTCTCTCCATAGCTAAAATTAAAATAAAATGCTTTGACACAAAACCATAAAAGGAGCTACTGAAGTTCTGTTGAGTTTGTTCTTATCTTCTAGCAAAAGAACTGACTTTCCTCAATGCAAATGCTAATATTTTTCAGAAATTATATTGAGGAGAGGGTTTTCTAAGGAGAAGAAAAATATCTTTAAAAATATGTGTATATTTGTCACAGTGAGTGCTCTAGAGAAAAACACACACATATTTAAAATAAACTCATATTCATGATTTATTGCAGGAAAACCCACTACATAATAAATTATGGTTATCCCTGTTTGCTTTCACCAAACCCTATGTAATATAGAACCTTACTTTAGTCTAATTTCTTAAATTTTATTTATCATTATTACTATTATCATTTTAATTTGCTTCAGGGCATGTGTGCTTACCAGAAAGAGACACACAGAAAGAGACACAGAGAGGTAAAGTGAGAAAACAAGCCACCAGAATCGGCCTTGAACCACTACCAACTATGTGGGAGTCTAGCACCTTAACCACCATGCCACCAACTGGCCCCCACTTTAGTCAAATTTTAATTTTTTTTTTCTTTTTTCTTAAAGGAAAATTAAACACAAAAGACCATGATCAGTAAAAATGCACCTCTGGAATCGGGCTGAATATTTGCTGCTCGTTCACGCTGTCACTATGTGAGGCTAAACTCCTCACTGTGCGGTTACTCAGAGTTTGTCACCGGCACGTTGAACTCACAGCTTCCGTGAGTCATTACCACACGGCAAAGGTGTGTGCTATGGACCCCTCTTGCCGAGGCCACAGAGCACGAGACAAACACCTTTTAAAATCTGCATTGTCCCAAGCCCGAGAGCACTCGTGGGGTCTGCCCTCGCGGCATGTGCTATTGGAACAATTGTTTGTCATAGTTTCCTTACAGCGTTCTCATTCAAAGTATTTCAGTTCACCCAAGCATGCTCACCTTGGACTAGTATTAGAAGCCTCCTGAATGTATGCAACCAACTCCACTACTGCTTTGTGTAATCTATATAGTTACAATTCACATAATCAAAAATCAAGTCATTAGCAAGAGCATCAAAAAATAATTGTATAAGAGTTTATGCTCTATTCAACTTTAACTTCAAGTGTTTCTACTTAGAAGATTCCACTTTGTAAGAGTCTGCAGAATCAGTTTACAAAATGAATTATATATAAATACTTAATTTCTAGACACTATTCCTTCATGGAAGTTATTTCACTCCTGTCTGTAGTTGTTGTCTCCTATGGCGTGATGGAAGCTAGAATATGTAGATCAAATCCAGGTTTGTAACCTTTGGGACATACAGCCTGGATGACCGTC
The DNA here is from genome assembly GCA_026018925.1 of Tupaia tana. Lineage (NCBI taxonomy): Eukaryota > Metazoa > Chordata > Mammalia > Scandentia > Tupaiidae > Tupaia > Tupaia tana. The sequence goes on along the minus strand of JAKSZU010000005.1, from coordinate 102,758,698 downwards.
TACGAGTGGAGTCTCCCAGGAGAAGCTTTTGAGGCACGGTTTCTGGTCGCGCGATTTATTCAGAAGTGCCCTCAGGAGTCAGTAAGGCAGGACAAAGCAACAGGAAAGCTGAGCAGGGCAGGGGTTCAGGTGAGGACCCAGGCTTGGCAGGATTCTGCAGTAGGCTGTGCAGTGTGTGTCCAGCCTAGGACAGAGACTGGGTGACTGTGCTTTCGTCCATCGCTGGCTGGGAGCTGGTGCTGCTGCAGGTGCTCAAGGCGAGTTGAACTCTCGGGCTTCCAGCTGTCTTTACCACTTGGGCAGCCAACCTGGGGCCCAAGTGTCATCTCTGAAGGAGGCCAATGTCAGCCATTTCCTGGGAGTGATCGCACACAGTAGTCCCCTGCTGCCTGTGCCACCTCAGCTGGACTGCATTATTACTCTCTGTACGCACTTGTACATATACACCATTTTCCTTCGTAGGAATGTTTACTGTTGCTTATTTCCTATGGAGAATGTCTTATTTTGGCATTGAAGGACCTGTGCCAATGTGAGCCCAACATTTTTACCAGCTGCTCCATGAGGTGTTGGAATCCAGGAAGCCCACAACACTTTAAAATGTGTGGGAGATGCATACATCAGGTTTTTTCTAGGAAAAGAAAAAAGAAAACAACTCTATTGCTTGGAGAGGCAGGATCATGTTTGAGACAAAATTGCAGCTTACCCACTTCTTGCTGAATGACCTTGAGCAAACCTTATTTAAAGTATGTGCACTCCGGTTCCATCCATTTAGTGTTGAGGGGTGGGGAGTGACCATGTGAAAAACAGTGCATGGAACATTGAGACTGCATGTTGGTTATTATTTAGACTATTGGCATTATCACAATGATTATCATCGTATTATCATCATACGCTTCAAGGGGTCAGTGGCCAAAAATTGAGAGCTACGGTCCCTGAGGCATTTGCTGCTCTTACAAAGTGGACTTAACGCGATGGTCTCTAAACAGATTCTGCATCTACGCCATGGGTTGTGTACTTGCGTCTGGGAAGTTTTCCCTTCTCACAACCTTTCGCCCATCTTTTAAGCGCCACTTCCTTCGTCTCTGGGGCAGTCTAGTTCTCCCTCCACGGATTTCCCATCTCATTGACAGATGTTTTCAGCCAGTCCACTGTAAGCCAACATTACTTAGGTGATCATCAAAGTTCTCAATTGTTTGTATATCTCCCCTCTTAAAAATGGTAAGCACCATGGAAGGCAAGACCCTGCTTATGTGACTTGACATTCTACTCATCAACAGGGTCATAGAACAGGTAAACCCAGAGCACACAGTGGATACATATCACGTGGTACGTTTTGAATTCTAATGCAGCTCAACCCTGAAGCCAAAGCAAATGCCAAACAAGGAGTGAGTCAGTCGCTCAGGAAGGTTCTGCTCAGTACGATACTCACAGGATGCCTGGCACATAGTAGGTGCTCGACAAATACGGACTGGTTGGAAAACTACACCAGAGCTAAAGTTTTGGGTACAAATATTGACAAAGTGTACGGGTAAAGTTAAAGTTTTAAGCAGAACCAGAATAGACTAGACTTCCAACACCACCAGTTTCGAAGGAGCAGAGGACCTCACCGTTGCAGCAGCTTTTGCAGGACACTAAAATAACTGCTGCCGTGGGGCTGGTTAATGATACCTCGTTAGTACAGAAGATAATGGGAGGATAAGGGCAAGATTCATTGACCTTTCCAAGGCTTTTGATTTACTAAATGACACTGTTGGATCAGCTAATTAAATTGGGCTCTCCTCCTGCAGTGATAGCTGGTTCAGATCTTATTTGATTAGTAAGAAAAAGCAGGGGCCGGTTTAAGGCTATCAGACTGATTTATTACTATCCCTATCTGATGGTGCCTTAGGGCTCAATAACTGATTGGCTTTATTTTATTTATTTTAAAATTATCTTTCTGATGCTAGAGATAAACCAGGAATTCACTTACAGAGCAATGATAATACCACTTCAAATAATGTTTCTCTTAGTGTCCCAGAATTTAATATGTTTTCCTGAGTCACTACATTTGCCAGTGAGGAAGATTCTGAAAGGTAGGTTTAATGATAGTGAAAACATTACTTACTGGCAAACTCCCTGAATACACATGAAGGCAAAGAAATCTGAGTCTCAGAAAATCGTAAAAACAAACAGTTTAGCAATAGTTTAGCTAGTAGGCAAGTCTACCTAATTGTCAATTTCCAGGTGATTTATAGCATGTTCACACAGTTTTAATTCAACAGGAAAAACAGTATTTTTCTACGTAAATACTGGTTTGCCTCTGTTAGACCAAGTTCTTCACCGAACTGCAGACTTCTCAGAAATGGGGAAAAATAGCTATACTCATTTTTTTTTTGACTGAGACACAGACTTAAAATGTTTGACATCTATGAAAAGTTCTTTTCTATTCTTCCTCCAATATGAATTTTAATCCTGTTCTTCATTGACTGCAGCTAAATGGGAAGAATGCAATGTAATGCTCTTTTTAAAGAAAAATAAGTTTACTTTTTGGAACCTGAGAAAAGATTTATTTCCCCAAGAGTTTCAAAGACACACCTGGAAATAGTCATATAAGAAGTTGAGTCAAATGTTAAGAATGAAATAATTCATAATTCATAGCTAGAATTTATAGAGGAATGATAAGTTGGACTTCTGACCTTTCTATTATAGAGAGAGCAGCATAGAGTTCAAAGCCTGTTAGGAGCACACACCTTCCCTCTGACCCACAGCCTTCCACTTCCAGGCACTTACCCAAAAGAAATGAAAGCATATTTTCACACAGAAACAGGGACACAAATGTTCACAGTATATTTATCTGTAATAGCTCTAATCCAGGAAAAACTTGAATGTCTACCAATAAGAGAATGGTTAGGCAAAAACTGGGGCTTCTACATACTATGCTCATAACTCAGCAATTTAGAAAATGACATTTTTTCCCATGCTGGAAGGCATTTGCACAGGGAGAGAGAGAAAGAGAGGGAGAGAAAACCTCTGCCCCAACAGAATGTGATCATGCCACAATCTTTTTTCCTCCAGTTCTTCATCCCATTGGGATACTGGGCACACATGACCAATTTTGTTTTCGAATGTAAGGGACCAGGACTCAAACCTTTTTTAGACATACGGGATCCAGCTTAGTCTGCACAGCATCTAACCACTGAACTACTGAGCCCAATTTAAAATAAATGAATTATTGATAGACAATAACATTGATGAATCGCAGAATTATTGGGCTGAATGAAAGAAGTAAGACAGTAAAAGAGTACATACTGCATTATTTCATTTGTACAAAGTTATTAAAAATGTAAAGTAGGGGACCATGATGTTGCTGGACTCCCGCTCCCATAGTCAATTGCAGTTTGAGTCCAGGACCAGCGATTTAAAACTCACGTATGGTATGTGTGCATGGGCGTCCCAAATCACAAGAGGAGTTTGGAGGAGAAGGGGGTAATTTCTCACTTTCTGTCTCTCTTTCTCTCTGGCAAGCGCACATGCCCCATAGCAGAAATCTCAAAATGCAGAGTAATCTAGGGTGACAGAAAGCAGACTGGTGGTTGCCTGGGACACAGGTGTGGGAGATCGTAGGAACAGAATGGGGAGTGGGGAGTGTGTATGTCAGTGTTCTCTAGAGAAGCAGAACTTTAGTGTGAGTGTGAGCACATGCCTGTGTACAGAGAGAAGGTATTAGTGTTAGGGGAGATTTACTTTAAGAAATTTGTTCACGCGTTGTGGAGGTACAACTCCAAAATCTGCAGGGAGGGCCACAGGCTGGAGATCCAGGAAGAGCTGAGGTCTGAGTCCCAGGGCAATCTCCTCGCAGGAATCCTTCTTGCTTGGGAGAAGTCAGGCTTGTTTTATTCCGGTCTTCAACTGATTGCGTGAGACTCATCCACTCTGAGAAGGGTGAACTACTTTTCTGAGTCTGCTGGTTCAAATGTTTATCTCATCCTACAAACACCTCCACAGAAACATACAGAATAATGTTTGACCAAATATCTGGGGACTGTGGTCCAACCAAGTTGACAAATGGAGATTCCAAGATAAATAGGAGTAAAGCGTCATAAAAGGACATGAGGGAATGGGGAATTGCATGGATGTTGGTTATCTGAATTGTGGTAATGGCATCAAGGATGTATAGAAAAGCTAAAGTTGATCGTATCCTTTACATAGGCACCGTTTATTGTCTATCAATGATATTTCACTCAACCTGTTCAAAAATTCCTATCACATGCACATAAAGTAGATACATTGAAGTGATCAATATGTCAATGAGCTTCATTATTTTTTTCTACAACTATACACATAGATCAAATATCACATCATACTCTATCAATACACACAAGCATGATTTGTCATTGAAGATCATTTTTAAAAAACTGTACAAAAACACCCACCAGTAGCAGCACCAGCTCAGTCTTACCCAGGGATAATTGCGGAGCCACTCTGACAGAGCAGTGGAAAGAAAGGCCTCTGTGGCCTCGTCTCTGGGGCTTAAGTAATTGTTATAACAGTACTCAGCAGCAGAGGAGTGAACTTTTTACGTAGGAAAATAATGCGGCAACTCTTCATAGGTTCTTCTTTTTGAAAATTACACGATGAAAAAGTATGCATGAGATAACTAGTACTTGAGACAGTCTTCTGGCATAATTAAGACTTCACATTTATGATTTCCTTCAATAAATGCTTTAAGTAATGTAGTTTTTCCCCTCTGCTCTGTGAGTGTGTGGTTTTTGTGGTGTGACGCCACAGGCCACGTCTCCCTCTGGTATGCACATTCAGGTTGGTGGGGCTGGAGCTGACTCCTGACAAGATGGTGGGCATTACCTCCCACTGCCTGGCTAGTTTCTCTTTCTTCCTGACCCTTTTTCCAGTCCCCACTAGTACCTGGTAGATAATAATTTTAGTAGCAAAACAAACCTTCAAGTTATTCACTCTTTATTGTGAAAGAAGAACAAAACTCATTTCATGGTTGTAAATGGTGATGAGAATCTGAGAGATGTGTTCAATAAAAGTGTATTTCATTTAACTTACTTTAAAAAATTTGTATGTTAATATTATTTGTAAGTTAATACTATTTAGGTCCAGTAGCCTCAAGCCTTCAGAAAGGCTGGTTAGCTGTTCTTGTTACTAAGGGAAATAGTTAAAATAATAATCACTAAGTTGATTTTTTTTTTTCAAAACACTCCTTTGTACGTGAGATTTATTGGTGTGTCAAGGATCAGTACAAACATCTCAATTTGTACCCAATTCTTAACATACGTACCAAAAATTTAAAAAGCCAAATATAGTGATTCTTTGTAAGTTATTCCAATGATATTCCAGCTTCAAATTTATAGGCAAATTTTCCTTGAGAGGATATCAAGAACCACTGTCTTCAGATGTTGGAAACTGTTATGTAATCACAAATCACAATTTAGTATCATACACAACACATACTTCAAATTTCCAATCTTTCACAGCACATTAAGAAAATTATTGGGAAAACTGGACCACCACGACCAAAGATGTTACAGAGTGCACACAATTCTGACAGGGAGAGTAAGTCAGAGTGGTTTTCTTTAGGAAACAATACTACTAAAAAACATAATAGAAGTAATTTAAAATATTCAAGACACATTAAATGCATGACTGTGACTCCAAACTACCATTTAGTATGCTTTGTATTTAGTATATAAAAACTACCCACCCGCCCCCACCTATGGAATGTTTAGCTGACAGGCAAGAGTCAAAGCCTCCTATAAGTCAATATCCCACTATTCTCTGGTTGTACTGAAAAATAAACAACCAGTAAATGATTTAACCTCTTAAAAAATAGCATTTACATTTAAAAAATGGGATGAGGTGGGATTCTCTCCTTCTTAAAAATGTTTCTAGAGGTACTAAAAAACTTGCTTTTACAAAATAGTTGATAAAAATATTCCTCTGGATTGTACAAGAAGGGAGACAGGGGCCACTTATAAGACATGGTATACGACATTACTCAGACTGGACTTCTTTCTCGTCTGTTTCCTCGGAGGGTGTACTCTCCTCATCTTTAGTTTCTCCATTTTCTGCAGGTAAATCTTTAGTGTCTCGGTTGGTCGCTTCAGCCTGTTTCCCCTTTGCTCCCCTTTTCCCTTTTGTTTGCACTCTTTTGTCTGAAGATTTATCCTACCCTCCCTCCCTTTTTGGCTTTGTCTCCACTTTTACAGGAGGTTTAGCCAACAACCTCACTGATCTCCTCTTGGGCTCTTCCTTGGCCACCCCCTCGGCTGACCTGACCTTCCTCTTGAGCATCTTGGCTGTGGACAGGGTGCGTGCTGGGCGCCTGATGAGGCCAAGGCATGCCTAGAGCCTTTGTGGAGTTGAGCAGTTAAACCCTACCACTCCTCCCACCACCGGAGCTGCTGGAACTCCCTAAGTTGATTTTTTTTTTTTAATTCACCCTGTAGGAGTTCTCTAATCCTTTATGTCAGTATGTAAGGCTGATGTGACCTTTCTCAGGATCGACAAAATTGATTCTCTTTATAGCTGTTCTTATCAATTGTTACCTCTTATAATCAATTCATGGGTTGACTTAGGTGAAAATACCCCCTAGAATTTGTCTAGGTTGGTAGATTAAAGATGGGCATCCTTTTGGCAATCATGCAGACTCAGAATCCTACTCAACACCATGTTCCAGGAAACCACTAACAACCCATTGCAGGATTTCAAGAGAATTGAAACCCATGTTTTATCATCAAGCCAAATGGTACAGCAAATATAGAAAAACCAATCCTGAAGACATATACCAAGATCACAGACAAACTCTAATCATACCAAATGATCCTTACCCTGCAGGCGTGCCCTCTGCCCCTTTCCTGGAAGCCTAGCCATTGGGAATCAGCAAGAAGGGGAGTGTGGGATTTGGTGCAGTGCCTGAATGTGGATGTCCCTTTGTCAGCCTATGGGTACAAGAAGGCTCAACTCTAATATGTCCAGAAAGCTTCCATTGGAGGAGTTAGGACTGTGTGTGGGAGAAGCTCCTCTTTTATCTGGGTGACTCAGTCTGTCCTTTGGCTCAAGGTGTCTGATTCCGGGAGAAGCTGCAGTGGACCATAATCCTCCTCAGTATTCTCCATGGGATAATGGAGTCATTCTCATTAATAACCCAAAGGGGATAGTCACTTGAGAATCTTAAACACTTTTGTAGTCATTGAATAATTTGTAGTTTTCATAACACCCTTGCAACAGAGTTGCCAAGTGGTCAACCTTATTACTCTTGTTTTACATGCGAGAGAACAGAGCTGGATGGGAGTGAGATGACATGGTTAGGTGTGGCCCAGTTTGGGCAGAGGACAAACAATGCAGTGGCTTTTATTGTTGCAAATTGGTTTTATTTCTCCTGGGAAGTCCAGTTCCCTTATACGTTCCCATCCACCACTCTCTGGTTTCTTATTACAGAAGGAAACCAATGTTTCCCCCCATACATATTTGTCTTCCCGCCTACAGCACTGGATCTAGGATATAAGAAGTCAAAGCTAGGCACTTGCTTTCTTTCTTAAGGCAACCCATTCATCGGCGCTGTCTCTGTAGCAACGCTATTAACTAGGTGAGCTTGTGCTATCTTTTAAATACAGGCATGCGTGTTCAGTGTGTTCTGAGGGAAGTTATGGAAATTGGAGGAGGGCACTGTTTATGATACATTCATTCTCTTTGCATTACTACCAAGTAAAGGATGCTTTCCAAGATGCTATTCTCATGTCCCATGTGAAAACCAGTGTCTCTCAGCCAGCTTTTCTCTCTCTCTCTCTCTCTCTCTCTCTCTCTCTCTTTTTTTTTTTTTTAATTAGAGGTTTTTGCTATAGGGTGCGTGCGCTAGCCAGGATGACAGAGAGAGACAGAGGGACAGAAAGCGCTAAATCACCCCCCAGGTAGATGGCCATGCCACAATCCCTTCTCCTCCATTCTCCTCTCAGGATCTTGGGCACGCACGCACATTCGCCTGGCATGAGTTTAAGCCACTGGTTCCGGGACTCGAACCACAGTCAACTACATGGGAGTCCAGCGACATAGCCATTACACTAACTGCTGGTCCCACTCAGCCAGCTTTTCCAGTCTCTCTGCATGAGTCTTCTGAATACTTCGTGTCCAGGCAGTAGAAACAGCTGTGGTATCAGCCGCCCTAACTAGTAAGCATGGTCCCCGGGCTGCCCTTCCATGTCTTGTCACGGTAGGTTGCTCTGCAGACCTCAGTTGCCCCCAAGTCATGCTATCCCTGGGGTGGGTGTGTGCGTGGCTCCATGTTCATCACTGAACTGAATCCCACCCTCTGTTGCTCATGCTGGTTTCAAATGTTGGACATGAGGAAGGGGCGTGGGGCTCACCTGCAGCGCTCTGGCACGCCCCCAGGACGCCCCCTGCGTGTGCCTTTGTTTGCAAACCCTGTCCGTGGCTTTCAGATGGCAGAGCAAGGCCCCCTCGCTGGCATTCACAGGCCTGCGGTGTTGTGCAAGGGACGTAACCCTCGAATTTCTCAGCGGGCTGGAGATGAAGTTGCTTATTGAAACTGGAAAGAAAAACAATGAAACCAGAAGATCACAGAAACCCAGGGATTGTAGAGTTTTAGGGGCCACAGAGAACATCTAACTTAATTCCCTCTTCCGTGATAAAATGTGAGTCAGAATCCCAGTGAGGTTAAAAGATTTTAAGAAGATTAATTTCATGTTTCATTTTGCTTTGTTCTTTAAGGGCTTACAGTATTTTTTGCTTATTTTGATCTGTACAGTGTCTTCTTTTAGAGTTGACTCTCCATTGCATTTCATAGTGAGGTGGGGAAGACAGATAAAAAGAAAATTATTTATGTCTTTATTTCTGGACTTCACACATGAATGTATGATTGAGAAATTTACGGTGCTTTATGTTAAGACTGAAGCTGTGCTGGTGTGACCTCACTAACATCATCACGCGCACTTACTGGAAGAGGTCCATGTGTCTTGTTTAGACATCTGGTCTGCTCACATTTAAGTCCTCTCTTCTTTCTTTCTATCTTGCTTCCATCTAGATTAAAATGTATTGAATTAAGCAGAAAGGATCAGAGTTGCTCCCGAAGGTCTCTGAAATAACCATGTACTTTTGTTCATTTAAAAATGAGATATTTACACATTGACACAAATGCAGGTTACATTTGTCAACACAGGAAGTAAAAATGTCAACATTTTACCTTTCTTCTGCTGCTGATTCTAGAATATCCATTATCCTTTTGGAGTTCTAAACTTTCTTGAGGATTTCATGAAGATATCATCCCACAACTAGGAACTAGAAAAATAATATATCCACATATGCAAAATTCTGTGTAGAACTTCTGAATGGAATTGTCAAAAATTATCTATGGGAAACTAACTGCATTTTTTTTTTTTTTGGAGAGGTTTTTGCTATAAGGCGTGTGTGTTCACCAGAAAGACAGAGAGAGACAGAGAGACAGAAAGCAGAAATCACCCCCCGGGGGGATGGCCATGCCACAATCCCTTCTCCTCCATTCTCTTCTTAGGATCTTGGGTGCTCACAGACATGCGCCCAGCGTGAGTTTCAGCCGCCGGGTCCAGAATTCAAACCGCAGTCAACTACATGGGAGTCCAGTGATATAGCCATTATACTAACTGCTGGTCCCCTCCATTTTTTTTTTACAGTGATTTAGGAGCTGAACTTAAGGGTAGCCATTCAACTATGCTATTTGTCAGCCACCCAACATTAATAAAGAGAGACACTGAGGAATTTGTAAGTAGAACCAACAATGGAGCCCAGTGAAAAAGTCATTAGTCAGACCAGAGATAATTGAAATCAAGAAGTATCTTGCAAACTGACATAACAGAGATGCATCAGTGAAGAATAGCGAAGTACTTAAGCCCCTTACTGGTAAGCATAGACAAAAATACAAATGAGATGAAAAGTTGCTAATAATATGTTTCAGTAAATTTTATTATTTCAATAGAAACAAAAAGATGAGGTTCAGGTGTGGTTAAAAGAAAAAGTTTTCTGAAATACCCATCCCATCAACGGTGAGCCAAAGGTCAAAACAATATAATCCATGTAGAATGTGCATCTTTCATGAAGAGCAGAATTATGTGATGAAGCTGCCATGTACAGAGAAAGAAAATAAACGCAGTGCCCTGAACCTTGACGATTCCTAAGTCTGCTCTTTGATGGAATGCCAGAAACACTATAGATGTGGGATCTTAGGAGGACAATCCGTTAGTCAAGACGTTTATGAATTCCAGAAAAATGAAACGAGTACACATTTCATTGAAAGATACACACACTTTGGCAAGTATTACAACACAAACTACAAGTTATAAATTTTAAAAGCCATAGCTTAATGCGATTCTGTATTGAAAATTATTATCATCATTTAGCATGAGGCTAGACTTGCTACACATGCATGTTGCAAAAGTTTCGCGATGTACACAGGACAGTGTGAAATGGTAAGACTGCAATTTTTTTCAAGCTCTTATTTGAAAGACATGTAACTATGGATTTTAGCTTTTACCACAGGCTTTGAGTATTAGTTAATGAGAAAACAGAAATAAGGAGTTCTGAGAGGAGGGAAAATACATATTTTCTTTGATGGGAAAGAATTATCTCCTCAGTGGGAATTCTCACATGGTCATTTCCAAGGAAGCAAGGACAGGAAAGTTATTTATTCTGAGGAGGAAGCATTCGTGAAAGGATCCGTTTATAGGAGGTACCTCAGGATACATTCTGAATTTGCCAAAAATGTCAAACAAATAAGTGCTATTGATCAGTGAGATGACTTATCTGAATTCTGCCAAGTGTAAACATACTTGGATCTTTTGTATGATTTGGATGAACAGAAACTGTGACCTCAGTTTGGATTCTCAGGGGTAGTCAGCTCCCTGCCACCATGGTTGCCAGGGCTGGGCTTTATGTTTGTCTTCATTTTTAATTTCTCTTTCAACTTTAATGTAATTTATTATTATTATTATTATTGTTATTATTATTATTATTATTATTTGACCAGAAAGAGAGAGAGAGGAAGTAAGAAAGCAAGCCACCAGGTCTGGGACTCAAACTACGGTAAACCAAGTGGGAGTCCAGTGCCTTAACCACCACACTATCTGCTGGCCCCAATTTTTACTTTTTAAAAACCAAGTTTTCTTCCTCCTCCTTGGAGAGCTGCCTGCTGCTTAATGCCATTCTGAGGACAGACTGAACCTTGTCTTCCTCAGGAAGCAAGGAGTGCTCAGATTTGCTTGGGACCAGCAGGTGGCATAACGGTTATGTTGCTGAACTCCCGTGTAGTTGACTGTGGTTGGAGTCCCGGACCCAGAGGACTGACACTCACACTGGGCTTGTGTACGTGTGTGACCAAGAATCTGAGAGGAGAATGGAGGAGAAGTGATTGCAGTGTGGCCATTTTCCTGGTGTGTGTGTGTGTGTGTGTGTGTCTCTATCTCTCTCTCTCTCTGGTGAGCACACACACCCTATAGCAAAAATCTCCCCTCAAAACAAGCAAACAAAAAAACCTATTCTACCTGACATAGAAAAATTCTTCTTCAATGTCATTTGAAGTCTATACATTTATAAATGCAACAAAATGAGTAAAGCATGGTATCGAATGTGCCTTCCACCCTCTCAGGAATGCCAACTGAAAATCTGACCCTGCATCCACACCCCAGTCCTGCAGTCCCAGAGGTGAGCTGGAGGGCTTCTGGTGGCTACAGGACTGGGAATTTATGCTTCTTCTCTGCCTTTGGTGCCTCCTATCTTACTTAGCACCATCCTTTCAGCTTTTCTTTCAAGTTCAAAAGCACCACTTTGAAACAGGTAGGCAAACAAGAAGGAAACTCAACACCAGTAGGCACATATGTTTACAAGAAATAGAGAGCTAGCCAAAGCCAGGAGTTTAGCAAACAGGGTTCTTTTTCATGGGGTCTATGCTCTGTCTCTAATGTGAACCAGACATCCATGTAAGTCTGAAGGGCCAGAATCCATACAGGATCTACCTGCATTATGAAAACCCACTCGTCCTAGGAGAGGGGTGGGTGAGATGCCCTGGTCTGTGTTATGAATTATGTTTGGGGTGAAGGAAAGTAAGCAGGTGATTTTGAGAATCTATCAATAGATGTTGTTCAGATCAACTTTCAACCGAGGACCAAGGAACTGTGCCTGTGGCCTAGGGTGAGGCCAGGTTTCTAGGGAACATGGAGAAAAGAGAAGATGCATTCCTGGGCAGTTGGAGAGCCCACGGTGCAGCAAAGTGTGCCCTGTGTCTTGGCAACAGAACAAACCAGAGCTGGAGGACAGTGTCCCTCCCACGGTCCCCATGCCTCATGAAGGCCAGCTGTGCAGGGCAGTGATGGGGGCCCTGGGGACCAAACAGGGCATTCAGTGCTGAAGGCTGACCCCAGACTACTTTTAGGGGACAGCTATAGGAAAGACCCACAGTGTTTTCATGGTGAGGAAACCCCTCACCATGGTGGCCAGAGGACCTAAAGGGAGACAAGGAGTCTCCCAGTCCTCCTGCTGGGGGCTGAGCCAGGGATCCTGTTATTGTTAGTCCAGGAAAAAATGAGGCCTAACTACTCACAGTCTAGGCCAGAACTCTTGAGTAGAAAATTATGTTCCTCATGTCTCTTCATTTCCACTGAATAATAGCCCGCTCTGGTTTCCTTCGGTTCTCCAGGAGTAAGACTCCCAGGGTTCGGGTGCCAGCTCTCGCTATTCACTCACCATCTGGCTCTGGTCAAGTTGATTAAGCTTCCTGAACTTGGTTTTCTCACCTGTAAAGCATGGATAAAGTAACCAGCTCATCACGTTGTCTGCAGATCAAGTGAGATGCGTACAGCATGCCTGTGCAGTGCAGCCGGGTGGGGCCGGGGCTCCCTTCCTGCACGGGGGAGGCCATGTGGCTTCTGAAATGCTTTTCTCGTCACACCTGCACCCCTGCTTTTATCTTAGATCCCTGGGGCTGGCAAGCACCTCTGAGCTGGTGACCTCTATACCTGTGTCTCTTGATTCAGACTTGACTTTGAATTCTAGACTGGTATACCCACCTGTCAGCCTGGCCCCCTGTGGGGCAGGATGACAGCAGGGTGAGAGGACCCAGTCTCTTCCCTACAATGCCACGTGTTCCTATGAAAGCTACGCGCTGCCCCTCTGCTTCCTCTACTGCTAATTGGTACAATAATAACATCTGCACATCTGCCTCTTATTTGTTAAGATTAAATGAGTTAATATATAGAACATGCTTAAAATATGCTTGGTGCACAGAATTCAGTACATTTTTTTAAAAAAAGAATTATTTTATTATTTAATTTTATCTCTTTATTTTAATTTGACCAGAGAAGGACAGAGTGAGAGAAGGAGGGGCCGGGGAGGGGTGGAGGGAGTGAGAAAAGAAGCCACCAAGTCCGAGACTCGAACCAGGTCGACCATGTGAGAGTTCAGAGCCCTTAACCACCATGCCACCTGCGGGGCCCAATTCAGAACATTTTATAGCTTGCTGTCACCATTGAATTTCTAGCGTGCATCTCAATTTAGCACATCTGACAGACCTTTAAACTTCTGCCAGGCCTGAGCTCACTCAGTCATTCAACAAGTTTGCAGAGCACCTCCTGCTCAATGGCAAGCTGGGGGTAAGGGAAACGGGTGTTTGGTTCTCCTGGAGCTAACCGTCTGGGAGGCACAACATGAGCAGTGAGTACAAAATGAGATCTTGGTCTCCCTGGAGTCTCCCCATAGCGCAACCAGCCACACCTCGAGCCCCGCACCTGGGGAGGCTGCTGCTCACGCCCATCTCAGGCAGTGTTCTCCTACACTCGGCTGCAGCCGTGTGGCCACCTTTCTGATCTTTGAGGGTGCTGGGCTTGTTTCAGACTCCGGAATATGGCCTGGAATTCCCTTTCCCCAGATTTTGTCCTGGTGGCTCCCTGCAGCACCTGCAGCTCTGTCCCAATGCCACCTCCCCACGCAGGCCCTCGCCGGCCTCTCTGGGCCTACCTCAGCCTCTCTTGGTCATCACTCCTCTTGTTCTCTTTATAGACCTGCCATTTGGAAACCTTCCGTTTCACTCCTTATCGCCTGTCAGCCACCAGCATGGAGCTCCTGAGGGTGAAGAGCTTGGTCACCTCTGTCGCTGTGACAGCTCATCTACAGCAGGGCCTGCCGGGCAGACACTGTCGGTGCTGGCAGTAAGTGAGTCAGTGGGCACTGTGTGTGTACTCAGCCCGCCCTTGGGGTTGATCATAGGGCACGGTTGATCATGCCTAGCGAGCACTGAACATGTGGGATACGGCGGAAGTACCCGCTATTAGGCAGGGGCGGCTCCCTGGGCTACTTCCTGTGCGCTGTCCCTTCATATTCACTTATCACTTCTGTGTCGAGGACCTCTGAAATGTCCAGATTCTAGTACTGCATAGCAAATGATCAGAAACTTAGCACTTAAAACAAGTCTGTGTCCTCAGTCTCTGTGGGTCTGAAATGTGGACAGCACGCCTAGGCTGAGGGGAGCGGACCGTATGTAAGGGAGAGTCTGTATGTAGGAGCGGGCAGGGGCCCTGGGGGCTGTCCTAGAACAGAGAGGGCATGCCACGTTCCGTTTGAAACAGACGAAACTATTGTACTTACCTAAAAAATGAGCATGGTGCTCCTTTGCTCATATGGGGACCATGAGAATGGAGTGACATAAAGCACGCGCTTACCAAAGCACCTAGAGGCAAGGTCCTGTTCGGTGTGATTTACTGACAAGAAAGACGCTCAGCTCAGCAGAGAACTCAGTACTGTCTCCTCTTCGTGACGTACCCAAGCTGAAGGCTGCGACTGTGCCCTGCCCGTCCATCCTTCTCCCAGGATGTCCAGAGAGAGGGGCGATGACACTGTGCCATGGCATTCCTACAGTTAGCAAGTGGCAGGTGACACAAGTATGGGTAAGATTCAAGCATCTGAGATCTGGCAGGGGCTGGAGGGAGGAGCACCGAAAGTCCCATCCCAAATATTTAACACACAGTGAAGCATAGAACATTTTCAATAAAGACAAAGGCCAGGCTGATCATTGGAACTGGATTTAAAGACCTCTTTTGGGGTCAGACATTAACTCTTTAGTTGCTAGTTGATGTTGAGGTCCATGATCCTAAGTGTAGGACTTAGAGGTTATAAGCGACTACATCATACCAAAAAGTGGAAGTAGCTAGAAATTTTATCAGTGGATGTGCAGCCTAGGTATACGGGCTGTCTATTGGCCCTGTGTGTAGTTTCAGTATATTTTCCTGTGAAGAGTATTGCCAAGAGAGATCATCTGTTAAACCATCATCAGCAATCAAATGAGCAGATCACGGGTGGCAGGCTGTCTTATACAAATGCATCAATACAGTCCAGGTCTCAGAGATGGGAAAGAAAGAAAAGACATTCAGAGAATAAAAGGAGGTTGTTCCTAAGTCCAGCCAGCTCTGCTCCCCCGTGTCTTGGTTTTCTCCAGGAATACCTCTAACATATGTCATGTGTATAAGTTACACAGCTCCAGAGCGTGGTGCCACTGCTGCAAACTGAACCACAGGAAACTGGCTTTATTAATTAGAGTGCTTGCCCAGTGGAACTGTTTGCTTCCATTCATAATTCATTGACATCCTTGCTAAATAAATATTGGGGTATTCACTCATCCTAAGCAATTATCTGAAAGAAGTTAAATCCATCACAAGAGTTCATAAACTGGAAGACTTAAGTATAAAAAAATTCTAATTAAAAGGAGCCTACTTTTAATAGCAAATGCCTCCATTCTCATTCGTAAGTGTTAAGTACTTACCAATAGTGGAAATGAGATGCCAGCTCTGATGATGCATTCAAATACGGCTGCAGGCCTCTGTCCTTGTGTGTGAACAGGAGAGTGGGACACTCAGATAGCTCGTGTCACTGTCTGGCAGTGAGCGCTAGGTGTTCTGGGCATCTGCACTGGGTAATAGCGCCTGTGGAATGCCACCTTCTTTCCTGGGCTGCAGGTGGCCTGTAAGATGCCACGCCTCGTCTACATCACCAGGATTCCAGCAGCCACGCCCACCTGCTTTCAATATGTAGTGAATTTACCCAAGGGAGTAAATCAGGACCAGTGCATGTTTCCGTGTCAGAGATCAGAGGAGCTCAGTGGGAGCTCTGTGTCACGTCCAGCTCTCAGAACCCTCCAGGAAAGCTGAGCACCGGCACGTTCCTCTTACATCTCGGCTGTGGGATGGCAAATCACCCTGGCTTCCTCTAGGGCCCATGTCAGTTTCTAAATTCAATGAATTATGCATGGAAACAAGCAGGTTCTGGCTGCACTTTTCCTTTCCCGTGATCACAGCAGGCTTTTCACATGAGGTAGGTGATGTCGTGGGTATTCTAGTAAAACTCCTATTGACTCGACATAGAGGCATGGGCAGTGGTTCAGATGAGTCCTTTCTTTTGCCAAATCTCTCTCCCTGCTTTTATCCCTATGGCAACAGTGTTCTCTTTATTATTATCTTCAAAACTACTGCTGACATTTGTACTAGGTTACACGCAAATATTTGTGGCATAGTCAGCCCTGGATTTGTTTGTAAAAACTTAACTTCCCACTCAAATATTGTCACTTCTGGCTCCACCGTTCACTACTCGATGGATACAACATACGTAAGTCTTGATGTTTGAAAGGTCTCAAGGTGCCTGCTGTCTCCTCACCTTTGACCCCACACGAAGGGTGATATTGACAAAGATGAATCAAGCATAAATTTGTACCAGTGCAGAGTATTATATTTAAGCTCCTCCAGAATCATATGAAACTAAGCAAATTAATTTCTGTTTTCTAGACTTTTGAACCCAAAGTCTTTGGGGGTTTTTTTGAGTCAAAGTCTTTGAGAGGCATGAGGTAAGGACAACATTCAATATTTGAGAAGGTAAATATCAATAGTGATGACTTTAATGGCTGAACCATTCCGGCAAACTGGCGTGAAGTATTTTCAACATGAAAGAGGACAGCTCCAGATGACAGTCACCACTAGTTAGTACTGCTAGTTCTAGCTAATTCCAGTCTAGTACTGCTCCATAGTGAAGACATCCTTTGCTTTCGTTTCTCCATTTTGAACAGTGAAATTGTATTGTCTTCTTGCCACTTAATTTTAAGGACTAATGAAAAACACCTGCTTGGGACCAACAGATGGTGTAATGGTTACATTGCTAAACTACCATGTAGTCGACTGTGGTTTGAGTCCTGAACCCGGAGGCTTGAAACTCACTCATGCTGGGTACATGCATGTGCATGCCCAAGATCCTATGTGGAGAATGGAGGAGAAGGGATTATGGTGTGACCATCACTCCTGGAAGGTGACTTCTTGCTTTCTGTCTCTCTGTCTCTCCAGTGAGCACACATGTCCTATAGCAAAAATCTCTTTTAAAAATTGTGCTTGGTATTTGGAATTTGTTGCATATGTTTCAATCTAAGGGTTGAAGAATTTTGCATATTTTACTTGTTTAAAAGAATGTAGGGGCCAGCCTGTAGCAGGTTGGCTGGTTGGGCAGCCAGATTCCACATGGAAAACTTCATGGTTAGAGTCCTCGACCTGGCAGCTTGGGAAACACATCAGGTGAGTAAACGAGCATGCCCAAAATCCCAAAAGGAGGGAGAGATGGAAGAACAGGGACTGTGGGGTGGCCAGTCCCCATGAGAGAAGCTTTCTCACCCCTCCCAACCTGTGTCTCTTTCCATTGAATGTGCGCATCCTCTGGTAAAATAAAAAAAAAAGTATATAGAATTGAAAACATTATTTCTTAGAATTTCTTCAAGAGTTTCACCCTACAGTATATTGTCAGTCACAATTAATATTAGCTAGGAAATTATTATTGAACATTGCATGTACAAGGCAGCAGCATTCCACTTCCAAATGACAAAACAGCAACTCCCTGTTGTAAACATGAAATAACACGCAATGGCTTCATTCTGAGAGCAGCCATCACACCCTCTGCAGACGCCTTCTATAAGAAACAGCAGATCAAACCTCTGTGAAAGTCCCTGTCCGTCTTCAGAATTTCAAATTGCACCTTCCAAAGGAAGAAAAAAAATACTGGTAGAAAGGACTTATTTTTCAGAAACATATATTTTGAGAAAACATATCTTTTAGATTTCAAAAGATAACTTACTACTTTGTGAGGCATCATTGCAGGGTATTGATTGCTTGCATGACATAATTCAGACCAAAGTAACTAAAATACAATAATTGAAAAGATATCATCTTGAACTTACATAACATTTGCAGAATCACATAATCTCACTTAGTTGTAATGGATATTATATTCTGAAGGACAGAGGTACAAAGGCCTGATATATTCAAAATTAGCAATAAGTTGAAGGGAGATGCATACTTCCTATCTTCTATAAATTTTTTTCAGCTGTTCCAAAAAAAGATGATCACCCCTATTAAAATATGGGAGAATGAGTTGAAAAAATTCACTCTCTAAGGATGTCATACGAATAGCCAAAAGGCATATAAAAAACTTCTCAACATCCCTCATTGTAAGGAAGATACAAATCAAAACAACAGTGAGAGACCACCTAAACCCAGTAAAAATGACTAAGATTAAAAAAAAAAATGTAAGTGCTGGAGGGGGTGTGGTGAAAGGGGAACACTCTTACACTGCTGGTGGGAATGTAAATTGGTCCAGTCACTGTGGAGAACAATTGGAGATTCCTCAAAAATCTACAAGTAGAACGACCATATGATCCAGCAATCCCACTCGTTGGTATCTACCCAAGGGATAGAAGAATTCTTAATTGGAAAAGTGCTTGCACATTAATGTTTTATGTGGCATTATTCACAATTCCTAAGACATGGAACCAACCCAAATGCCCACAAACAGATGAATGGATTGAAAAAGTGTGGCACATATATTCTATGGAATACTACTCAGTCATAAGAAAACAATACCCTGGCTTTTGACAAAAAAAGTGGATGAATATGAAAGATGTACTGCTAAGTGAAGCAAGCCAGGCTTTGAAGGAGAGACATTGTATGTCCCCACTTAATATATGCCAAGTGTGCATACGCTATGATTGAAACTGAATGACTGAAGGATATAGAAACACAATGAATGGTTGTGAATACCAGATATAGTGTGGGAAGAGGGTGGGTGAAGCAGTAGAGTCTGAGGAAAGACATTAAGAAGAAAAATAGGAGGCAAAGCATTAATGGGACAAAGAAATTGGGTATTATCTGTTGAAGATAACTTTACAGTATTATCAACTGGACTGGGGAGTAATGTACACATGCTGGAATATTCACTTTATAAGGTAAATAATGTGATTGAATGTATAAAAGAACTTGAAAAAAATTAAAATTTTTTTTTTCATTAATAATTTCTTTTAAAATATTTGTTTTGGAAACTGTAACCAGTTTCTATGAGACTGCTTGTTTATTTCTCCTTTATTTCTTTCATTTTTTCTGCCTTCCACTGACATTAATTTTATACATTTGTTCACTCATTCATTTATGCATTCAATAAGTCTTTATAGATAATTATTTTTTCAAAAGAATTATTTATTTAATTTTATTTACTATTATTATTTTTCAATTTGCTATAGAGCATGCATGCCAACCAGAGAGAGACAGAAACAGAGAGAGAGGGCAAGTGAGAAAGCAAGCAACCAGGTCTGAGACTCAAACAGTGACCGTTCATGTGGGTGAGAGTAAAGCGCCTTAACTACCACACCACCTGCTGACCCCAAGTAATTATTGTTTATCATTCATTGTACTAAATACTAGGAATAGAGCTGTAAATCAAAGAACTCAAAGAGGAAAAAGTCCTCTAACCATTGAGCTGGTATTATAGTGGTACACTCATTACAAAGAATGAACTGTCTCTTCCACCTTTCTCTTTTCTCTGTTTTCCTTCTCTCTCTTCCCTCTCTCCACACATATCCACACACACATACACATGGGAACACGGATCAATATGTGTATGGACATAGGTATTTCATAGAGGTATTAGTAATTGCTATTAAAAAGCAATAGGCAGAGAGGGGAAGAAAAGACCAGAAGTGGGAATAATCAATGATGATATCTCTTTACAAGGGTCTTTCTGCAGTAAGACAATGTAGCTAAGCACTGAGTTAACCACAGGGAGGAAGATGACAAGTTATGCAGGTCTTTACTGTGTAGGTGGTGCAATGAGGAAGAAGCCTAAATGAGGATGATCAAGCATGCTCACAGGTGTAGGTGGTAGATGCTCTGGATATGCTTTGCCAAACCTATCTCGACCATTTACCTGTTTCACTCTTCTCTACTGTAATGGCTGGAAAGCTTTCCAGCTTCTTGGGGTAGCCTCACTGTCTAGTTCTGGCCAACAAGGCTCAGTAGACGTCCTCAGAGCACATTTCCCTTTCCAAATAACCAGGGAATTTTGTAGGAGAACATCCACCACCTTCTCCCCTTTTGCCACCTGGAATGCTGATGTGATGCCTGGAAATTCTACAGGCTGAAGTGTGATTGACCTGAAGGTGGACGCCGAGGTGCTTGAGGAAGAAGAAGAAAGAGCCTGTGTCCTGGATGCAGCGTGAGAAGCCATCTAATTCCAGGCCAGAGATTCTGTACTTCTGCTTATGGAAGGAAAATGGACCCCTAATCATTGAGGACCCTGTAGACATTAACAGCAGCTCTTACTTAGTGTAGTAGAAACCTTGGAACGGATCCAGGATGACACAAGGTTGGGTCCTGAAAATAGTACAGGACTCAAGGCGGAAAGCTGGCCAGGTGGGCGGGGAGGTGGAAGGCAGAGAAGAGCTCCATTGCATGTGACTGACTCAGCAGTGGATCACCTTGGCAGGAGCACACTTTGCAGAAGGTAAATTTGACCAAAGAGTTCCCAAAGCTTTTAATGTTTATGTGAGTGGTAACTATGAATATTTATAATACTAGACTTTCAACTGAGAAATTGCTAATATATTTATTTATTTAAGCTTTTAGAAATAACAATAATAAACCATCATATATTAATAGAAATAACATATGTTTTGTAGGAAAAAACAGACAAACAAAAAACAACCTACTGGGCCAGCAGGTGGCATGGAGGGTAAGGCTCTGGATCCCACATGGCTGACTACGTCATTAAAGTCCTGGGCCCTGTGGCCTGAAAAACACTCTGTGCACACACCCAAAATATGTGCCCCCAATCCTGAGAGGAGAATGGAGAAGGGCTTGCAGTGGAATATCACATGGCCACCCTCCCATATGGTGTCATTTTCTCCCTCTCTGGGGATTGCATGCACCCTATAGCAAAAACAAAACAAACAAACAAAAACTGCTTCCCAACACACAATAAAATTGAAGAAGGAACATTAATTTATTACATTTTGCAAGCCTCCTTACTGTCTGGCTTTACAGAAGACGTCTGGATCCTCATCTCTGCTTTTGCATTCAATCTACTGTGAAACATTATGGCTTATGAATTTAAAAAAAACTGATTCACAAAAGGTCTTAATTAATCTAAATACTTGCAATAGCAAGTGCAGCTGATATAAGCATATCTATGAACCCATGTCTTACTTTAGGCGTAAAACGCAGTGATGGTAAAATTCATTTGATATGCTTTAATGATACACAGTGACTGAATGTAATAAATAAAGACAGAACAAAGAGGAAAAAAAAAACCTGGTCCCCACACAAATCTCAGGTTTAAGAAGAGGGCTATTATAATAGCTTTATCAGGTAACTGTTATTTGATACTCTAGGAAAATTCTATAAATGCCTGTTTCTCAAAGGTCAAGTAAAATGAGGAGCTTGAAATCATATCTTTGACCTTTCCACATGCGGCTGCATTAAAGCCGTTGGTCCAGCATGCACGTCACTTATTTCACCTGTGCATAATTTGCTAAATGATGTGGTTGACACATATTCACGTGTGATATTGTGAAAACTCCATTTATTTTCATCACTGATCTGATCTGAAAACTCTTTAAGCATTGGAAAGCTGTCAGATGCACAGGTGTTTGGTGTCCAAACAAGGTATCCAAACTTCTAATTTTTGCTCAAACTCAGCATTTGGCAACAAATGCTGTGAAGGGTTTTTCCTGCAAGGATGGCCTCTTTTTATTCATATTGGAGAAAAACACCTGCTAATTGCCCACGTCTGGATAATCAGAGATGGTCCACCAGTTGTTCTCTTCAGTGAAAACATTGTCCTGTAGGAGAAAACCTACCAGTCAGCCCAACCCCAGCGTCAACAGCACTTTTCCCTCCAACAACCATCCTGCTTTGGTTTGCAACCAAAATGCTTCATGCAAGCATCTCCTTCATCAGAGAATAATGAAAAGTACCTGTTCAAGGATCAAGTTTTAATACATTCATTTTTTTTTTACTGTGTAGGCAAGAACATATTTGAGTGAAATACATTTTTAAAAATTTGCATTCTGGCACTAATTAAAAATATCTTGACTATGAATACAGCTTGGTGGCCCTGCCTTAGTTTATGCAAAGCCAGTAGTAGCCACTCGTCCTTCTGTTTTTACCCATGAGTCAAACATCAGCAACAGCACACAAGACAAATGATGTTTCAGGATTATTAGAAAATAGTCTTGTTTTTGTGAGAGAGAGAAATAGAGAGATTTTTGCTTTAGGATATGTGAACTCTCCAGAGAGACAGAGACAAAAACAAAAACAAAAACAAAAAATCACCCCCCCGGGGGGGATGGCCCACATTCTCTTCTCCTTCATTCTTCTCTCAAGATTTTAGGCACACATGCATATGCACCTCATATGAGTTTTAAGCCACCGAGTCTGGGCCTTGAACCATGGTCAATTACATGGGAGTCCAGAAATGTTACCATTCCACCATCTGCTGGTCCCAGAAAGTAGTTCTAACAGTAGTTAGTAGTAGTAATCACAGCAGTAGTTCTGAAAGGTGGCAGAGGTGGTATAGGGCCACTGCTTGATGTTGAGACCATATAGAAAGGCCTGAGTTGGGGCCTCAGGTTGACCTGAGCACTTTGGGGACACCAGTGACCTTGGCTGACTAGAAGGCTGGGGTAGGAATGCGGCGTGGCAAGACCCTGATAAGGCACCTCTTTCTCTCCCTTGCTCTGTCTCTTTCAAAATAAAGAAGGAAGAAAGAGAAAGAGAAAGAAAGGGGAAAAGAAAGAAGAAGGAAGGAAGGAATAAAGAAAGTAAGGGAGGAAGGAGAATAAGAAAGAAAAAAAAAAACTTAAAAAGAAAGGTAGTGTAACAGTCAGGAGGTCTCAGGGATCCCCAGTGCCCTGCAGCCGCACTGGGAACTGCTGCTCTGAGCTGTGGCTCTCGAGCTTCCCGGTTGTGCACATGCACCTTACTGAATCCACCCCAAGCCTTTCTGACATTTCTGACCCAGTAGACCTGGGGTGGAGCTCGGCCATTTACCTCTCTAATGAGTCCTCAGGTGATGCTGAGGCTGGAGGTCACAACTGGAGGACCACCATTGTAGAAGAAGCTAGATCTCTTTGTAGAGAGAATGGAGGCATTCCCCTCCCGGGACCTTGGGCATGTACGCACATGCACCCCATGTGAGTTGCAGGCTGCCAGGGCCAGGGCTTGAACTGTGGTCGACTATGTGGGAGTCCCACAATGCAACCATTATACTGTCTGCAGGTCCTGCTAAATCAATTCTTTAACACACAAGCTCTTTCCTATTTCAAAGTTCAGATCTATTTGTGCAGTTGTATTCACATACTCCTTTTATTGTTTTTGTTTTACTAGGAGACAATTAGATTTTATTAGGTTGATTTTACAAGTCAAAGCCTCTAGATGCTGGATATTTGGTTAAACATTATCTTTGGATGTATCTGCAAGGGCGTTTCTGGAGATGAACATTTGCATTAGTGGACTGGGGAGAGCAGACTGCCCTTCCCTATGTGGGTGGGGATCTTTCATCCCATCTGCTGAAGACCTGAATAGAGAAATGACTGAGTAAGAAACAATCCTTCCCCTATCCTGAACTTACCCCTCAGCTGTCAGGGGTCTCTAGCTTGCAGACCTTGAGCCTCTCAGCCTCCAATGTTGTTGAGCCAAACCTATCGTCTATCTATATCTATATCTATATCTATCATCTATCTATCTATCTATCTCTATCTCTCTCTCTATATCTATCTATCTCTATCTATCTGTCATCTATCTATCATCTATCTACTATATCTATTTATCATCTATCTCTATTTACCTCTCTCTATCTCTATCTCTATCTCTATCTATCCATCCATCATCTATCTTTTTACCTATCTATCTATATCTATCATCTATCTATCTATCTATCTATCTATCTATCTATCTATCTATCTATATCTATTTACCTATCTATCTTATCTATTTATATCTCTCTATCTATATCTATCTATCTCTATCTCTCTATCTCTCTATCTATATCTATCTATCTATCTATCTATCTATCTATCTATATCAATCTATCTATCATCTATCTCTATCGTCTATCTATTGTCTATCTACTGTATCTATTTATCATCTATCTATCTATCTATATCTATATCTATATCTATCTACCTATCATCTATCATCTATTTATTATCTATCTATCGATCTATCTCTATCATCTATCTATCTATATCTATCAACCTATCTTAATCATCGATCACTTATGTATATCATCTGTCTATCAATCATCTGTCAGCTACCATCTATCTATACCATCTATCACCTACCTATATCTATCTATCTCTAACATCTATCTTTCAGTTATTTATCATTCATCTATTTCTCATCTATCTATCATCTATCTATCTCTTAGTCTATCTGTCTTCATATCTTATTTGTTCTATTTCCTTGGAGAACCCACACAAATACAAAGGATTCTTGAAACACCACTTCCACTCAGGGTTATTGATGAATTGCAAGAGGTTTTATGTCAACTATTAATTAGCTTTTCTCTCTAGTTTTTTTTTTCTTAAGTTTATTCATTTATTTTTGAGAGACAGAGAGAGAGACAGCACCTCCAACAGGGTCCTGACTGTGGGATCCACAGCTGTCTCAGCCAGCCCAGATCATGGGGCCCCAGCCTTGCACAGGGACCGTTCCCAGGTGGGATCGCCCCAGCCAGCATTGTGTTCTGTGCTTCCCCACGATCCAGCCCCGCTGCCTGCCTTTTTGAAATATTTTTGGAAAAAGCCTTAATGAGGAAATGACCGAGTTGTAACTATGCGACCCACAGAAGCATGCCCTTGAGGAAAGCTCTTTCCTTGTTGCTGTCCTCAGTTTCCAGTGAACATAAGTGAGCCCATGATCTTATTTTACCTGTCAAGAAAATCTCACTGCAATAAAAGAAGGGCTGCTTGCCAGAGTTTTAGAACTGGTCTTCAAGGTTACTTTGTCTGAGTAACTTTAAGGTCATTTTGAGTTAAGAAAAAAAGTTTGATGGATGAGGAGTAGTAAGGTAGACAAGTTCTCATTTCAAATATCAAAATAACTCAAAATGTCCACACTTTAATTACTTTTGTCAAACCACATATTTTAGATTCATTGAGTTCAGGAAAGGATGGTTAAACGTCATGAAAAATTGAAAATGTATTTTTATTTCTGCAATGATGAAGTGACATTGCATTTCTCAGTATTCTGCCGTTAGCTAGTTTTTCAAAATTTATTGGCATGATATCCTAGTCAGTCCCAACGTCAATCAACCTTATTAAATATTTATTTTCTGCTAAGAAAAAAAAAACACATGAAAGTGAGATATAGTAATAATGAAGGGCATGAATGAATATCAGAAGTGTCTAGTAGCCTCTGGGTCTCTTTTCACTTTACTTCTAAACAGTATTTCTAGGTCTTTAACACACTTTCTTTTCATGTAGATACAATTTATTTTAGAATGGTACAAACATGATTTTATTTATTATGGCTAGTTATAAGACATTCATTACACACTTTTGAATTACAGAAAAAATTAATTATAAAGCTTAATAGTATGCCATCCAAGAAGGAGAAGAGGGATGAGAACCTGGGAAGAGACGGTGTTAAATCACAGGTTTTCATTACAGTAATTCTCAGGAAAGAATAATGTCTAAGTTCTTGGAATCGGTGAAGGTTTATTTATCTAAAATGATCAGCAGCAGCATTGACTTTCAGAAGGCCACTTATTGGAAGAAGTCATCCTCTGCTACTTTAAACTATTTCAAACCAAAGGGTAATGTGTATTAATTAATAAGAACACATATAACACAAACCTCTCTTTGGGGCTGTGAACATGATCTGTTCAACTGCAACAGATTTTTATTCTACTTTTTGTTTCAGTATAGTTTTGAACTGAGTTGTTAGTACCCCGGAATTGTCCTCAGTGGCGTTTAGGTGCGTTGACAAGCAGGTTCAAGCCAGGTTTCCTCTGATGTCAAACCCTCGTCTGAAGAGAGCAAGCGGAGTGTTGGGCTCTCACCGTTTGGATTTGACATGCCTGTACGCACCTCGCTTATTGTGCATGGGATGGCTGTCCTTGAAGGGCAGGTTACTTAATGATGCTGAAACAACGTATTGGAAAAACCCCACTTACTACTTAATGGCAGCAGCTGTTACCCTGAGCAGAATGGGTGGAGCTAGGTGTGGCTCTTCACCATCTCCCATTCTTCACCTCTTCGTTTTCCCTCTGAGAGTTGCATCCCTTGGTGAGATCTGAATGAATAGGCATGGAACAGCTGCACAGTGCTGGCTGTTTCTCCGGATCAGCTCTGTACTTTTTACCTTGGAAAGAGTGCTTTTCTGTTTCTTTTGTTTTTGTTTTTTTAAGAAGTGAATCTTTTAATTAATGAATATTCTTTAAATTTCCACTGTAAAATTCTCAGTGATGAATGTCAGATATACAAAAAGAAATGTTTTCTGTCTATTTAAAGCAAAACATTACTTTTAATGATTCATCTTGCTACACATTTAATATCTTATTTGATTAGTAAATTTTATCCTTTTAAAAAATTTAACATTCCCATAATAGAGATAAAACAAAAACACACAAGAAATCAAGTTGAGAAAATGTATTTCTAATGTTCAAGATATCTTTGCTTTGATTTAATCATTTTAGTGTTCTGCTTATTTTCACATTTAGCATAAAATTTTGAACATTACCTAATGTTAAAACATACTAGTCCCATGAAATGTGACATGGGCCCACTGTCTGGTGAAAATTCATTGGATGAGTCCCCTTAAGAAGCCCTTTGCCAACCTAGAAACCACAAGGCACTGGGCCATCTTCTGCCTGGCGCAGATTGTGAGGAGAGGCAGTCCTGGACACCGTGGCCCCTACGGATTTGAGGAATGACGACTGAATGTGTCACTTCCATTAGATGGCGGGAATAGAAGAGGCAGGAAGCCACTGTTTACCATCTCCATCTGAGATCCTGGCGCTCCGGGAGTAAACACTGCATGCGATAGTTAAATTAATCTCATTGCTCAGAAATCAGGAGCTGTGACATCTAAGAACTAGCATGAGCTGGCCCCCTAGCACAGTGATTAAGTGCAGTACAGTAGGATCTAGGTCCCATACAGCCAACCGTTGTTCAAATCTCAGTCCTGGCCAACTAGATAAAGAAAAACAAAACATGCTGGACATGTCTGTGAGGGCCTGATGAGCTAGAGAAGTGGAGCAGCAGGGACTGCGGCATGACAACACCTCATCAGAGTGCTTTATCTCTTTCTCTCTCTGGCCAGTGTATGCACTCTATGATAATTGAAAAAAAAATCGTTAGTATGTACCTTAGAGATTGTTGTAGGGAGTGGCAATCAGGTTTCAACTTGCAGGCCGTTTCCACATGATCAGTAGTAGTCAGCAACATAGTACAGGACATTCTGTGTTGAGGAAAACCCGACACTATGTGTAGACACAGTGCTAAGAACGGCCGTGGTCCTGTGTGTAAAACACTTCTTGAAATACTTCCCAGATGTCAGCTATCCTTCATCGTGTTCAATCTCTCAGTTTTAAAATTGGGGAAACCAAGATTTAAAGGGGTGAGCTGCCTTTACGCTGGTTTACCTCTCCAAGGTGAATCACCTTGGGAAAAGAATCAGATTTCCTAAACTGGCAGATAACTGATCTTTCATGACCTCCTGTATGAAGAATAAGAAAGTCACTCTTAGAGAATATTCCTGTGGACCTGAGGTCCAGCATCTCTGGTGTAGGTCTCTATAAAGACCTTCAGCTACAGCTTTGTCTCGAGTCTTAGTAAATATAAAGGAGAAGAAAGATTTTATGTGTAATAAATAGCTGAAATATTTAATTCAGGTCTTATGTATCATTAAACTTGGCAAGGGATAATATGTGATCAAATAAGGAACAAGTTTTGAAGAACATTGGTGGGACACAGAAGGTGAGTATTTGATGAGAGCTTCGAATTCCAGTGATATAGACTAGGGTTTCTGAACTTTGACTATAGACATGCTGGGCTGAATCGTGCTTTGTAGTGGGTGGCAGTCCCGGATGCTAAAGGATATTAAGCGTCATCCCTGGCCCTTACTCAGAAGATACAAGAAGCATCTCCTGTTTAAGTTACAAAAATGAAAAATGTCTCCAGACATTGAGAGTCTAATGCTACCAGTAGTTAGGAACTTCGGCAGTCACCAAGAAAGTACATGACAAGGGCTTTAAGGAAACTAGCCAGTCATCTGTAGTGGGGTGGATTATTTATTTAAACTTCAGACTTATCTATTTAGATGGTGAAATGTATTTGCTTTAAATGGATGTTTTAAGAGGAGGATGGGGGAAGACTTGTCTTTTTGGAAGCCATTTCATTCACTTTGTTGTTGTTGATCATCAAGCAATGTTTATTGGCCCCCAGTGTGCACTGGACACCAGAGAACGGGATGATGGGAGGTGTGGCTTCTTTACACATGAAACTCACAGCCTACAGCAGGTGCTAACTAAACAAACAGGTGCAATGGGCAGTGGTTCTCAAGAGTTAGCAGGGTCTGAATCACCTGGAGACCCTTCATCACGGATTGCTGGGCCCTGCTTCCAGAGGTGCTGATTCAGTAGTATTTGCATCTTAACAAGCCCAAGGTAATATTACTGCACAAGGGCCACAGTTGGAGAACAAGAGCAATCACGTGTATTTGATCAGGCCTCACCAGCTGTGATGCAGGAAAGCTGCCCGGGAGGATGTGTGAGATTTAGATAGCTGAATGGAGAGAGGAGGCTCAGGGTTGTGGGAGGGTGGTTCCACAGTAAGGCCTAGAAGTGAGAGCCAACGTGGCACATAAAAAGTTACTTTTTTAACAGAAAATTGTTGCTAAAGCTCATTCCATTATGTTAATGTTAGACAGAGTGCGAGCTTGCTAGTGGGACTCAAACCACAGTCAGAGGTCAGCCATGTAGGATCTGACTCTCCTAACCACTAGGGATGGGGACAGCCTGTACATCTTGTTTTTTAAATGTTTTTGCCTTAGGTTGCTTGTGCTCACCAGAGAGAGACCTGGTGAGAGGGAAAGTGATAAATTACCCCTCCACAGGGGATGGCAACATCACAATCCCTTCTCTATTGTCCTCCCAGGATCTTGGGCATTCATGCATATACACCTTGTGTTTCAAGACAGTAGGTCTGGGACTTGAATCGCAGTCACCCATGTGGAAGTCCAGTGACGTAACCACTATATCATCTGCTGGCCCCAGCCTGTATATTATCATGTTTTAATTTTTAGTTGGCAAGTAAGTGTATATATTAATGGAGTACAATGTGATGTTGCAATATATGTTTACATATAACAATAAAAGCTAATGAACATGTCTACCACCTTAAGTACCTTTTTGTGTGTGACTGGGATATTTAAAATCTACTCTCTTGGCAGTTTTTAAATATATAATGTGTTATTATGAACTATATTCACCATGCTATACAACAAATCCCAGAACTTGCTTTTCCCATCTAATGGACCTGCGCCAACGTGTCCCCATTGTATACCTGGACTCCTCAGCCCCAGGCAACTGCTACTTTGCTTTCTGCATCTTTGAATTTGACTTTTTAGATTCTACATGAGCAAAATCATGCATTGTTTGCCTTTTATGCCTGGCTTATTTCGCTTAGCATCATGTCCTCTAGGTTTGTCCATGTTGCAAATGGCAAGATTCCTTTTATTCTTCTTTAAAACTAACAGTATTTTTTTCAGAGATTTTTCCTATAGAACATATGCACTCACTGGAGAGACAGAGAGAGAAAGATAGAAAGCAAGAAATCAGCCCCTGGAGCGATGGCCATGCCACAGTCCCTTCTCCTCCAATCTCCTTTGAGGATTTTGGCATGTACACATATGCCCGGTGTGAGTTCCAAGCCACCAGGTTCTCAGGACTTGAACCACGATCAGTCACGTGGGAGTCCAGCACCTTAACCACTGCACCACCTACTGACCCCAAGGCTGATAGTTTTCTATTGGATCACACTGTCTATTTATTTGCATATATATTTTTTTTTTTGAGAGGTTTTTCGCTATAGGGCACGTACGCTCGCCAGACAGACAGAGAGAGACATAGAGACAGAAAGCGAGAAATCACCCCCCAGGGGGGATGGTCACGCCGCAATCCCTTCTCCTCCATTCTCCTCTCGGGATCTTGGGCACGCACGCACACGCGCCCGGCGTGAGTTGTAAGCCACCGGGTCCGAGACGCGAACCGCGGTCGACTACGTGGGAGTCCAGCAACATAGCCATTACGCTAACTGCTGGTTCCCTTATTTGCATATATTTTTTAACTGGATTGAACAAATGTTGGGTCATACCTATCATTTAATCCCAGGCCCCAAGGGATAGAGAGGTTGGGCAGCACTATAGGCACAGTGATGGTAGTTTTCCTCTAGGTTTTTGTTTCCTCGTCTCCATGCCCAATATTTCATGTTTACTTTACCACTCTGAGTATCCTAATGTGGTCCCGCGTTCCTGAAAGTTACACATGCGTTCCCCACGTTCTCACTTCCCCTTGTGGGAATCTCATCCACAGGATTGTATAAATCTACAATAAAACAATGCCCTCAATCACGGCTATATTGTATTTTCAACATAGATCTTCAGACTAACTTTAGTTACATTCTCATCCAATATCCTCTCTGTGTCAGAGGCTAAGCAGTCTAAGCAAGCTCTCAAACTCGACTCCAAGCACATCCTGGTATGGAAAGACCTGAGGCTGGAATCTAGGTCTTCTCTGGCCCCAAGAAAAGTGTTTTTTTTTTTTTTTTTCTTTCTTTGTCAAGTCAGTCATATTAGGTGATAAAATGAATATGTGTAATTAGACAACTTATGCTAATTATTACAGGCAACCAACTCCTAAAGTAAATCTATAGTTCCTCAGCAGAATTCAATGTGTTTCAGGATTTCCCCTAAAAGGAGTATTAAAGGAGTTATTCTTTATTCCTATTCTGTTGAGGCACTGAAATACGTACCTATCAACCATGGAGAAGACTCCGTTCTCTGAAATGTCTGACGTTGGGGGAGGATTTTAAGGATGGTGGACTTTGGTGCCCTGTCACTATCTTGGATACTTAGTCTTCACTGACCTCATTCTTGTTGAATTTCTGATAGCTTCTTTCAACTGTTCCCTCTTCAAATACCTTACCACTGCCTCGCAGTTCTCCAAAAGGCTAATTTGGTCATATTCTGCTTGTGAGAGCATTCTTTTAAATGATTGCAGCTAAGTATCTCAAGCTGTCAAAGTAATAACAACACTTGGTGCTTATCAAGAGCTTCTCCTCTCCAGGGATCACCCCGCTCTCTCTCTGTGCTCTCCCTCCGACACCCTCAGAACTGCTCTGCTGGGCGGGAATTTTTGCTTGTGGGTCTGAAAGGAAATCCTCTACCTATGATTAGACCGCATTTTGCTTTTTTATTAATTCAAAAGTGAAGCATTTGTGTCCCATCCATCCTAGCTTTTTATATGTAGATATTAAAATCTGGTGCTCCTGGGAAATTGGGAAGGTTACTTTTAACATTCAGTCATATACTCTGCTTTTGTAATTCAATAATCAAAACTTTTTCCCTTGCCTCTTTGATTATCTTGTTCTCCCAAGTATTATATGCATTTCTTAAAAGGCACTGACTTTAGAAGAATCTTATAAAAATGCCTCATCCTGAGTTGTAAAACAATATGGTTTCAAACAGTGGGAAAGATTTTGAGAGAACAAAGTCCATTTCCAGCTCTCCGCTTCAGGCTGAAGGGCCTATCAAAGGGCAAGGCCTTGAATAGTCAGTTTATCACAAGGAAAACCTCCATCGCAAGGAACCCCCTTTGGCAAGGAGACCCTTGGGTTGCTGTGTGTACACGATACAAAAGAACAAAAGCTCTAGTCCACTCAGAGAGAGAGCTTTCACCAAGCCAGGTTTCTCTGTGAAAGCGGAGTTGAGAATGGACCTAAAGCACACAGATCAAGGAAATAACTCACTCCAAAGTTATCACAAGCTTCAAAAAAATTTTTATTTCCAATCAGGGAAGACTGACTTTGAGAGCGATGCCTGGTGGTAATTAATTAGTGCTTCTAACTTCCATTATAAACCACGTAGACCTGCCCGATCATGCTCACAGGTGCAAACACAGAGACAGGCAGTGGTGAGGATCTCGTGCCTTTGAATAAGCAACATGTTTTATTCTTAGGTCTGTCCTTGCTATTAATAAAATAAATGATACAGTGACCAAATGACATAGTAAAATTCATTAGTAATAAATCTTTCTCAATAAATCCATTCTGATAAATATTATGAGCTTTTGGAATTCTACCGTTTGAAGCTTGTAGTGAAAGAAAGATAAAAAGAAATTATTATTGTTCATCCTTACAGGTAGACATTTGATTAGTTCTTTGTCAGGTTAACATAAATCACAAAATCTTTTGATCTCTTCAGAAGATAGAAGGTAGATTACAAATACTTACGTACAGTTTAATATCCCACTCAGAATGGTTATAATATATTGAGACTAACATAATAAATAGCAAGGTTCTGAAATGTTTTGAACAGAGAGACTTGATAGCATGTTATCTTTTCTAATTCCTTCAGCAAAAAAAAAAAAAAAAAAAAAGACCCCAGAAAAGTGAATTAAATATATAAAATATCGTTGGGAAATAACTCTAGCTTTAGTTTTTATCATTATTTTAATAATTGAAATTTAAATTATTTTTCAGATATTTTCCTTCTGTTATATAATGATGAAAGCAAGACAGGAAGTGCTGCATTATTAACAGATCCATATATTACTGTGCATTGTGGAAGTGTGGACAGGAACCAGCCCATAGCCAAGCACTAAGTCTCTCAATGACACTTGATCTCCTGATGAGAGTACTGCATTTGGCAGGATGGGGGTTGGGAGGAAAGTTGTGTCTGAGTCCTGCTCCCACATACAAATATTCAAGACATAAAAGTTGTGTGTGTGTGTGTGTGTGTGTGTGTGTGTGTAGGGGAAAGATGTTATATAATAGAAGATAAGAAGACGATAAGGAAGTGTCATTTCTTGCTGTCTAAAAAAAAAGCATTGCAAAAGCATTCTAATAATGCTAAAATCTTCAGTTCTTCAGTGTACTCCCCCATACGCACCCAGTTCTCTTATTTCCAAAGCTCTCTTCATCCCTTTAGATTGGCCCCACTTCTATAGAGCTGAGAGTAAATTGAACTGAAATGGAATGCTTAGTAGGCATAATTTCTTCCACCTTATAAAGAAGAATTCTAGGCTAGAATCTGATGAGCTGATCTTACTGCTCCTACAATAGTTAGATAAGCTTAGAGCTGATGCCCTGATTGCTAGAATAGACAGGGCTTGAAAAAGATCAGGTCCTAGCCTGTATCAATGCCCTTATCCCTTGTTCACATATATTTCTGTATTCTTTAAGTCAAAATCCAATTATTTAACACTTCATTTTCTTTTTTTTTTTTTCTTTTTTAGAAAGATTTTTGGTATTGGGCACATGCACTTGCCATCGAGGCAGAGGGACAGAAAGCAAGAGATCACCTCACAGCAGGGGATGGCCATGCTGCAATCCCTTCTCCTCCATTCTTCTTTCAGGATTTTGAGCACACACGCACACACACCTGGCCTGAGTTTTAAGCTGCTGGGTCTGGTGCTTGAACTGTGGTCAACTATGTGGGAGTCCAGCAACATAGCCATTACGCTATCTGCTGGTCCTCACACTTCATTTTCAGTCTTACATATTTTGCTAATCATGAGAAAGATGTGGTTGCATGCCATGGGCCCTGTCTGCACTGGCTTTTTTGCTCACACTCCTGTCCCTTATTGACCCAGAGGATCTGAGCAATGCTCATGTAAGCAAGGACATAGCCTCTCTGGAGCCATCCACTTTGGGCGTTTAGCCATGCAGAGAGCACTTTCACTGACATCCTGGCATTCCAGCTCAGTGTATCTCTCTCTCGTAAGCTCAGAAATGAAGCTGTGCTGGGACCTTCCAGTCAGATCTGTTTCTTTTATGGTCTACCATGTTGGTTGCCTTCCTAATATCAGTCATTCTGCAGCAATGAGTTGGAAAAAGGTGGAAATTATATTGAAAGCCAGGGAACAAAAAAATAAAGGGACTTGGGACCAGCAGGTGGTGTGGTGGTTAAGACGCTGGACACTCCCACATGGCTGACCACAGTTCAAGTCCCGGACCCATTGGCTTGCTTTTGCACTTTCCCTCTTTCTCTCTGTCTCCCTATCACTCTCTGTGTGTCTCTCTCTGGTCAAATTAAAAATAATAATAATAATAATAATAATGAATAAATAAAATTCAATAAGTAATTCTTTCAAAAAAAATGAAGGGGCTATGTACTACCGCAGTGGCCGGGCACAAGAGTTGAGCACAAACTAATAACTGCTTTTTGAATGGACTTCGCTATTCCTGTTGCATTTTGGAATTTCATTTAGCTTCAACTTTAAGGATCTCGTTGGACAGGATTCTGATAGGTAACCTCCTTTTTTCTTTTTTTCTCTTGTCATAAAACCAATCTACCATAATGTTTGGCTTTGGTTCAGTATAATCAATAACAAAAAAATCATTCAATCAATCTTTTCTCATAGAGATACGATCTGAAACTTACCCCAATGTTGATTCCTAGAAAAATTAAGATTGAAATAAAGGAAATTAGGGAATATCTATCAGATTTCTTCTATAGGCTTTCAATCTTTTTCTTCCCTTCTGCCTCCCCCATATTGGGCTCAGTACAGAAAATTATCATTAATTCTACTTGGTTTTCCTTGAGGCTGAAGGCATATGGACTACTACTTATTTCACAGTTTCATTGTAATACATTTGATTTTTATATTTCATTAACAAAATGGCAATAAAATTGACACTGAGTTTATGCAAGCAGGCTGAGACTGTCTGAGATGTTTGATAGCCTTGTGTCAGCTGAATGAAATATGACGTTTGACAAAATCCTCTGTATGATATATGACACTTAGATTTTCTGCCGTGCAGCTCATCATCACTGAAACATGATTTATATTGTATTCCTCATCATTGAGATAAAACCCCGAACAAATTCTCTTCACTACGTAGATGTTTCACCCTGATAATGATCCTTTATGGCTGAGAAGAGTGACTCCTAATAACTACCCTACATAGATTATAATAAAGTAACAAATAACTCTCCTTTCAGGTTCTGGACATGGTGATTTCCTTCCCACTTGGAGTTCTGCGATGATAAATATAAGAATACACAGACACAGGCTTTCCAGGACCTGAACATGGACAATTGGATGATCCCATCAAGTGGCAGATGCTATTTAAGTACCCTAAAGCCTGCAAAGCCTTTTATTACACCACCCGTCTTATCTCTCAGTGTCATGCTCCTGTCTTTCTCCTCAGCCTCTGTGTGGCCAGAGCAGATGCTGTTTCCAAAATTTCTTGGCTCAGTCACATAATTTGTTATATTCAAAATATGTTTGTTTTTATCCTATTAATAGTTCCCTCCATGCCTGAGTTAGCATGGCTTACTCAATTTCTGCTTAACTTTAGTGGATCATTTTCTCTTTTGGAAACTGTCCCTAATTCTTGTCAACAAAACCTAACATTCTTTCTTGTGAATTGCTATAGAGGGATATATTATAGGAGTAGCCTGAAGAGATTGAATAAGGTGGAATGTAATGATTGTAAATAAATTTTAAAGGAAGGAGCCAGTGGTATTAGAATTAATTTCTGCAGTTTTTACTGGATTTTGATTCCCTTAAATACGTTTGTTGTTGCCCATCTAGTAAGAGGGATCTCAGAAAGTCATGGAAAATACGTATTATCAAAGAGTATGCATGGATTAAGAAAAAAACTATGTGTTAATTTTTGCATGGAATTAACTGGTAGTTTAATTTCATTTGCTATTAGCCTTTGCTTTTGTTTTCATTTTTGTTTTTGCTTTGGGTATGTGCTCTTGCAAGAGACAGAGAGAGAAAGTGAGAAATCACCCCCACCCCCAGGGGAGATGGCCACGTCACAATCCCTTCTCCATTTTCCTCTCAGGATTTTGGGAATGCGTGCCCATGCCCCCAGTGCAATTTTCAAGCTGCCAGGTTGGGACTCAAACCACTCTGTTGGCCATGTGGGATCCAGCTGTCTTATCCACCGTGCCACTGGTTTTGAGGTTCCCTCATATAGCTAGAGCTTTAGAACAGGAAGAGTGCTCTCATTTTATTTTTGTTTTTCAAAAATATTATCGTGGGACCAGTAGGTGGCATAATGATTATGCCACTGGATTCCCACATAGTGGACTGCTGTTTGAGTCCTGGACCCGGTGTCTTAAAACTCATGCAGAGTATGTGCATGTGTGCCAAAAATCCTAGAGGAGAGCAGAGAAGGGATTGTGGTATGACCATCCCCTCTGCGGGGTGATTTCTTGCTATCTCTCTATCTCTCTTCGTCTCTCTGATAAGAGCATGCACCCTATAGCAAAAATCTCTCTTAAAAATTATTTTATTTATGAGAGAGAAATAAAGACAGACAGGCTCCTGCTGAGTCCCCATTCTGTGGTCCATGCCCACTCTCAGCTGACTCAGATCACAGGCATGTGCATGCATGATTGGCATGCTCACGGAGGTCCTCCTTGATGTGAACCCAGGGCCCTTCCCATGTGGGCCCCACTGCATCACTGCTATTGCCCCACCCTGCCTGTGTTCTTCCCCACAAGAGTGAGGGTAGAGACTTTGACTTGAACTAAACTGCGTCTCTACACATCATGGAGCAGGTACTCAACAAATTGTTATTGAGTGAATAAGCAACCAGTCCTAGTTCATTACTGATTCACTGCATACTTCAAAAACTCTCCCTACCATCTATGGTTTTCAAACATTTCAGTCCTGATGGCGGGATTGCTATTTTCCTAACCATGGAGGCATTCCAGATCAGCTCTTTAGGGTAACCTATTTCCACAACCATGCTGCTGATCTTTCCCAGCAGACTGCAGCACACAAGGCTATGCACACACACACATACACACACATACACACACATATACACACATACACACACATACACACAGACACACACACAGACACACATACACACGCATACACATACACACACATATACACACATACACACATACACACACATACACACACATATACACATATACACACACATACACACATACACACATACATACACATACACATATATATATACATATACACACATACATACATACACATATACACACATACACACAGAGAGACACACACATACACATATATGCACATACACACACATGCACACATACATACACACATACACATAAACACACACATATATACACACATACACACACATATACACACATATATACACACATACACACATACACACATATACACACATACACACAGATACACACATACACACAGATACACACATACACATATACACACATACACACACATACACATATATACACACATACACACACAGAGACACACATACACATATACAAACAAAACATATATATATACACACATACACACACATACACATATATACACACATATATACACACATACACATATACACACATATATACACACATATGCACACATATACACATACACACACATACACACATAAACATATACACACATACACATATACACACATACACATACACACATACAGATATACACATATACACACACATACACACACACATACACATATACACACACACACACACATACACACACACACACACACACACACACCCCATACTAAGTCAAGTCAGATTTCCATAAAATACAAACAAAAGTAATTTTTTATAAAATATTCCCAACAGAATATCAGATGTTTGGGGTACAAAAAAATTAAAGTCATAAGGTTTGCCAGAAACTGCTGCAGATAATTGCCCTTATGTAATATCTTACTGATGTGAATTGCTTTAGTAATTTATAGTATGGAAAAGTCATAAAAATTAGAAAAATCTGGGAAATACTTGGCAAAATGGTACTATTTTGATGCAATAGCTAAAATTTTTCATTTTCATTTTTCTAAAAGAAATTATTTAAAAGCTTTTATTGTAAATTTTCAGAATATGTGATGCACTTGACAATGTATTTGAGTATCGGATAAACATCAGTCAACCAAGTTCTGACTTTAACGCTACCAGTTTCAATACAGACTTAGATCCCTTTTTTTTCACTTTAAGAGTTAATCCTTAGAGTGCTTATTGAGTGAGGTGAATGCACTAAAACAACAGAATTATTGTTGCTGCTTTGTTGGAAGATGTAATAGCCTTGGACCACTTTTGTAACATTCATGGTCATTTAATTTTTGGACAGACAAAATGCAAAAGTTTCAGAAATAGGCCTAATTTTTAAAAATAAATACTAAAACTGACTATTTCAAAGATGCCACATAATGATTTTTTTTAAATTACCACGAGGCACATTGGTCACAAGAGACAGAGAGACAGAGAAAAAGAGAAAGGTAGGAAGCACCCATCCCTGATGGG
The DNA here is from genome assembly GCA_026018925.1 of Tupaia tana. NCBI lineage: Eukaryota > Metazoa > Chordata > Mammalia > Scandentia > Tupaiidae > Tupaia > Tupaia tana. The sequence goes on along the minus strand of JAKSZU010000005.1, from coordinate 102,719,813 downwards.
CACGGCCACACTGCACTCCCTTCGAACCCATCTCTCCCTCCTGCTGGGTTCCTGGCCACACATACCCTGGTGCTTCTCAAGCCTGGGGACCAGAATTTGAACCTTAGTCAGCCATGTGGGATCCAGGTCACTTTAACCACCAGACGATGGGAACAGCCTAGTGATTGTTTTTAAATACTAAATGGGAGTCTCTCCTTGCTAAGCCCCACCAAGCTGCAAAGCTCTTCAGCCTGCAGGCCGTTCTTCAGTGGGTGGGCTCTCAAGTTAGTCTCTCTACATGGTTGCCCTTTCTGCAGCCTGTTTGAGTCCCTACTGCTTGTTCACCGGGTTTGGGCCTAAACCCTCTCTACTCCACCACGTTCATTTAGCTTGGAGCCGAGGGTCTGCCTTGACTTCCTCCCTTGTACCGTTATTTCTCTCTCAGGACGCACTCTCACTCCGGAATCCCGCAGACGTGGGCCAGTCTTCTCTCCTCAGGACTGGATAGTTGTCCATCTCCCCAGTCACTCATTGCTTGGTACCACACAGCTGTGTCTGGAGGAAAGAGACTGTGTTGTCCATCATTGTCTTACGCCAGGCCTAGTATTTCATCTAGAGGCAAACAGACAATAGCTAGACAATGGGTGAAGTGTATTGAGTTCCTCTTTCCTCCCCAAGTAAGGACACTGCCTCCATTGTATAGTTCCTTCTTCCCTTTACTATCAATTTCTGAGATGAGTGGTTCTCATGAACTCTTTCTGCTCCCTCATGCCTGAGTATGTAGTCTCCTACAAGTATCTAGCACCTCCTCAGTCTTAGGGTTCCTCCTGTGGAGCCTACCTACCAGAAGCATCTTCTCACACATAGGAAGAGATACAGATTGAAATTGAGTCTATCCCGTAACATAGGAAGTTATGTTTTGAATTGCTGGTCAACCACCTTGGGCCTCAACTCTACAGTTACCACTTCTCTTGCCTTATCTAGTTTCCCTACCATCACACCCCTACACTCTGGGGATCACACATGAGTATTCCTGGATTTTGATTTGCCTCTCATGAGGGTAGGCTGCATTTTAGAACTTCCACAGTGGTTTCAAGCGTCATAGGCTTCTCTGGAGCAGTGGGCACTATTCGCAGGCAAAGAGAAATGTTGCAGATGAGAATGGGTAAAAAATATAAGACATTTTGTACTAATTAACTTTTTAAGATCAACTTCCTCATTTTGAATACAGGTATTATAAACTTCATCTTAAAAGACTGAGGATTATTATTTAATGAAGTAAGCAAAATTTCTGTGAAGTGCTATTCAAATCAGGCTAATAATATCAAAGATCTTCTAAGGCCTTGATATGAAGAATTCAAAATTCATTCATTACATATGGGATCTAAAGTATTCTAATAAAAATTTCTAAAAATTTAGTATGTGGAATAAAGATATCTTAGAATAACTAAAATAGCTTTAACCATTAACTTTCCAAGGTCTTAAAGTTTTCAATGTGGATATTTCAGAATTTAAAAGAAAAGAATTCATAGTTGTCTGGCCTTTCTATTGACTTAATCTTGTGGTAGAATTTTTTTTCCTAATCTACTCTTAATTTTTTAAGTCTATCTTAATTATATGATGTAAAACAAATTATTTAGCACACTTTTACTTCCTTGTTTTCTTTTCTGTTAGCATAAAATCACCTACAGTGTAGAAAATTGACATTATGTTAAATCACAAGAGGTAAAGTGGACACGGAAGGCGCTCCAGCTCCTGCTGGTGCACCTCCTTGTAGGAGAAAATATGCCACTTCATGGCTTTGACTTGACCCTGTCACCTCGGCCAGTCATACTCCCAAGGCAAAGGATCTGTCACATGGACAAGAATGTGTGGCTGATTTAGGCCAGGATACGGCAGAGGGCCAACCGCTATTCTTTTAGAGGAGAGCTACATTCCGTGAGGACTGAGAGGTGAGGGGAGGGGGAGGTGAGTGCTGGAAAGCTAGTGTGTGCCAGGCGACATGCCACACGCACATAAATCAGTCACGTTTCTCTTATCACACGCCGATGATGGATATTAACTTCTCTGTTTCAGAAGGAGACTGACCCTCAGATGTTGAACGGCTGGCACAAAATTGCCGAAGTATAGGAAGTGTTGGGGTGGACCAGGCCGTCTGCCGGGGCCTCCTCTACTCTGTTGCTAGCACGCTATACTGTGGCTCTGCCCGTTCCCCCCCCAACCATGTTCTTTTCTTGTCCAAACTATACTCTGAACATCCCAAAATGCCTGCTCATTCTTTCTCTCTGATACATCACCTCCAAGACCATCAACCTCCCTCAGACCCCAAACGCTGGCCTGGTACCAGCTTCTGCTCTCTGCAACCACTGGGTGGCTCGCCATCGACCTCACCCTCACGGCCACTTCTCCAGACTCCTTTGTCTTCAGCTCTGTTGTCCTTTGTTTCTTGAATTAGCTCTGGTGGCTTACACATTACTCTGTTTCCTAAGTGGAAATATTGTAGTACTCAATACCAAAGCCCATGCTTTCTCCTTTTAATCTCTTCCTTGACAATGTAATCACATGGAGTTAGTCACCAAATCCGTACAAGTGACTTCATTGGACAGGTTGTAATCTATTCACTTCAGAGCTTCTCCACCTGGACATCCTCTTCGAAGTCTGCTGTTTGCTCTGTGTCTTGTCATTAAGTCTCAGTACCTGTGTCATACAATTTTTATTTTGCTGCAGGCCCCCACTCTATGTCACTTATTCTGAACTGATTCACACATTTGTGTTACCTGGTAGACACTGTAGGCATGTAAGTTTGTGAACTCTCAAAAATCAACTTTTTTAAAATGTCAGTACACCCTGCTCACTCCTCTGCTGTAGGGTTAAATCTGGTCATCTGTTGCTTGTATATATTTTTATATATAAAGAATTATTTTATTTAATTTTGTCTATTTATCATAATTATTATTATTATTTTAATTTGACCAGAGAGATACAAAGAGAGAGAGAGAGAGAGGTTGAGAAGGAGAGTGAGAAGGCAAGCTACCAGGTCTGGAACTTGTATTTAAGTGGTTTTATTGGAAAACACTCAGGATCATTTTATTACTTATTGTCTACACCTACTTTTGGATTTCAACAGCAGAAGTAAATCACGCCAACAGAGATAATGTGGGTATAAAAAATATTTAATATCTGGACTTTTACAGAAAATGTTTGCCACCCAGATCTTGCTTCTTTGCTAAAATTCTCTATTTTGGAATGATAGCATAATTCTTACTATCCCTCAGGTTAAAAAGTATATGTCACCTTGATTCTTTCTTATTTTACCTTATTACATAGTTGCATTATATAATATTTGGTCTCTAAAAGCTTTAGCTATCTCTAGTCTATGCATACCTTTTTTTTGTTTTTGTTTTTCCTGAGAGGTTTTTGCTATTGGGAGCGTGCGCTCTCCAGAAAGAGACAGAAAGCGAGCAATCACCCCCTGGGAGGATGGCCATACCGCAATCCCTTCTTCTCCATTCTCCTCTCGAAATCTGGGGCACATATGCACATGCGCCAGGTGTGAGTTTAAGCCACTGGGTCTGGGACTCGAACTGTGATCAACTACATGGGAGTCCAGTGACATATCCATTATGCCAACTACTGGCTTCAGTCTATGCATACTTTAACACCTGACATGTAATAAGACCAGTCTAAATAATTTGTGTAAATAGAAGAAATAATTTGTCTAAAGTCATATATTCTGGCCATAGAAGAACTGAAATTACAATCAAAATCCTTCAACTGTCAGTACAAAACTCTTTTTACTATTTAGCCTCTCAAACACACCCTTTCTACGTCTGTCCTTAGTCTTAAAGATTTCCTATTACCTTCCTAAGTGAATCCTGTATTTCTGCAAAACACTTCCATTTCCCACCTTTGTATCTTAATTTGGGTCTGCTCCTGGGAACAGACCTACCCCCCCCCCCCCCCCACTGCTTATTCTCTCACAGGCCATCCCAAAACCACTTCCCTTATAAACCTTGACTGGTTTTCTACTTTCTTGCTTTTTTCTGCTTCCCTTTTTGTGAGCCTTATTGTTCGTAGTGACACTATAAGCGTAATTAACTTGTTTTTTTTTTTTTTTTTTTTATGTTTTGTCAAATGTAAGTCTTTCTGACAATATTGTAAGTCCACCTGTTTTCTGAGGTTTAAGTTCTCTGCAGTTAGAACTAGGGTGGGCTGCACCATGGGGCACATTAGATTGGGTGGTGGAGGGCAAGGGGGAGAAACCAGGCCCTAAAGAACTGAGTGTGGGAGAGCAAGACTGCTGATTAGAGGAGGCCCTCGAGGAGGCTAAGCAGAAGTCTGCCCAGGCTTCCTCCGACAAGGATCTCTGCACGCCTTGGTCCTATCGTGGTGGGGAGGCATGAGAGTGGACGTGCTGCTCACGTGGAACGCTCAGTGTCAGGAGGGTTGCTGGGGGACAGCCAGCACCTTGCTGCAAGGTTCAGAGAAGGGGAGCTGATAAGACACAGGTACGATGTAGGACATTGGCGTTATGTTAAGACATCATTCTCAACAAGCAAAACTGAAGCCGAGCTGAAAGCAGAGCTGGAATTCAGGGTAAAGATGAGACTGTGGTGAGGCGGGAGAAAGTCTGTGATTCGGTGAGTACATGGGTGTCAAGTCCTTGCGGATGAGATGGCCCATGGACCAGGGGGTCCGAACTGAATAACCAGAGGCTGCCTTGGACAAGGTGGCCCGCACACCAGCGAGGCTCAGCCTCTCTGTGAAGCCAAGGGTGTGAGAAGACAAGAGCTAGAGTCCTGCGCTGTCTCTTGTGATCCCAAGCACTTATCTGCCTGACTCACATCAGACCCTCAACACCCTCGCTGCTACTGAAGAGGACTGCAAGTCATCCTGAGTTTACTTAACATAGTTACAGAAGAGCAGGGGTGGGGAGGCAGGGACACAGAGGAAGAGTGGGGACAGGGCAGCAGATACAGAGGGAGGGGTGAGGTGTCAGGGCGTTGGAACTGCTGCCATCAGGGAGCAGCATTGGACAGTGATGTGGCTCTCTGTTACGCATTTAAAGGCTATATTGTCACTGTGAAAATGAGAATAAGGGAGAGAAAAAGTCATGGGATGAGGTCAGTGAGATATCTCAACGTCAGGAGCCATGACCATCATCCCCCAGAACGGTGCCGGCCCAGGTGGGTGACTGGGAACAGGATAATATATTGAGGGACAGAGAAAACAACATTTTGAGAGGTCAGTGGAGGTATTTGGAAGGAAGAGGTGGTATAGAAACTGACCATCTCTCTTCTGGGTTTGAGGAAATACACTGAAGAAATGTTTTCTTAATGTGTCTACCATATCAGACTCACGTCCAGGTGACGACGGAATTCTGTAAGGAGGAAATGCCCTCATACCTCCTCAATCAATGACGTGTATTTAGATAAGGAAACGACAGCACCAAGCAGCTCAATGACCATGGCCACCCAGTGAGCCTCAGGTGGATCCAAGAAGGTTTCATCTTATTTTGTCTCCTCATCCCCATCCTTGACACACATCCGTGTGAGGGAGGCACGGGGGACATGTGGTCAGAGAGAAAATAATACCCTCAGGTTGGGAAGTGGGCAGCTGTCACAGGTGCTCTCTGCTTATCGACACAATAGATTAGCATTTACAGTGAAGGACTAAAAGTCCTGCTGGGCTTAGAATCATGTTTTAAGGTCATTTTAATCTCTGTTGGTATTAAATTTTTATTGACTTTTTTTCTCCCACAAAATAGAACCAATTTCGCCCCCCATGGAATCTCCCACTCTCTTGCCCAGTCTGGATCCCCGCTCCAAACACTACTCACAGAGTGTTTATTTAAACTATATTCTTTTATAACAAACCAGGATTTATTCTTAGAGCTGCTGATTGAACACTTTAATTTTCAAACGGGTTTCCCAAAGCTTTGTAAAGCCACCAGCTGCAAAGAGAAGTGGCCACGTCACTATGCTCAACGGTTTAATGCGGGCAATACGGTAAACAGCACTCTGGGGAAGGTTTCAGGAGTGCGTTTAATTGCATTTTCCACTTCTCATAACAGCAAGGGATTAGGCCGAGATGGAGCGTAATGGGACCGGCTCCATCCCATCGCCTTAAAGGGAGAGCAGAGAGGAACACACGGGCGAGTTTATCACTTAAAAAGCCATCGCCTGTATTTGAATACATTCTTGATCAAGAGCAAACACATCATGTACGTTTTCTGGTGGTCATTCTGCAGTGACATACATCAAAGGGAAATTTACATTTATGAAAAAGACCTTCTATCGCTCATAATGAATTCTTTATTTTAAAAATAACTTCCAGTGGGTATTTTACATGCAGCACCATTTAAATGATTTATACCGCATTGATTCATACAATACATAACAAAGAATTCATGGACTGGAGAAGCAGATGAGTCCTAATTGCTAAACTTTTGGCTTTTTTTGGCTACTGTAAGGCTATAAGGCATAAAAAGAAAGAAAGATGAATCAGGCGTTTGCCTCTGACACGCCCATAGAGGCTGAGTCCTCTTCACGCTGTGTCTTTTGTCATTCCATAAAGTCTGCCTCCATCGTCCTCCATAGCGTATGTCGAGTCAGTCGCTACCTTATATTCTCTCGTGAAGTCTCGTGACCTCTGGGCTGTATCAGGATGGTGGAGCTCGGGTGCTTTTCCTCAGGGGTGGGCTCCTGACTGGTTTTTCAGAATCCCCTAGGCGATCCTTGGAAGGAAACATCTCAGGCCTCACACTTGGTGCAGCATCTTAATTCTTCCCCAGGTGATTGCTCTACACACTGGAACTGAGAGCTGGTGTTCTCCAAGAACAAGAAAGGAACTTTGCGGTCTATTTGTAGGGTTGTAGTGGGCAGTTAAGAACTGTGACAAGAACTGGCACACAGGCCCAGCCTCGGGGGACAGACAATGCAGGTGAGCTCCTGCAAGTCTTACCTCTGCTACAAAGTGGGCAAAGTTGGACAGAAAAAGGTATGAGACAAATAAGGCAAAAAAAACAATGGCTCAATGGAGCCATTCTGTTCAGAAAAAGTCTCCATGAAATAACTATAGATTTAGTAGGGTATTAAATAATTAATTAGAAAATTTAGAAGTGAGAGGGAATTATACACCAATGGCATTTTAATTTTATTGACAAGACAATAAATATTCCAGTAAGACTATACATGCTCCCAACTTAGTTTTCTTTTTAGTAAAATAATTTTATGTTTAGTTTCTCATATTGCAAAGTTTAGCTCCCATGTAAACAGTAGGAAATTGGAGATCTTATACATTGAGGTGTGTGGGGGGATGGTGGGCAAATTTCCAACATAGACAGGGCCATCCGTAAACAAATCCCTCCATGAGTTCTTTGGGAACCTATAGTTTGATTTTTCATTTGGACAAAAGTCTAAATGCTGGTTATGTTTGCCTTCAAGAGATCAGAAAAAGCATGTAACATTTAATTGTCAACAGATAAACAGACTTCAGTATCAGTAATTATTAATACTTCAAAGTGTGTTTGAATTTGTTTAAGCTTAGTTAATAAGAAAGCCTTCTTTCTTTTTGTTCATTACAAAATTAAGCATTAACCAAGCATTTAACAATCTGTTGTGAGCTGTGATATGGACTTTCATTCTTACATAGGCCGCTCTATACCTGCACATATGTGACCCCAGAGACAGAATAAGTTAATTTGTTACATGATTTAGTGACGTGTGTTGGAGTTTAGATTTAGGTAACGCGTGCTTGCTTCCTCATCTCACATATCAGACCCAAGTCTGTCCATAACCCTGAAGGGAAAAATAATGTTAATTATTTTATTCATTGTAGATAATAAGAGAACTCAGTAAATTATCTTTTTTTAAGAGACATTTTTGCTATAGGGTGTGTGTGCTTGTTAGAGAGACAGAGGAAGACAGAGAGATTGAAAGTTAGAAATCACTCCCCAGGGAGATGACCACACTGCAATCCCTTCTCCTCCATGCTCTTCTCGGAATTTTGGGCAGACACACACATGTGCCCAGTGTGAGTTTTCAAGCTGCTGGGTCTGGGACTCAAACTGCATTTGGCCATGTGGGAGTCCAGTGATGTAACTGTCGTGCCATCTGCTAGTCCCAGTAAATTAGCCTTTAAAAAGTGTTGTTTGACTGCCCTTCTCTCTCTTCGTTTTTTTTTTTTTTCCTGCACGACCGTCTTTTTCTTGAAGGATCAATGTCTTGGGCTTAGGATGCTCCTGCGCCCTTGCTCTGAAAGGATAGGAAACCCCAAATATAAATGGGTCAGTGGAAACAAGACGAGGATGCCAGACCAACTCACTAGCCCTTGAGAAGATCAAAATCAGCCATGTCTCAAGTTGCTCTCACGGTCAGAAGAGCGGGCGTCTAGTCTGCTGGGTACCGAGAGTGCATGGAGGTGGGTTAGGCGGCCCAGCCAGGACTGCCGGTCCTGTGCGATGCCACCTCCGCGTCCCTTCAGAGCCTGGCACCTTTTCTCTGACTCGCCGACTCTCTCTGAATGCCCTCCCTAGCGCATACTCAGGCCGACTTTGAAGACTCAGATACAGGGCCGGGATGAGGGCACCCCGGACCGTGGGTTGGTCCCACGGCCGTAATCTTTACAGGGTGCTGGATGGTTGTGTTCATGTTAAAAAAGGTCAGAGGGTGCTCTAGTGTAAATACATCCACTTTGCATATTATTTTCAGATGGATTCGTATTAATCCGCAGTTCAGTTACTAACTAGCTGTGTGGCTAACTTGTTCTTATTACAGAACAGCTAGTTCTGTAATAACAGCCCGCGAAGCACCAAGTACAATGTCGGAGTGCCCAAGAGCACCATTACAAGCAAGGCAAACCTTGTTTTGAAACCTGGTAGTGTTACTTAGAGAGCTTTGTGCGGTGACTGTACAAATGTGACCGAAATCTTTGCCACTTGACTTTCTCATTCGTGAAAGCCTTACATGATGAATGATTTTAAGCCTTGAATATGTGAGGGGGTCTTTAAAAAGGTTATGAACTTTTCCATGAACTTTTTGTAGTATCCTTGGACTGAAAGGGCAATATTTTACCCCCAACTCTTATTTTCCTACCATGTACAGAGAAAACATAATGACTGTGGTTCATAATCATTTATCATTTAATATGTTCCAAACACTTTGCTAAGATTTTTAAAGGCTCTTTCTGATTAAATCCTTACAATGACCCTGTGAGGTCAGAGTTCACATTCTCACTTACAAATGAAGAAATGAATGAAGGGAAAAGGAAGCAGGTCACTTCCTTCCAGTCACACGGGGCAGGCGCGCTTCCATTTGAACACTCAGGTGCCAGCGCGCATCCTGTCTGTCACGACGTCAGCTGTTCCTCCCCAGCTATTCGCTGCAGGTGGAGAGGTGCTGGGTACTGTTGTAGGCCCAGACACACAGCCATAAATAAAGAGCCACAAATGCCTGTCCACAAGGGTGACATCCTGGTCTCATTGCTAATTGCACCAACATCTGGCGCTCACTGGACATTTGCTGTGAGCTCGATGCTCTGGTAACCGCAGGCATTTCAAACTATTCTTACTGACGCCAGCCACCAAGAAGTAACGATAAGTTTCCTATGTTTAGTCTTGAATGCAATATTTACCAGGCGAAACGACATATGCCTTAAGTCCTACGTAATGAAGCGAGCTCATGCTCTTTCCCTCCAGGCTAATCAATATTTCCTGCACGCTCTGACGAGGGTCCCTGGTGACTGCATGTGATGGCCTTAACTGTTCAGGCTCTGCAAGACAGTCACACGTAGCACCTAGGTCAAGTGAAGAGGTTCAGGTGTCTTAAGAGTTCTTTACCCAGAATGGACGTGAGGATAACATCCTGCTCAGGACCCTCCAGGACTCTGTCTGGCACTCGGAAACAACACCATGCAGCCAAGATGACACCACAGAAATGGTTTCCGTAAATCTCTGGATTGCTGCCCCCAGACCCTCCTGTTGACAGAGCTCTGACTCCTTTTTTATTTTTATTTTTTTTTGTAAGAGAGATTTTACTCTAGGGTATGTGCACTCTCTGGAGAGAGAGAGACAGACAGAAAGCTAGAAATCACTCCTTGGGGGAATGGCCATGCCACAATCTCCTCTCCTCCATTCTCCTCTCAAGACTTCGGGCACGCATGCTCATGTGCCCAGCATGAGTTTAGAGCCACTGGGTCTGGGACTCAAACTACGGTCAACTACATGGGAGTCCAGCGATGTAACCATTAGGCAATGTGCTGGTCCTCTGACCCATCTTTAAAAGCCCCATTTGCTTGCCAGTCATGGAGATGGTACTTGATTAATCTTGGCCTCTACCCCTCCCAGTTGGTATTTTCAATACTAAAGCCTTCCTCTATGTAAATTCTCATCCTCTCATTCTCCCAGAAATCGGCTTACTGTGCCATGAGCCGTCAGGCCTGGTCTGCACATTCACATGGTAATGCTGGGAGGTAGGTAATATTTTCATTTTACTGCCCAAATAGGGAAAGTTTTATTTCTCAGTTGCAAGCGTTTTGTGTAACTACACAGATTAGTAATAGCGAGTAAGAGAAACGTTGTCCCCACTACTTTTTTGAACTAAAGGACAGGACAAGAATCAATAGGAACATTTATTTGGACTGGTTTTGTTCTGGTGGCGTTTTACGTCTCCTTCAACAATTTGAGAAAGTCGAGCAAATTAAGCCTAGTCTAATTATTGGCTATTACACATTTTAGCTAATAAACATACTAAAATGTGTTTTCTATTTGTAGTTCAATCGAGTTGATATGACATAGACTTGGAAGGTGTACTCCCTCAGTTTCATTGATTAAACTTTCTGATATTTATCACTAGTTAACTGTTGTACTTAACTACAGATGATCAACAACTATGTGCTGCCTTTATATATTTGGGTTTACTGACTGACATAAAGATCTAGTGGAACTTCATTAGTTACCTCAGACTTTAAAATTTTTTTCTTCTAGATTTTTGCCATAGGGCATGTGTGCTTGCCAGAATGAGACAGAGAGAGAGGGGAAAGTGAGAAATCACTTCTCAGGGAGAGTGGCCACACCACAATCCCGTCTTCTCTGCTTTCCCCCCCTTGGAATTTTGATCATACATGCACATACGCCTGGCATGTTTTTCAAGCCGTCAAGTTTAGGACTCGAACCACTGAGTCGGCCATGTGGGACCCAGTTCCTTCACTGCCATGCCACCTCCTGGCCCAGCCTTCTCACTCTATAATCACTCCTTGTGAGGCTCAGGTGAAATTGGTTTCTCCTGGAAGCCTTAGTTCCAGGGAGTGGTTCTCATCTTGTCTCATCTCAGCTCTTGTCTGAGTTGGCCTGAGAGCTGCATTGCTGTGGTTCCCATCCACTGTTCCTGGTTCTGCCAGGGCTCCATTTTTAAGCTCCAAGAAAGGCATTATACAAATTCATACACAATTCACGCGTCCGGCCAGGTGAGAACTTAGGCCAAATCAACTATTTAGTTATTTTGATACCTAAAAATGAAAACAAATAAACCAACAACAACAACAACAAACTGGGTTACAAAAAATCTAAATGTGTCGCACTGTTTAGTTTTATTTTATTCAAACAAGTATCCTTGGTGAGAAACTCCGAAAGAATAAAACACAGTAATTTAATTTGAAGTGCTTTAAATGGTGGGGATAATAAATCAGATATGCAAGTTAAACCACAATGCATACACTTTAATCCATGAAGGATATTGGTAGCTCCTTTTTATATCGTCTGTGATATCTCATTGAATTCAAAGATGAAGAGTAAAACCAAGAGGAAAAAAGCACCTCCAGAGCATACAATACTAATTTTACATGTAATTAGAACTAACAATTTCTCTTCATTTATAGAACATAGTCCTATGACCTTTGAGGTCGGTGGCAGGATAGGACATTAGCTTATAATTATGCTTTGATTTGCAATGAAAAATTGAAATGATTCTTCCTGTCCAATCTAAGAACGGCAGAAGGTTTGAATTGAACTGTGAAGCATTACTGCCCTCTCCTGATAGATGTTGGTATGACATCTTCTAGAAAGGGCTTCAGGAAACCAAGTCTCAAAAATTCTTTTGCACACTAGAAAGGAACATTTTCCTCTCTGAACTTGTATCTAGTTAATTAAAAAATCCTTATTTCACATAGTTTTTGAAAATTAAAAATGGTGTATTAATTTTTTGAAATCCAGATGTAAATTAATGAGCCAGAAAGTGTAGGGAAAATGATGATAGCTGTTAATAACAAGCGTTTCTATGACATTCTCAAAGAGCACTTAATGTATGTTTTCTCATTTAGTCTCACATCATCCCCAGGAGGAAGTAAGTCATTATATTTTATTTGTTCAACTTCTTAGTCTGTTGTTGCAACTCATAATTGATTTTTCAAATGCAAGTTGCAGACATTGAATTTGCATGCTTTCATGATTCAGCTCTGTTTTCTCACCCTATGATATCAGCAGAAGACAGTGCCTAAATATATGTAAACAAAGTGATGAGGTCTCTAATACTAACCTTATCCAGAACTGAGCAGGCAGCCACACGTTTTCCCATGAAACGTCACTTGTTTGGGGATTTCTATCATTTCATTTCATCCTTAGATCAAAAGGTGAGATAAGGCACCATTTATATTTAACAGTGGTTTGTGATCCACTTAAGCATTAATGCCTGCTCCAAATCTGAGTTGACTCTCCATATTTTTGTATCCAGAAAATAAAACTGCATTTCATCTTTGCTGCTTTGTAGGGTTACAGGATGATTGCTTTCATTCTGCTTTGTATCCATGGTTGCCCAAAGGGAAATTCAGGAGAATAGTTGCTTTGGATTAGTGCAACAATTTCCAGGGGATTGTTTATGTTTATTTTTTTGTTTTGTCTTCTGGAAATTTTTTTTTTTAATGATCTGCAACCATTCTTGCAGAAGGATGTTTCTGACTGTATATGTGGATCGTATCATTGATAAAACTCACCTGGAGAGCACAGTGATGGGACTTTTTTTTTTTTTTCCTTAATTCACCATAGGGCATGTGTGCTCACTGGAGAGAGACAGAGATAGCCAGAGAGAGAAAGTGAAAGCGTGCTTTTTCCCCTTCCCCTGGAAGGAATAGTCGTGCCACAACCCTTCTCCATCTCTCCTTTTGGGATTTTAGGCATGTATGTACATGTGGCCAGCGAGTTTCTCAAGCCACTGCAGCCAGGGCATGAACCACATGGTCAGCCATGGAGAATCCAGCCTCTTCAACCTCTATGCCACAAGTCGGCCTGTGACCAGTTCTTAAAGTTTTATAGTGTATAACATCCACAGTCTGGGTGAAAATCAGCTGTAGTTTACTTTATTAGGAACTGTAACTACTAACTACTAATGCCATGTTACTAATACACAGGGACCTCCCCCAAAGGATACTCTTCATAACTGATAAAGTAAATCCACAAATGCATCAGGAAAACCTGCTGTAAACTAGTCACTCAGCTGGCGGAGTGGGAAGTGGAGAGAGAGAGCTTTGCCTTCCAAGACCCCAGTCATAGAAAGCAGAGACACAGACAAATTTTTTGATTAAGATAAATTCCTTCAGGACAGAAGAAGAGAATTTCTGCTGAGCGAGAATAAGATAGAACTTCTGTTTTCAACTGAGCGATCTATGAAAGCATCTGTGATATCTTATTTCATCATGTCTCAGATGCACTGATGATAAGGTACATTGATACTATATATTCTACTGAGAAAAAAGGTGGCTGATTAAACCATAACCTGATGCTTTCCTTCAATTAGAATTTTCATTTATGCTCATCAGGAGAGATTATTCTAAAGATATTTAGATCTAGTTTTTAAAAATCATATATCACCTTTGGGTAAACATATAAAGGAGAGAGTAAGCAAAATAAATTAATTAAGATAATTCAAAAATGTTCCTGTGTTTAGAGTTCCGTTGGGAGTGAGCAGAACGAGATGCAGCAGGGAGACCCAGTGTGCTGAGAGCTGGGAGGCCTGGCGTTTGGAGAGCAGGGACGCAGTGCAGTAGTCGTAGGGAAATGCAGACCGAGACCTTAGCGTCTGGCCTACCCCGCAGAGCGTGAAGGGGAAGGAGGCCAGAGTGGGGGAGACTGAAAGAGCAACCTCTCCGGGAAGGTGACATGCTGAGCCCCTGGGCCAGTGCGAACACCTTGCTTTGATGAAAGGAGACACTCCCTTCTCCAAAGGAAGGAGAGGAAGTGGAAGCTGGTGCTGTCCAGTTTTAGACTGGCCATTAAGAAATCAGACTTTTAGTCTGGGGTTTTCTACGCTCTCAATTGAATACTATGTGAAGTCAGCGGCTGAAAATGAGGATTTGTGGGGTGAAGTTTACTGAGGCTTTGGGTACTGAGAGAAGATGTTCAGTAATCCCCGTAGAAGGCAGACACACTGTCTTACTAGAGAGGCCAGGGCTTTCTAGGGCAGCGTTGCAGGACCGTAGAGCCCGGGGCCCCGGCAGCCCACCTGGAGGCGGCCCACCTGGAGGCGGCCCACCTGGAGGCGCCCACCTGGAGGCGCCCACCTGGAGGCGCCCACCTGGAGGCGGGAGGAATCGGCAGCTGCTGCCTGTGGGCACTTCCCCTGAGCCAGGGCAAGCCCAGCAGAGGTGGATCACCATCAGGAGGGTGAGAATAATCGCAGGAGGTCCTCCTAATAAATATTGGCCTACGTTGCCGAGCACTCACCAAACACTGCGTGAATTTTCGCGCACAGTCCTTGCCAGAGCTGGGGCGGAGGAATGCTAGCATCCCCATTTCAGAGTGCGGAAACCGACCCAGCAAAGGCAGTCGGGCGGTGGCGGGGCCTGGGGCCAGAACCTGGCAGTGGACCTGGAGGCTGTGAGGGAAACTCTGCTGTGGCTGTTCTAACTTCAGTGCTTAATCCTGTGGTTTCAATGAAATAAATTCCTCATAAATGTAAAAAAGAGAGGCTGGGAGATAGAAAGAAAACGAAAGTTCAATGATTTAGAGAATCTGATAATGTCCATATCAATCATGCTAAGGATTTCTGTTTTGGCCTAGGTGTGACCAAAATATACCGTAGTAATTTTATGCAAGCGGACAGAATAATTGGATTTATGTATTTTAAAAAAACTCTCAGCACCACTGTGCATCATTAATGAGGATAATCAAGAATGAAATGCAAAGGTCCTTTAGAGTTTCTTCCAATAGGACACAGGAGACTGGGGTCATAGTAGGACTTGGACTGTGGGCGTGACGAGCGAGAGGCGGAGCAGAGGGACAGACCACAGGACCTCAGGTTTGACTGAGAGCAAGACGAGGGGAGTCGGAGATTCTCATCCTCCGGAGACGTCGACAGGAGGAACCACCCATCAAGATAGAAGTCGAAGGGCTGCAGGTGAGAATAGGTGTACATACTCGCTTTTCGGCATTATCAGCTTATGATTTCAAAAGGATATCTAGAGGGACCAGCAGTGAGTGTAACTGCTATGTCGCTGGACTCCCACGTAGTCGCCCACGGTTCGCGTCCCAGACCGGGTGGCTTAAAACTCACGCCGGGCACGTGTGCGTGCGTGCCCAAGATCCTGAGAGGAGAATGGAGGAGAAGGGATTGCGGCGTGGCCATCCCCCCTGGGGGGTGATTTCTTGCTTTCTATCTCTCTGTCTTTCTCTGTCTGTCTGGCAAGTGCACACACCCTATAGCAAAAACCTCTCCAAAAAAAAAAAAGATATCTAGAGAAAAAGCTTTGGTATGTTTTCCGTTTGTAACTATGAAACACAGTGGGGCTGGCCCCATGGCCTAGTGGTTAGGACAACTGGAGTCCACAGGGCTGACCACATGGTTCAAATCCTAGAACCAGCAGCATGAAAGATATGCTGCACACACACACACACACACACACGTGTCAGCAAATCCTGACAGGATGAGAAAATGGAGGGGAAGGATCGCAGAGTGACCGCACCTTGTTGGGGTGGTGCTTTCTCTCCGTCTCTCTTAGTCTGGTGAGCACACGCACCTTCTGGCAAATTAAAACAAATAACTAAGTGGAGGAGTAGTGGTCTGGGCTGGATTTCAGTGAGAATGAAAGTGAACAGCTCAATGGTAACCACAGAAGCCATGGAAGGCAGGGCCACCGAGGGCCACCGTGGGAGAGGACAAAACCCAAGGAAGAGGTGAAGCAGGAAAGAGGATGACCAGTCTAGAGAGGCCAGAGTGACAAGACGTGGAAGTCATGGAAAGGAGAAGTAGGAAGCATTTTAAGGAGTGGAGACTGACCAGGAACTGCTGAAATGTCACAAAATATAAAACAAAATGTGCCCATTGGATTGACAAGGACGTCATGGGAGACCTCAATGGAAGACTTCCTACTGAAAGCGGAGGTGATTGTAGGGACCGGAGTGGGTCTGAGAAGGCGCGGAGGTCGCGATGGCGAATGTGACAGCCTTTGGAAAGGATGGTCGGTGGGGAGAGACGGGGATGCAGGCTGCGGCGCTGAGTGCTCACTGTAGCACGTGGAGGAATTCCGTACCGAGGAAAAAGCTAAAGATACAAGAAAAAATATTCAAGAGAGGAAAGTCTTTGAAGAAGTCATGAGAAGAGTGTCCTGAGCACAGAAGGGGTCCTTCTAGGTGGGGACAGGAGCACCCCGCACTGTGACAGAGGAGACACCACGTGCTCATTCAGGGCAGTGGGCGGAAGTGAGAACGGTTTCCTGTAAGAACTTGCCTTTTCTCTGAGAAATGCGAAGTGAGGTCGTTTGCTGAAGTAAAGCAGGTAAGAGGAAAGTCAATGGTCTCAGAAAAGACAATTGGGAATAACCATGGCCAAGAGCAGGAGAGAGAGCGAGCAAGTTAGAGCAGTGGTTAGGTGTCGTTGATGGACACTGTCAGTAACGGTTACAGATGGCAGCCTGGCCTTCTTTGTCTCCTGGTGCTATCAGCATTCTGGGAAAAATATGGATAAATCTTCATCAAGAGTGGGATTTTAAAGGTGTGTGATGGAGAGATTCTGGTTAGGGACATGGACAACAAAGACAGTGGCTGAAGTGATGACTCAGACTTACTCAGGGTAAGGAAGGCCATCGTTTCTGATGGAACTGACAAGGAGGTTCCTGGAGCAGGGACTGCTCACTGCAAATCTGGGGAAGCTGAAGAATGTGCGTGTGCCTGGTGTGCTAAAAACGGAGAAAAGAGGAGAAAGAAAGAAAGAAAGAGAGAGAGAGAGAGAGAGAGAGAGAGAGAGAGAGAGAGAGAGAGAGAGAGGAAGGAAGGAAGGAAGGAAGGAAGGAAGGAAGGAAGGAAGGAAGGAAGGAAGGAAGGGAGGAAGAGAGAGACAAAGGAAGAAAGAGAAAGTAAGAAAGAAAGGACAGAAAAAAACCCTGAAGGATTGTGGTCACACTGTCTCTCTTTTGTTGCCCCATTCCTTTAAACTCTTTGTAGAAGAATGTAGCCTTCTCATCTTAATAAATTACATCCACAATGACCCTATACCCTATACTATACCCTAGTAATGTCACATTCTGAGGCTTGGAGGGTTAGGAATTCAACATATCACTTTTTCATCAACCCCATAGCACAGCCTGTCCCCAGATTCCCGCTACACAGAAGCAGCAACACCCAGGACCAAAGTGAGAGTGCGGACACCATACGCACCCTGGCTACAGTACTGTACAGGAATGAGGGGCTGATTGGAGCATGCTCCCCACGGGTCATGGCACTCGTCAGGTGCTTTTCTGCATCCTGCAAATTTTACACTTGATGATAATAACAAAACAAAACAAAATAAAACACAACTAATTTCTATTGTGCCTTTACATACACTAAGCCTTTTTTTTTTTTTTTTTTGAGACATTTTTGATACAGGGCCTATGCACTCACTAGAGAGACAGAAAGCGAGAAATCACCTCCCAGGGGCGATGGGCATGCTACAATCCCTTCTCCTCCTTTTCTTCCATTCTCCTGTTGGGATCTTGCACATTTTATGCACATGTGCCTGGCAAGAGTTTTAAGCCACTGGGTTCAAGACTTGAAAAGCAGTTTGACTATGTAAGGAGTCCAATGATGTAAACATGACACCATCTGCTGGTCCCACACCAAGGCTTTTTTTTTTTTATTAGTACTTGAATGCTTTTAATTATTACAGCACTCATGAAGCAGATAGTATTATAACTAATATTATTATATTTACTAATATGCTATTAGTAAATATTATCTATTTCACAGATGAAGAAATAGAGGCTCAGGAGAAGTTAGCTACAACTTGCCTTGGGTTCTTTAACTAAGAAGTGGCATCTCCAGGGCTCACCATCTTCTGTGTCTTTACATGGTCTCCTCTATGTGTGTGTCCTAATCTCCTCTCCTTATAGGCACACCAGACATATTGAACTGAGGTCCACCTCAATGACCTTACATTCACACACTTACTTTTATGAAGGACCACATTCTGAAACACCGGGAGTTGGGATACCACTATAAGAACGTGATGGACACAATTCGGTCTGTGAAAATTGTTTAATTTACTTAAACTTCAGTTTCATCATCTAGAAATTGGGATAGTTGACTTATTAGGATTCTGGATTAAAACATGATAATCCAGACGCAGAACTGAGCAAAAATCTTTGGCCCTTACAAAGAAGCTATAAATGTCGGCAGTTCGTAATCATCTTCCGGTCATTCTCCTATTTCCTTGGCGTGTGCAAGAATTCCTCCATGTCCTACTCATCCTATGTGTGTCTGACATAAAAGTTATGCTCTTATTCTGAGAATAGAAGTGCCCCCAGATTTAAGCAGAAACTACACATCTGTATCTCCTAGTAACTCTTCTCTCAATGTTAGAAATCCTGCACTTTGCTTTATGATATGTTTGTAGTTTTTATACTGCTCTGCACTTTTGGGACATAGAACTTTTTAAGTGCTTATTAGGAGTGCTCGTGAACCCATACTTTCTTCAAGACACCTCTCCCTGCAGTCCTCCACCCGGCTCACCTCTCCACTTCCCCTGGGCTCTGTAATGGTTCCTGACAGCACTTCTCACCAGTTTGCTTCATTTTATAACAATATGAAGTTGGATATAACAGTGGATCTGGGTCTTAAGATACATGTCAAGGTGTAGGAAACATTAATTTTTTGCTCATTTCCTTAGTGTTGTAGTGTAACCCAAGTGGCAGGACATGATAGCGCAAAGGGCTGAAAGCCCTCTACGAAGCTGCCTTTGTGAGAACCACCACGAACTCTTTGAAAGGCTTGTTCTGATGTTTGCGTCTACATCTTTCGTACTGTGTATACCCTGCTAGTTTGCTACTTATCATTTTGGTGTGTTACTTGATATCATAATTGATGAGATATATTTCATGCTACCTCTCCTCTCCCATTACTCACTCATAATACAACTATTTCAAAATATTTATATTTCCTGTTTCTATTTTTTAATTTTCCAGAATGTGTGTGGGGAATGACTGTGCCACAATCCCTTCTCCTTCATTTCTCCTATCAGGATTTTGCACATGCACACAGACCCATGGTGTTTTTCAAGCCATTGGGTTCAGGACTAGAACTGTACATGGGATCCAGCCACCTACCCATCGTCCCTCCAGTAATCCTGATTTTCTGGTTTTAAACTTTGTGATTTATAGTAACTTATTATTTCATTTTAACTTCCACCTAATAAAATAGTCTCTCTGACTCTACACTCCAAAAGATAAGAATACCAGCACTTCCTTTTACCTCTCCTTCGCTCTGCCACCAACCTCTCAACAGAGGCCATCTTACTAAACATTTTAAAATTGAGAACATTTACTTAATATTCTATAACCATAATTAAGTAGCCTATAGTTTTGCTCTTAATTAAATCTATAAATTGAAACTCAATATGCATTTGATATTATTGAATAAATAAATTGTATTTATTATGTATCCACATAGTTTTATATGATTACTTTCCTTATACCAATTTTTTCCCCTGAAACTCTAATTGCTGTCTTCTTGTAATAATTCTCTTTGAAAAAGCTTCAAGGTTTTAAAGTCTCCATTGTGATGTTTATTCTATCACATCTACTTTCCCAGATTTCCCTTTCCTCCCAGGGCCACCATCAGTCCCTCCCATCGGAGGGATGTTCTGCAATCCTCTGCTCTGCACACAGGAGCTTCCCTTCATCACTGTCCCAGGCAGATACAATCTATCTTCAACTCCACCAGGAATGGTGTTTTAGGCCATTACAATGGTATAACAGAAATACTGGAATCTTGGCCACTTATAAAGAATAGAAGTATAGAAGTTCATTTCCTTTTCTTTTTTTTTTCCCTTTATTTATTTATTTATTTATTTTTTTGCTATAGGGCACATGTGCTTGCCAGAAAGACAGAGAGAGACAGAGAGACAGAAAGCGAGAAATCACCCCCCAGGGGGGACGGCCATGCTGCAATTCCTTCTCCATCCTCCTCTTGGGTTCTTGGGCATGCATGCACACGTGCCCGGCGTGAGTTTAAGCCACTGGGTCCTGGACTTGAACCGCGGTCAACTACGTGGGAGTCCAGCAACATAGCCATTATGCTAACTGCTGGTCTCCTATAAGTTCATTTTACTCATGGTTTTGGAGGTGTGAGGTAACTGCCCATATCTGGTGAGTGTCTCTTATTGGTGGGGACTCTACGCAGGGCATCACGTGACAGGAAGGTAAGCCCTTGTGTGTTTCTATCAGCTCTAGCTTCTCTCCCTTTTCTTGTAAAGCCACCATGATGAAATCATGGGGTTTTCACCCAGTGACTTGATCTAATCCTGATCACCTCGAAAGGCGCCATCTTTTAATACTATATTCATATTGGGTTTCCACCCTCTTAATACCACCACAAGGGCAGTTAAGATTTCATTGCGTGAAGTTTTGAGTGGCACGTCCAAACCATATAGAATACAATCCTGCTTCCTGTGCTCCCAGCACTATTTTGTTAAAACAGGAGACTGATTTTCCTCTTGGAAACCATTTCTATCCTTCTCTCAGGCTAAATGGGTCTGGTGTGGAGCTGCCACGTGGGTAACTGGTGTACTGGACCATTGTGCCAGCTCAGAGGAAAGAGTCTGACTTCAATTTCTAGCATGGGTCATTTTGTCTACCCTTTGTAGTACTGCTTGGTCAATATTTACATACGCCATAATTATCTTTACACACCGAGCTCATTCTGAAGAGCCTTTCCACATGCCTCCTCTCTAATTTCCCTTGACTTTGAATTTCAGTTCTTTTCTTATTAATTGCCTGGAAGCCAAATGTTAAGCCACCTTTTATACATAAGTTTTCTACTTGGGCTTTCTCTCCTCCCAGGCATAATATAAAACTGAACATACTGATTTATTTTTACATTCTCTTGCAGAGTCATCCTGATTAGGAGTGCAGTGGTGGAATTTCAGGCCTAGCTGGCGCTAGGAGACGGAAGCCCAGGATATTTTTCTTCTGTTCATATGTCACAGGGCATGCACCATCCATGTCCACAGGTGAGATTAAATGAAAGAGTCAATAGAGCCGGAATAAGTTCATGGGAGGCTAAACCACTTCAGATGCAGCTTGTGTCAGCAGGACCCTATCGACCCCATATTAGTATCTACGCACTGCATAACGCGTGGTTGATGATAACTCAATATAACAGGTTCAAACATGTTGGTCTTTAACAGGCTTAGGTAACAAGACAAGCAGTTTTCAAAAATAAAATAGTCATCTGCAGAAGAAGAGATGGCTTTTCTCCAAAATACCAAATATCTTTTTGTGATTATTTCTAGAATAGTTCATATACTGGTTTTTACACAAATATAGCCAGCTTTAGATCTACTACATCCTAGGACTCAAGTAGCTGAGCATCTCACAGTGCAGCTTGCTACTGAAAAGTCTTTTCTTGCTCTGGGAGCTACTCAAGCAAATAGTCTAGATTACTGGGCTGTGGCAGCATAACCCTGCATTGCATCAGTTTCTTCTAAAACGCAGAGTCCCGGATAGCATTTTGGTTTTCCCCTAGTAGTTGACTATGGTAGGAACATGATTTGTCTCTCACTTTAGAAGAGATAATCAAATGTTTCCTGTCCTTAGAGTGCTCAAAATGTATCTGTTCCTTTTGCAGGGTCTGATTTTTGTGCTTTATTTCTTTCGCCACCTTCTTGCATACATGAATCTTGTGGCATCTAGGCTACATGCTGGTCCCTGATCACCAGCTTCAATCAGCATGGTATTATTCACCCAGTAGAACATTAGGGTTTTGTGTAATACTGGGTTAGTCAAGATTCAATTGTACTATATTATGACAAAGTAGTAAAGTTGACTCAGATGTGAAGTAAGACTGTGAAGATATACTGCTGTTCCCACTGGGTAAAAGTCAAGAGCTTCTCATAGCTCTTTCTAATTGATTTAAAAGGAGAAAAGGTGGGACCAGCAGTTAGCGTAATGGCTATGTCGCTTGACTCCCATGTAGTCGACCGTGGTCCCGGACCCGGTGGCTTAAACTCACGCCGGGTGCGTGTGCGTGCGTGCCCAAGATCCCAAGAGGAGAATGGAGGAGAAGGGATTGTGGAGTGGCCATCCCCCTGGGGGGGTGATTTCTCGCTTTCTAACTCATGCGCCCTATAGCAAAAAAAAAAAAAAAAAAAAAAAAAAAAAAAAAAAAAACCTCTCCAAAAAAAAGAAAAAAGAAAAAAAGGAGAAAAGGCATGTACAAACCAACAGCTTTTCTTAAGTTGGGATACTATTTTGGAAGAGCAGTGATAATTAGAGCCACAACTCAAAAAAGTTTTTGTAATAATCTTCAAGATCATTTTGATCCATCCAGCTTTTTCTAAGATGAATGAAATGAGTTAAAAGACATGTACATAATCTGCACCTCAGTATCCTTCAGATTTTCACCAGTGCCATTAACTTCTGCAGTTTATCTAGGGATGTGAATTGCTTCTGATTTACTCTTTCTGTTGTCGTGCAGAGCAGTGTCAAGGTTTTTCATGGTTCTTCCTGCTATAAAACGACAATGGCAACAACAACAAAATAGCACTATGTTTTGGCCAGCACTCTCTTTGGCCAGAGAGTCAAAGTGGAAAAATACCCTTTCCAGAGTATGCCTACTCGAACCCTTCTTTTACGAATTGAAGGAAAAAAAAACTGCAGAATATGTTTGAAGACTGACTCAATTGGTGCCCAGATGGTCTTGAGCCATGTCAGAGGTAATGAAAGTCTTAATTTCATGACCACTCCAGTGAATACTCATGAATCTGGGCTCCCAGAAATAAAATGCAGCTCAGAATCTGTGCCTAACAGTTTCTCAAAGCCTGGGTATTTCCCTCTCTCCAGTGTGCAGCCATTCTGATGTAATATAGGCGTAGGATGAAGATTGATAATACATATTTATGGAGCTGTGTTGAAGGAATTTTTTTCAAGGATATTCACCCTCGCATTTAACCAGGAAGATTTGTGTCTGTAAACAGACTCAGTTCTGTCAGATGAGAAGAGATAAATTCTCCTCGCAGGGATTTATGTCAGGATTCAAAAGATTATGTAGTTAAGTAAATCAATTAATGTACAGCCATCTATTTATTTCCTAAGGACAACCCAACCGATTACTCGCCTCTCCCAGTGCCTTTGAGTCAATACATAGTGATTGACGCTGTGCTCCGGCCATCCATTGCCGTGATTTCACCCTCTTGCCACTGGCACGTCAGCTCTGTGCTATGGCCTTTGATATTTAGAGCTCATCATTTCTGCTAAAATGAGGGAGCCCATTTCAATGGACAAATCTCACATCGTTACCCCAGCTACTGAAAGTTTACAGAGAACAGTTGTCCCAGAATTTCCCAAGGACACCAACACTTCTCTCACCTCTGCTCTTTTCTTAATAAAATCTTTAAAAAAATCTTTAATAAAGATTTTTTTGCCATGGAGTGTGTGCCCAAGAGAGAGAGAGAGAGACAAAGAGAGAGAGAGGGAAAGTGAGAAATCACTGCCCCAAAGGGGATGGCCATGCTGTAATCCCTCTCCCTCCATTCTCTTCCTGAGATTTTGAGCATGCATGTACACACACCTGATGTGATTTTCATGCTACGGGGTCTGGTACTCAAAACACTGTCAGTCATGTGAGAGTTCAGCACCTTAGTCACGATGCCACCTGCTGGTCCCTGCTCTGCTCTTTCTAATATCTTAGGAAACTGAGTGTTCTCTGAGTCCTGACAACTAACAAAGTAAAGTAAGAGTGAAAGATTTGCTTACACTAATCTACTCCAACATTCCCATCTATCTAGAAGTTTAGATCTCTTCCTCCACATTTTGACAGTTCTGGAATTTCAGCCATATCCATCTCAGTACACTGTTCAGCCCACCATTCAAGCTCTCCACAAACGCAGTTTCACCCACTTCCTGCTCCTCGAACTGACACATTAGATTCGGATTCTCAGGACATGTTGGGTTTGATTAAGCACAATGTTGGTTTTGGTCTAGCAACTCTTGAATCTATTCCAACACATGTTTTCTAGTTACCTGCCCTCGTAAACTGGCATCATTCTGCATTATTTTGTCTGTATAAGTTATTTCTCCCAGGTGAAAATTTTGTGACTTCCTCACACAAAGTGCACTGGGAGATGATCGTAGAACTGGGGGAAGGGGAGTTAGTGAAATCCCCATGCAGCGGAACTGCCTCAGGTTAGTTTCACGTGGCATTTAAGCAAGGAGATGCTGACTCTTTTCAGACAGGAAAGAAGGGGTAATCTGATGGCAAAAAGAGACACATCAGATTTGGTTTTCAAGTTTCTTATTTTTATCCTAGTTTAAAATCTCAATCTCAAAATTCTAGTGCTAAAACCCCTTCAAATCCTTTCTTTTAGTCTTGCTTCAGAAATTTGGCAAGGCTACAAATTCAACTTGCTCTGTAAATGCATAACCTGAGAATGTAATGTAGTGCTTGGTTGCAATCTTCAATACGTTGCACAGTAGCTATATATAGTAGTAGAAATAAGGCTTTTTTTTTTTTAAAGAACTGTTTACTTGATTTTATTTATCATTATGATTATTTTTTAATCTTCTACAGGGCACATGTACACACCAGAGGGGGGCGGGGAGAGACAGAGAGAGAGCGAGAGCAAGCCACTGAGTCCTGGACTTGTACCACAATCGCCCATGTGAAAGTCCAGCACCTTAACCACCACAGCACCTGCTAGCCCCAGAATAAGACATTTTTAAAGCCACTGACTGTAAGTTGAATCAGGAGTCCTAAACCCTGACCTTATCTTTTACGTTAAGATCTCCATTGCATTCTGAAGGAGAAAGCCCAGAGCACAGTCCTGCAGCCGTTGGCGTGCACACAGGCTAAGATAGGCAGTTGGGGCACCTACTTTGTATCCAGTACCTTTCTTCAATCAGCTGGCCATTTCTCAGTATTAATACTGATATTTGTACTAAGGTGCCTTGAATAAATACATTTATAAATAAATAAGTTCAGCACATTAAAGTGTTTTACATAACAAATAATACCTATAAATTATTTGAAAGTTATTAATGTTAAATATCAAGCAGGTTTTTTTACTGTAAGAGTTCCTGACAGTCATAATCTAAAGCACAATTCAGATGAAGGACTCTGGTCTCAGTCTTACTGAAGCCTGTTCTTCAGGACATACTTGGAAATGTTACTTTTAGTCAGTGTCTCAACAAGCTCTCTTAAATCACCTGAATTACATGGTTGGCATTTCTTCCTGTATCCGTTGTCTATGGCTGTGTAACAAATTACCACAAACTTGACAGCTTGAATAAATCATATTTCTCACAGCCTCTGTGTTAGAACTCATGGGCTCACTGCTTAGGTTCCTGAAGGGCACAGTCAAGTGAAGTCTGTGGTTTCAGTCCCCTGAGACTTAGCTGGCCAAAGAGCTACTTTTGCTGAGAGAATTCAGTTCGTGGGATTGTAGAACTGATGTCCATTACTAACTTCAGACCAAAGACCATTCTCAGCACCTAGAAGCTGCCAAGTTCTTTCCTTCTGGACCTCCCGTCATGGGCAGCCCATAAGAAGCAGCTTGCTTCTTCAAATCCAACATGGGATGGGAACCTCAGACAGATGGTGAGTACCATCTTATACAATATAGTCACGTTTACATAAGCACAGGTTCTCATCATCTTTTCCCCATTCTACAATTAGAAGGAAGGCACAGAAACCCTGCTCCCAACACACACATACACACATTCAAGGAAAGGAGTTACACAAAATGGTGAGTACCAGGAGACAGGGGTCATAAATGGGTTTTGAGAGGTGCATGCCTCTCTCTCTCTTTTTTAATTGTTATAGGGTGTATGTACTCATCTGAGAGAGAGAGAGAGAGAGAGAGAGAGTAGGGGAGAGAGTAAGAAAACACCCCCTCCCCAGTAGGGGAGAGCTGCACAACAATCCCCTCTCCTTCATTCTCCTCTTGGGATTGTGGGCATGCATAGACATGCGCCTGGAGTGTCTTCCAAGATGCTGGATCTGGGACTTGAACCACCCATTTGGCTATGCAGTATCCAGACACCTTAATCACCATGCCATTGCCTGGTCCATGCTTCTCTATTTTGAACTACCTGTTTCAATCTGGTCCCAGCCTACTGACTATCTCTCTTAGAGAGATGATTAGTTATACTTGTGTGTCTTAGGCCAGACTATTAGGTTTCTGTTTCCTGCCATCTGGTTTCTTTTTTTTTTTTTTTTTTTTTTTTGAGAGGTTTTTCGCTACAGGGCGCGTGCGCTCGCCAGACAGACAGAGAGAGACATAGAGACAGAAAGCGAGAAATCACCCCCCAGGGGGGATGGTCAGACCGCAATCCCTTCTCCTCCATTCTCCTCTCGGAATCTTGGGCACGCACGC
The DNA here is from genome assembly GCA_026018925.1 of Tupaia tana. Classification (NCBI taxonomy): domain Eukaryota; kingdom Metazoa; phylum Chordata; class Mammalia; order Scandentia; family Tupaiidae; genus Tupaia; species Tupaia tana. The sequence goes on along the minus strand of JAKSZU010000005.1, from coordinate 102,693,006 downwards.
ACACGCGCCCGGCGTGAGTTGTAAGCCACCGGGTCCGAGACGCAAACCGCGGTCGACTACGTGGGAGTCCAGCGACATAGCCATTACGCTAACTGCTGGTTCCCGTGCCATCTAGTTTCTTTAGAGGAGACTTCAACTAGCTGTTACTCCATCATAACTGATTCAACAGGACAGGTATTCTCATATTTCCTTTTTCTATATCCCATTGCCTACTTTTCACTGCCCAGAAGGAGGTCCTGTTCAGTCTTAGATGCACAAAGGTGCTGGCAAGACATGAGAGTCAGGACCCTTGGTCTAGAACTTGAACTGGAGACGCCATGGAGAAGTAAAGGTTGCAGGACTCACAGCCAAAGAAACTCATCAATGGAATTCAGCGATTGTTCCTTCGTGGCTAACCTGGTGTCCCTTTTATGTGACACATAATGGTAGCTATCAATATTCTCCTCTTTTCTCAATATTTTTAGACATTATCCATCCTGACATAACACAACGGCACACTTTTAAATTCAAGGACAGTTTCTCACAAGCTGTCCTATTTCTAAATGACTTCTCCCCACCATCATTTGTTAATGTCCAGGACGCATAATTTTTAATATAAAGCAAATATAATTGTTAGGCAAATCAGATGCCAAAAATACACAGAGTGCACCTCAAAGCCAAGCATGCATGATTTGAGGTTATTCACGCTTTTGCAATCTCTGCTTCTTTTCTCCCCTGCTACCAGAGATAATTAACAGTTGATTGAAATTTCAAAGCAGCATCTGTGTATAAACCATCCAACTCATAACATTCAATAGTTTCTTACTTTGAAAATATCCTCTTAACTAATTTGCTATATTATCTTTCCAAGATGTGTCCCTTCCGATTTGAGTAACCTGGAACAAAGTGGCCGATTTGGCTCAGTCTAGGATTTCTTTTGGCTCATGCTCTCATAACATGGCAGTATAATTGACTTCACATTCCGAGGACAAAGATTGCTCTGCCAACATTTGCTAATAACACTGTTTCTTTACCATTGGGCAGCTATTTATTCTCTAGATATAAACAGGAAGGTAGAGAGGTGTTCATTAATTTTTATGAAGCTATTTTTAATCTAGAACTATTTTTTTAAATAAAGGAATTCTTGATTTTGGAAAAAAATGGATTATAATAAAAAAAAGTTGACATTAAAGTTGTTTATCTAGAAATTAAAGCATTTTCCCATAGGGTGAAATGATGCAAATTGAAGTTAGATTTCCAGCATGGTAGTGATTTATCTCCTGCCTCCCTCATCAGTCTCTTATTGTCTTATCCCAAATTTCTGTTTCATCTATTCCAGAAGGTGACAAAAAATTCCCAAAAAGGACCCAGGTTTTGCAGAACACGTGGTCTCTGTTACAACTCCCTAAAACTGTGCTCATAAGGCAGAAGCAGCTACAGCCAATGTGCATTAATGTAGTTGTGTTCCATTAAGAATTTGTTTATGGATACTGAAATTCTAATTTCGTGTCATTTTCATCTATCGCAAAATACCACTTACCTTTCTTTTCTCCTTTCCTTCACTTCTTTTTAAATTAAATTTATTTTATTGTATTTAAATGTCTTTTATATATTCAGTCACTGTGCATCACTTAGCTTGTAAAGTGAATTTTCCAACATGAATACATTTCATACCAGTCCATTTGGGGATACTATGATGATATCATCAACAGATAACAATCCATTTCTGTGTCCCATAAATGTTTTGCCTCTTTATTTCCTCCTTAATGTCTTTCCTCAGACTCTCCTCCTTCTCCCACCCTCTTCTCACACTTTATCCAGTATCTATAACCATTTTCCATGTTTCTATATCCTCGAATCTTTCAGTTTCAGCCATAGAATGAAGACAGTCAGTTTATAGTAAATGGAGACATACAATGTCTCTCCTTCATAGCCTGGCTTGCTTTACTCAATAGTAAATCTTCCATATTTGTCCATTTTCTATCAAAAGTCAGAGCCTTGATTTTTTTTATGGCTGAGTAGTATTCCACAGAGTATATGTGCCACACTTTTTCAATCCATTCTTCTTCACTTATCTTTTTTTACAACCATTTAAAAATGTGAAAATAACTCTTGGCTGGACAAGCATGCAAGAGTAGGAAGTGGCAGGGTTTGATTTAAGGGTCTTTAGCTCTTTGGTGCCCTCAGCCTCTTCAATGCCGAGTCCTAGGTCCACGTCCTTCCTCTACCTGGTAGGCTCTGCATTTTCCCACTCTCCCTATCTCTCTGTTCTCATCTTACCAAAGTAATTCATACTCAACCCCACTACCTCCAGGATTTCTCTCAGTTATTTCTTTCTCTTCAGGAAGACCACCATCAACCTAATACATGTCTGACTTCATTCCCTACATTACCAGCTTTCACAGTGCATCCAGTGCTTCTTTGTAGAAATTTATTACACCTATAATAAGTAAATAAATATGCAGATAGCCGTATGATACATGTCTGTGCCATTATCATCTATGTCTATCAGCTCCTTGAGAACAGTGATTACATTTGTGTTGTTCATAGCTATATGCCTTATGCTTAGCATAATATTTTCTATAGAGTGGAGTTAAGTAAATACTTTCTAAATAATCAATCATTCAATGCTTAATACAACCCTGTAATGGAAGCATCACCATTTTATAGAGGAATAAACTGGGGCTTCAGTAAAAAACTAACCTGTTGGAGGCTGTCAAGTTAATAAATTCATGTTGGCCTGACTCCCACGGTCTTGAAATTTCCACTGTTACCACTGAATTAAAATGTATTAATATTTTACTGTACTATATTAATTCATAATGAAATACTATGCATTTTAATTAAAATCCATTTATTGACTCTAAAAGAGAAAGCATTATGCATAGCATAAAAATAGCAGTATGAGAACTCATTTTTCTCTCTTAGTATATATTGATAAAAATTTCTGTTTGACCTTGTGGTTTAGAGATTTTGAACCTAGTCTCTGCTTAGATGTTTATCTTTTCTGTCTGGAACTTAGTGATAACTCAATTTGGAAATCTTTGTTTCTCTCTCTCTCTGAGGAGAATTTCTCTTTTTTTCTTTCCTTATTATTATTTTTACTAGAGAGCACAACATGAGAGAGAGAGAGAGAGAGAGAGAGAGAGAGAGAGGAGTATGTGTCTGAATGTATGCATGTGTGTGTGTGAGAGAGAGAGAAAGACCTGACCATACCTCAATTACTTTCCTCCATTCCTCCTTATCACCAGGATTCTAGGCATATGAATATGAGCCTGGCATGATTTTCTTTTTTTTTTTTAAATAACTTTATTTTAATTTGACCAGAGAGGGACAGAACAAGAAAGAGAAAGGGAGAGAGAGAGAGTAAGCATCCAGGTCTGGGACTCGAAAATATATCTTAGTGAACTCTGACCCAGGGTAACCATGTGGCCCCCTGTATTGGAGAGTGTTGGAACAGGAACTGCAGAGCTCTCTGCTGAGACACTTCAGAGCCCAATTTCCATCACAGCTCACTAATAAAGCCGTCGTATCAGCTTTGTATGGGGAGCACATGCATTCATATTGTTAAAAGTCTCCATAATTGTATAATTTAAAATTATCCGAATAAAATGTCAATTTTTATTAAAGAACCAAAGACTAAATTTCTGGTATTGGTGTTTTTTTTTTTTTTTTTTTTTTTTTTTTTTTTTTTTCTTTTTTTGGAGAGGTTTTTGCTATAAGGCGCGTGCGCTCGCCAGACAGACAGAGAGAGACAGAGAGATAGAAAGCAGGAAATCACCCCCCAGGGGGGATGGCCACGCCGCAATCCCTTCTCCTCCATTCTCCTCTCGGGATCTTGGGCACGCACGCACACGCGCCCGGCGTGAGTTTAAGCCGCCGGGTCCGGGACTCGAACCGCGGTCGACTACGTGGGAGTCCAGTGACATAGCCATTACGCTAACTGCTGGTCCCTGGTATTGGTGTTTTTAGGCTAGGTAAAATATGTATCACAGAGACCATGCATTTAATAGCTGGAGAAGATTGTTCACTTGTTAGCTAGTATTTTTGTTAATATTTTGTCTTGGGGTCAGACTCACAAATAAGTTTTTATGATTTCATAATAACTTCACAGATTTTTCTTTTTGTATTCAGTTTTTCTGAAATATCGTTTTTTGATTATAAATATCTATGATAATGTTTTCATGTTGTATTGTTTCCTATATTAAAGACTTCTAGTGTTAATACCTCCTTTTGCTTATTAGAAGTAAAACTTATTTATTAAATAATGCTCAACTACTTAATTTAAACTTTTTGTATAAATCAGAAGACATGAGATTAAACTGCAGGAAAGTATTTATGAAAATAATTATTTATGTGTTAAAAATATGAATTTTAGAGTATAGTCCTTAAAATGGACCATAATATTAGTTGGATTTTCTTAGCCTTGGGTTAATAACTGATTATTTGTGTGTAAAGGAATCCCCTTGTGGCTAGGGTGGGCTTCTACATATTTTTCTAAAAACAAGGAACAGTGGTCCCATCACAAAACCTACAAACCCTTACTGTTTGGAATTTTGTAACAGACTTTACATCAAGATAGCAAGAAAAATTTCGTGCCTGTCATTTAAAAGAAATTAAACCATCACGACTAGGTCACTTATTTTATTCCTTCCATGTTATTTCTTACCACCTAAATTAAAATAAAACAAAGTAGATCAAATGAAACAATTTTCTTTAAAAAAAAATTGCTAAAGGGCATATACACTCACCAGAGAGAGACTGAGAGAAAGAGAGGGAAGGAAAACGAGAAAGTATCCCCAATAGGTCATGGTCATGCCTCAAATTCTTCTCTTCCCTGTCTCTTTCCTTCAGAATGATTTCAGGCTGATGGATCCGGGTCTTGAGCTATGTCGTTACTCATATGGGATCCAGCTGCCTTAACCACTCGGCCATGGGTTAGTCCCAGAACAACTTTGAAAAGCATCTTCCATTCTAAAGTTCATCAATATCATGATTTGGATATGATTTGTCACGTTTAATGTTTAGGACTACAATGTATTGTAAAAGTGTTAAGTGAATACTTAATCCCTTTATGGTGTCCCAGGGTGAGGCCTAGGGTAACGTCATTAAGGTGGGGCTCTATGATTGAGTTATATTGAATTTATAGGCAGAGAGAATGAAACCAGAAGAGCAGAGAGAAGGTCATATGAATATAGACTATGCTTTGCTTTGATGAAAATGTCTGCCTTCTGCCATTTTGTGATGCCCTTGGACTTTCCAACCTCCAGAACTGTGAGTCATTAAATCTTTACTCTTGTTAATTCATCAAGCCTCACATGTTTCTGCTAGCAATGCATTAAGGGACTAATGCATTGGTCGTATATAGCAGAATTGCATTATTACAGCTCTCTGAAAATCCGAAAGCAGCTTTGGAACTGGGGAGTGGGCAAGGACAAAGAGGCTAGGAGAAACCTAGATTCTGATAGAGGCTTGGAAGAACAATTTAGAAATGAACTGAAACTTTTCCAAGACTTTTTAAGTAGTGGAGTCCAGAATACTGCAAGAAATACGAAGAGTAAAGACTCTTATAATGAAGTTGCAAAGGAAAACAAGGAATATTTTTATCGGAAATTGGGCTAAATGCAATAAATGTTACACCATAGCAAATAATCTGACTGCAAAATGTCTACATCCTAAGGTTTTATTTAATTTTGAATTTTAGAGTGACAAAGATCTAGCAAATAAAATTTCAAGGCAAACTCTAGAGGTAACTAAAAAGTGATTGTTAACTGCATTTAGTAAAATGAGAGAAAATTAAAATGATTTGAATCTAAAGCTTAAAATAAACAGAAGCAATGCAGAAAAAATTTAGAAAACTCATGTGGCGAAGAACAAAAAAGCATGTTTGGCAGATGAATGCAAGGCCAAGAGACTTTTCTAAAAAGATTGGCAAGGCTAGAAGGGATCCAGGTGATGACTATCAAGAAAGAGAGAAAAGCCCAGGGCACTGCATCTCCCATCACAAGTACAGAAGCCTAGGAGAGGAAAATGCTTTTACGGGGCTGGATTGGGGCTGGCTCCTTGTCTGTGCTGCTTTGGGACTTTGTTCTTTGCATCCCCTAAAACAGTCTTTAGCCCCTGCTGTGCCACCCTCTGTTCCAGAACATACAGGCAGCACACACAAGTTGCAGCATTCGTGTGGGCATAATTCTTCAAATTCTCAAGAGCATGGAGACCTCCACTGAGATTTCAAAGAATGTCCTGGACAGCCTGGGATTTTAGGCAAAAACCTGCCACAGGGGCTACCTTTACAAAACAGAAAGAAAAACAAACTCCCACTAGGACAAATCCAAGTGGAAATGTGAAATCTGAGCAAGGAGTCTCCAGCAGGGGAGATATGCCTTGTGGAGCTGCAGGGTTGGCCTTTCCATGAGACCCCAGAACTGTGGAGTTATCAGCACCATCCTGAAAGAACTACAGACAGGCAGTTCCGACTGAAGAGGGTTGAATCATGGACTGAGCCCATAGGGACACGTGAACAAGAAAACCTGCTGCTTTGGGAGTTCAGACTGTCAGTGCATCCAGGACACGGCACAGGGAGTTTCAGGATCGAATGTCTGCCGACTTATGTTCCAGATTGCTTGGGGTCTGTTATTCCTTTCTCTGGTGAAATAGAAATTTCTATACTGCACCTGCTCCACAATTATATTTTGGGAGCAGAGAGCTTGTCTGGATTTCACAGACTCATGGCTGGAAGAAGTTTAGCTTGAGTTTCAAATGAGACTTTAGACTTTTGAGTTGCTGCTAGAACAAATTAAGACTTCTGGTAATATAAGAATGGAAAGATTATATTTTATATATCAGAAGGACATGAATCTTGGAGACCTGGGGCAGAATGTTATGGTTGGAATAATGATTTGTCCCCAAATTTTTATGGTTTAAAATTTAGTTTTGGTGGCTGGTGAGTGGATATTCTTCAAAGGTTCTTGTGTTGGGGCTTGATTGTATTGTAAAAGGGCTAAGTGAAAGTTAATTATTTTATGGTGTCACAGGGTGGGCCTTTGGGTAGGATAATGTCATTAGGGCAGAGCCTCCATGATGGAGTTCTGGTGTGTTTGCAAGCAAAGGGAATGACACCAGAGCGGTAGAGAAAAGGCTGTATGAATACAGATCATACTCCTCTCTGAAGGTTCTGTCTTCTGCTACTTTGAAAGCCTTTTTACTTTCCGGCCATCAAAACTGTGAGTCATTAAATCTCTATTTTATAAATCCCCCAAGTCACAGGTATTGCTCTTAGCTGCGTATAGTGGACTAATACAGAAACTTCTTTCCTTTACTTGTGTATGTCACCTGCAGCTGCTGAGTAAATGATTGTAGTTACAGCAAACCTGTGGCTTCCTAGACTGTATTCTGTATTCCTTTTCTGGGTCCATGTGTGATAGAATGGAAAACTCAGATTTTAATCATAAAACCTCTCCAAATAAAGCTCCTTAAAAAACAAACAAACAAAAACAAAAAGCGAAAAGCGTAACAAAATACTCGCTCTGTGTGTGTGTGTGTGTGTGTGTGTGTGTGTGTGTTTAAAACTTTCTTGGTACCAGATAGTGATTTGGTGCTAATACAACAACTCAGGAAGGCTGGTTTCCATCCAGGGTCCTCCATAGCATGCTGGTTGTTCCCATGATCCAGGCTGGCAGAGGCCGGGGGTGGATTACAGCATGAAGACCCTCTTGAGGTGCCCCTCTCTCCTTTTCTCTCTCTTTAACTCGTGGAAGAAATAAATCAGCAGTCTTTAAAAAGAAAGCTTTCTTGGAGAGCCAGAAGATAACATAGTAGTTATGTCACTGGACTCCCACATGGCTGACTGTAGTTTAAGTTCTGGATCTGGTGAGTTAAAACTCATGCCGGCAATGTGTGTCCAAGATCCCAGGAGGAGAATGAAGGAGAAGGGATTATAATGTGGCCATCACCACTAGAGGTGATTTCTCACTTTCCCTCTCACTGTCTTTGTCTCTTTCTCTGGTAAGTTTACACACTCTAAGGCAAAAGCTTTTAAATAATTTTTTAGTTTCTTGCACTAGCAGATGGTGTAAATAGACTCCCCTGCAGTCGACCACGGTTTCAGTCCTGGACTCAATGACTTAAAACTCACTCTGGGCATATGTGAGTGTGTGACCAAGATCCCAGGAGACTGGAGGAGAAGGAATTGTGGCATGGCCAGCCTCCCTGGATGGTAATTTCTTGCTTTTTGTCTCTCTCTCTCTCTCTGTCTGTCTCTCTCTGGTGAGTGAATGTGCCTGATAACAAAATATCTCTCTAAAATCTTTTTTCTTCTTCTTGCAAAAGTAAAGTAAAAATAAGCTCTAAGAGCTATAACATTATTTCCAAAATTTGTGACATTTTTCTATGGGAGAGAGTTCATTGAGTTTCTTTCCAAGGGATCATAATCTGACCTACAGAGGTGGCTTTCAACCAGGAATATGTGGTTCCTCAGGAGGTATGTGGCAAAGTCTGCAGACATTTTTGATTGTCAGAGGATGGATGGGGTAAATCTTACTGCGTCCAGTAGGTAGAAGCCAGAGATGTTACTAAACATTTGCAATACACAAGTCGTAGCCTGTGTAAGGATTATTGATCCAAGAATGTCAACGGTACTGAGATTAGAAAACAACGAATAAAAACATTCTTTAAGAAATGGAACCAGGAAAGCTTTTCCTTTGTCACATGAGGTATTGCTAAGCCTAGATATGGAAAAAAAAGAAAAAAAGAAAAAAAAAAAAAAAAAGCACGGGGAGAGCCTGCAATACAGATCTATAAAGAAAAGTACCAGAATCTGAAAACCCACAAAGAAAATTTTGTTTCAATTGGTAACTTGAGCTTGGAGTAAAGAATTAGGGCTCAACTAATGTTTCTTAGAAAGTCAGTTTGTGTTTAGGTGACAGCCAGATCAGGAGATTAAGATTCCAGCGTGACTGCTTGTCGTTGAATTCTTGTCAGACAGTTGCTACAATCATTTTGGTTTAATTAAAAAAAAAAAAAAAAGAATGAGACATTTTAATTATTTCTTATACACGAATCTTATTGATATTGAGTATTTAAATAATGAACAGGTCAAATCAGTGAGAGACAGTTTGTAGATGTTCCTATATATGAAGAAGTGGGCTTTGCTGAGTTCAACAAAGTTATAGATTAGGTCTCAGAAACCGTCACAATGCACACATTTGCAGAGGAGAATGACAAGAAAAATAAAGCGAATCCAATTCTTTTATTGGGAAATCAACACAACATGTTCAATGTACTTATTTTCAGTGACCAGCATCGACCCTACAAGGGCAACCACATTCTTACAGCTTGAATTGTGTCCCCTGAAGGATTTGCTGAAGTTCTGACTTGCAGTACCTGGGAATGTGACCTCCTGGGGACATCGGGTCTTCGAAGATGCAGTTCAGCTGAGGTGAGGTCATTAGGGGGGCTTTCACCCCACGGCACTAGTGGTCTCACAAGAAGAGAAGATACGTGGGGAGAAAACATCCTGTGAAGGAAAAGACGAGGAAGACAGCCGGGCAGTGGGAGAGCCAGAGACGGAGTGGAGCTGCCTAGGCTGAAGAGTGTCGGGGCTGCTGGAAGCTGGGAGGGGTGGGGAGGGTTCCCCTGAGAGGAGAAAGGAGGAGACGGATTGCAGCATGACCACCCGCCGGCGTGTACTTATTTGCCCCAAATATTAAGAGGAGAGCAGAGAAGACGGGATTGTGGGTGTGGTCATCTCCCTGAGAGCTTTCTCACTTTCCCTCTCTGTCTCTCTCTGGTAAGGGCACATGCACTATGGAAAATAAAAATCTAAAAAAAGAATGAAAAAATAAACTAAAACTGAATTTTATTTATTCTTACCTCTTCTCAATTTAAGAACAGCACAATTGTATGAAGTGTTTTCTAAGTGTGTTCTAAACAGAAGAACAAGGGGATGGCATTAGAAAAATCAGGCTTGTGACCAAACATGCATGTTCACTACTCCTGTGACCTTGAGAACTTGAACCATTTCTGTACTTGGTCCAAATATTTAGGATTATTTAACATAAGGTTTTTTTTTTTTTATGAGTGTGTGTGTGTGAGAGAGATACCAAAAATGAATTATGAAAAGTGCCTGACTTTGATGGAGCTCAAAAAAAAAGATTGTGTTTCTCTTGAGCCTTCTTTCTCCTTCGAAGCAATGTGCCCAATATTATTTATTTCCCCCAGAGCCCTTATATTTCAAAGCTTTTATCATTGTCATGTTCTTATAGCACATATTTCTTAAATATGAAGTTGAAAATTGAGCACAAATCTCCGAAAAATATGATGTGTATTACTGAATTGGAGGCAAGCTTATAGGTACTACGCTTTTAATGTTTCTCTTAAAATATTAATGTCTAAAAAAATGGAATTTCTCTTTTTTTATAAGGTTGTTGTCATAAGGCACTTGTGCTTGCTGTGGAGGAGAAAGACAGTGAAAGAGAAAGTGGGAAATCATCTCCCAGGGGGATGGCCACACTGCAATCCCTTCTCTACTTTCCTCGTGGGGCTTTGGGCACACAGCCACACGTAGATGGCATGATTTTCAAGCCACTACATCCAGGATCCAAACCATGGTTGGCCATGTGGGAGTCCAGCACCTTAGCCACTATGACACTGCTGGCCCCTAGAAAACTGTATTTCAACCTCTGGGGATATTTCCTTGAGACCAGTCACCCAGTGGACTAATTTCTAGGGATCTTCACTATGTTAAATGGAATATACACATAGTTGATTACATAGTTTTATTTATCTGTGATGAATGCAAGTTTTGGATCTGTTTTGGGCAGATAAGTGTTGGATTCCAGGACCCTGCATGGGTACCAAATCTGCAGGTGCCCAAGTCCCGTATATGAAGCAGGGTAGCATTTGCCTGTAACTTCTGCAGATCCTCCAACGTATTTTCAGTGACTTCTAGATACATCTAAGCAATCCTAACATCAGATACAAGTAGATATTGAAAACTTCATGGAAAAAATGAATTAAATTATGGGTTTATTTTGGCACAAATTATTTGAAATCTACACATATATTTTTCATGATATGCATTTTGTCTGAACTGTGAAGACCCCTTGTATAAAGGAAAAAAATATAGAGATAGATAAATTACAGCATCTGTCTTTTAAGAAGCCACTTTTTCTTCATTTCTTAACAGTTGAGACCTCTGGTTAGTTGAATCTGCAGATGTGAAAGCTTTGGATGTGAATGGCTGGATATACATGTAGTTGTAAATTTTTTGATTCTTATGTAAATTTATTTTATATGATCAAAGAATTATATAGTGCACAAAATGTAGTATAGAACCATTTTACAGGCTGGACTTGAGCATCCCCAGATGGCCTCACAGGGCATCCTGGAACTAATCCCCGCAAATACCAACAGAGGGTTGTATATATTTTCTAATCAATGAAAGCAAAAAGGGATCCTCATGGCAAAGATGATTAGGATCCTTCCGTGAGAATGCAGTTTCTTACATTGATGATAAAGTGATGAGAAACCTAGATTTTGATAAGTACGTTATTTAAAAAACAAAAGAAAAAAATCTACACACAATTGAAACTGACCATCCCCTTCCAGTTCAGCCTCACTCTATAACATTGGTTTGGTTTGAGGATCTAAAATCTCCAATTTCTACACCTGGGAGTCATGCCTCCTTCAAAGTCAAGTGTCTGTCCAATATTGGGACAGACACCCCCTCGTCTTCCTCTCTGTTCTGACATTTTCTGCCTTTGCATAAGACCACAATTTCTGTCCTTTGCTTTCTAAACTCTTATTTGATTATGAAATTAAATGACGCTTTATCTGTAAAATGTAACGTCGGTCAATCAGAGTTAAATGTTTCCAGAGTACTCTTGACATAACAGTGATTATAATAGTATGCCTTCCTCCCACACCACTCTAAGAAGCCCTGGAAAAACAACACCACATCCTTTGTACCTCTTTCTAAGCCTAGCTTAGCCCCCAATACGTGGAGGCTGATCAGTAGGCTTATTCAAAGAGGTGAATAAAAGTCACGAATGTGGGCAGCTTTATGCTATTTCACATAAACAGTATATAGAAGTATAAGAGGTACATACTGTTCTCAAAGTAAAAAGTATTATGATAGACTTCACCCTACTGAAGTTTTTCCTTCATGGACACTTAAGTAAAATTGAATATAAAAGGACAGTCTATTTAATGTGTCCTCTGACTACCAAAAGACATTTTTATTACACAGAAATTGTACTGGGTTGTCAGAAAAGTCATGACTCATTTTTTAAATTATAGAAGAAAGAAAAGTTTGTCATGACTTTTCCAATAACCACATATTAGTGTTTATCATGTGATTTGTAAAAGAAGCCACACCGCGGCCCCACGTGTCGTTCCGATTTGGGTTTGGGTGCAGCCTTCAGAGTCAGTGTGGGTTCTCAGAGGGGCACAGCTGCAGGGATGCGCTGAGGCCGCACGGCAGGGGGGATGCGCAGACCTCCCAGCAGAGCAGCAGCTCGGTGACAGGGTGACAGGGATACACACAACCTGGCGTCCCTTCACCAGTTTCCTTCTAGTATCAGAAAAGATCAGTTTCCACTCTGTACTCACCTTTGAGAATAGCTTGAGGGAAATACAGATGACTTTTGGCCAAGTTCGCAGATAAAAGAAAGAAGAAAACAGGGACGTGGGCTCCTGTGACTGAACTCACGTGCTGACTTTACGTATTAAAGAGGTGTTTGCAGGGTTTACCTGGCACTTGTCATCGCAGAGGAGGGAAATGCTCCATCGATTAGTCTCTTAAAATCCTGCATCGTGTTTTCGTTAACCTGGGATTTGTTCAGATATGCCTGCACATCGGGCAGCGGTATGGCAGGAGCATGTACTGAGGCTCGTGAAGTCAGCAAACAGAAAGCAGCAGCGCGTGGGGGGGGGGGGGGGGCGTGAGTCTTGAGAAGAGGGGCGACTCCTGAGCAGGTGCTAGTTCTCCACAGAAAAAGGAAGAAAAACTTCTGGGACCAGCAGTTAGCGTAATGGCTATGTCGCTGGACTCCCACATAGTCGACCGTGGTTCGAGTCCCGGACCCGGTAGCTTAAACTCATGCCGGGCGCGTGTGCATGTGTGCCCAAGATCCTGAGAGGAGAATGGAGGAGAAGGGATTGCGGCATGGCCATCCCCTCTAGGGGGTGATTTCTCACTTTCTATCTCTATGTCTCTGTCTGTCTGGCGAGCACATGCGCCCTATAGCAAAAACCTCTCCAAAAAAAAAAAAAAAAAGAAAGAAAGAAAATAAAAAAAAACTTCTGAGGAACTTTTTAAAAACTGTGCAACAAAACTGATTTTTTTTTTTTTTTTTTGGAGAGGTTTTTTGCTATAGGGCGCTTGTGCTCGCCCAGAAAGACAGAGAGAGACAGAGAGACAGAAAGCAAGAAATCACCACCACCACCCCCCCCCCCCCCGCCAGGGGGGATGGCCATGCTGCCATCCCTTTTCCTCCATTCTCCTCTCGGGATCTTGGCATGCAAGCACACGGTGTGAGTTTAAGTCACCGGGTCCGGGACTCGAACCACAGTCGACTACATGGGAGTCCAGCGACATAGCAATTATGCTAACTGCTGGTCCCTCAAAATTGCAATTTTGTGAAGGTTAAATTTCCATTTCACTTGAACCATGATTTTTTTCCAAAATTAAATTCTGGAAGTAAATTTTCTATATCTTTATACACACACACACACACACACACACACACATATATATTTCTAATCTTGAAAAGTCAAAGTCATTGTTTACAATGTTAAATTTATTTTTATGATAGTAGTATATAGGATTTTTCACTTTGAAAATAATATTTCTTTGTGAGCCATTTTAATAAGTTACTGCATAAAAGTTTGGAAGTTTAAAGAATCTAGATTATTCAACTGTATTTATTCTAATCATATAATATTTAATATGTTTCACATCTTTAATATGTTTTCCTGATAGGATCATCAATCTCCTTTCCAATCTGAAGAATCCTAGAACGGTCTATATGAACCAATAACAAAACTGACATTGCATATAGCTCATTTCAAATGAGAGTCACTCCCAATGATGAGTTAAGAGGGAAAGCGATCAGAAAGAGAAAGAGATTCAGGAAGCAGAAGAAGAAAGTGGGGAAAGAAACCATAAGTTCAGGTAATTAAAACTACTTCTGACGACATGATCCTTTTGTTTGACACCTACTGGGACTGTCAAATCTACAGGATTTTAATGTTATGCCTTAACAAAAGTGTGACTCTGTGGTACCATAAGAAACTTGAAGAGACCCAGGGAACCAGCAGTTAGCGTAATGGCTATGTCGCTGGACTTCCACGTAGTCGACCGCGGTTCGCGTCTCGGACCCGGTGGCTTACAACTCACGCCGGGCGCGTGTGCGTGCGTGCCCAAGATCCCGAGAGGAGAATGGAGGAGAAGGGATTGCGGCGTGACCATCCTCCCTGGGGGGTGATTTCTCGCTTTCTGTCTCTATGTCTCTCTCTGTCTGTCTGGCAAGCGCACGCGCCCTATAGCGAAAAAAAACCTCTCCAAAAAAAAAAAAAAAAAAAAGGAAGAGACCCAGAAAACTACAGAAAAACCATGTGAAATTAAATGAAAAACTTGATTTTCTGAAGGCGAAGGGAAAACTGCAATAAAAACTACCAAATCTTAGATTCTAATTATACTAAAAATATCTGAGAATATTTTATTTATATAAATAAGTATGTCAATTGTCATGGTGTGTGTTTTGCATATTTGAAACCTGATTATACTGTATCCTATTTCAAAAAAGAAAATTACGTTAAATCAAAATGTTTTATTTGCACTTGACTTTTTCATAGAGCAATAATAATTATTTTACTAAGATTTTCATCTTAAATGAATCACTCTCTAAAGGTTTATACATCTAACCTTGTTCCTGCTAGATTTTATTTGATGATAGCTTTTGTGCCCTTTGGATAAGGGAAAGAAAAGTAGTTTAAATATTCTGTTTTTTCTACAATATTCAGTTTCTAACAAGTACTTCAGCAATAGCCATGAATTCATTCTTGAATCATCATATAGTTTGTCTAGTGGAATCATGAAGACAGATGTTTGAATTTTGAGACAAGATTATAGTAGAACTGATCCAGGTTATTTAAGTTTTCAATTCATAACATTGGTTCACTGATCTTGAAGAACTGATTAACCATCAGTCAGCAGAAATTATAGCTTAACTGCAATGTGCTATTACTCTTCACCATCAATAGATACAGAGAAGAATAAAAAATAAACGTAAGACAAAAGAAAAAGAAGGGCTGAAATCTTTATAGATGTCTAAATTTTTTTTAATCCCAACAAACAAAATAATTAGACCTACTGTAAATATTTGCATGAAGAAGTTTAACTAGTTCTGTTTTGGGATAAATGAGTAGGGTCAACAACACAATGAAAGTGACTGAAAAAGCAAATTTACCTGAAATTAGCAATCTAGCCAACCAATGAAATAAGGCATAAACCTTAGCAATGGCCTCTCTCGCCTTGTAATGTTTGTGTTTTCATGACTATAGAATTTTAACTGTAAGAAATAAGGCATTTCTCTAGCTACTAGTGTGGTACAGAGTGGTGTGAAACTTCCTTCTTTCCACATTTATAAAAAAATAAGTTTGCGGGAACCAGCAGTTAGCGTAATGGCTATGTCGCTGGACTCCCACGTAGTCGACCGCGGTTCGCGTCTCGGACCCGGTGGCTTACAACTCACGCCGGGTGCGTGTGCGTGCGTGCCCAAGATCCCGAGAGGAGAATGGAGGAGAAGGGATTGCGGCGTGACCATCCCCCCTGGGGGGTGATTTCTCGCTTTCTGTCTCTAAGTCTCTCTCTGTCTGTCTGGCGAGCGCACGCGCCCTATAGCGAAAAACCTCTCCAAAAAATAAATAAATAAATAAATAAGTTTGGGACCAACAGGTGGTGTAATGGTTATGTCGCTGGACTCCCATGTGGCTGACCATGGTTCAAGTCCCAGACTCAGAGGCATGAAACTCATGCTGGGCTTGTGTGCCTGCATGCCCAAAATCCCTACAGGAGAATGGAGGAGAAGGGATTGTGGTTTGACCATTCCCTTTGGGGCTAATTTTTTGTTTTCTCTCTCTCTATCTTTCTCTGTCTCTCCAGTGAGCACATGTGCCCTATATCAAAAACTCTCTCTAAAAAGAATAAATAAATAAAGTTTAAGTACCCTCATTAAGATGCTTGTCACAAGCATGGAATAAACTCCACAGAGAAATGAGAAGAGAAGCAAAGAGTAAATGTAAAGGGAAGGAATCTTTGACTTGGACATTTTCTAACATCTGTACAGCTTGCTGCAGTCTCACTTCCTATTACGTTACTCTTTTGTGGTGAGATAGCTAGTTGTTAGTGGACATAAGTTGAAAGCTGCATTTCAGAACAAATGACCTGCTAGTTAGCTAGCACTCAGACAACTAGCACCTGGGAGCAGCCAGTGTTGCAGTGAGCTGGGAGTTTAGGACAGTCTCTAAGGAAAGTCTATCTATAGATCAGTCTATAGCTATAGTCCATAGTGTGACTTTCGAGAGAAGTTGTAAATTGAAAGCATTTGAAGATGTAAGTTATAGCCAGAAATATGAGTGGGTGAAACAGACAGCAATACATTAAAGTATCTATCAGGTGGGCTGCAGCAGTACCGTAATGCTCTTCCGTGCTGGGGGTCATGTGGAACATGGGAGTTGGTTCCAGAGTTCACCAGTATAAGCTGGGCATATGCCTGGGTCTTGATGCTGGCTGGGATTGTAACATGAGACCCTGTGGAGGGTGTGTCTTTCTCTCCCACTTTTTCCTGCATCTCTCTCTCTCTGTTATGATATAAATCAATTTTAAAAATACATGTATTAGGGCTAGCAGGTGGTGTGGTCATTAAGGGGCTGGACTCTCACATGGCTGACCACTGGCTGAGTTGATGGCTTTAAAATCGCACTGGGTATATGTGTGTGCATGCCCAAAATCCCAAGAAAGAGTGTAGAAGGAAGTTTGGTGTAGCCATCGCCCCGAGGGTTATTTCTCACTTTCCCTCTCTATTTCTGTTTCTGGTGAATATATGTACCCTATGGGGGGGGGGGGGGGGATACCACTAAAATTTAAAAAATGCATTTATTGGGTAGATAAGATGTGAATGGAATGGGAAAGGATAAACTTAAAGGGAATGAGAAAATTAATAAAAAGTCCTGTTTAATTGATTTAGACATAATTTATCAAAAATGTCACAGGTGGGACCAGCAGGTGGCATAGTGGCTAAGGTGCTGGACTCATACATGGCTGACCCTGGTTCCACCCTGGACCTGGTAACTGGACAATCACACTGGGCGCATGTGTTTGTATGCCCAAACTCCAGAGAGGAGAATGAAGAAGAGATTGTGGCATGGCCATTCCCCTTCCGGGGTTATTTCGTACTTTCTCTCCCTTTGACTCTGTCTCTAGTGTGTGCACACTACGTATAGCAAAAAAACAAACAAACAAACAAACAAAAACCTCAAAACTTCACAGGTTTTCTAAGTTTTTCTCTGTGATTTTGTTCTATGTAAAATGCATTAGACAAAAGAAATATTAACTCAATTGAGACATATATTCATGACAAATAAATTTAAATTTACCATGTTGGATCTTTGTCTTACGCAATCCAGAGGCATGCAAAACTTACATTAAAAAAAAATCTTTGAGTACTTTAAAAGTTATTCTAAGGTTGCAGCATTATTTCCACAGCTGCTCTAGATCAAGTTACGCTTGTACTCAAAAATGCCTCTCAGCTTCTGTAGACTTCTTTAGCTTTTGCTTATCATCAGTAACATTGGGAGAGGACATCCAAAGAAACAAAAGCTGCTGACATCAACCAATAGTCTTCAGAATGCATTTCACTTCTATACTTTATGAAAACTCATCTGAATTGGGCTGTAAATACATCGATGGTCAGTTTGCTAGATCAAAGATGTGACGTGTTTTTAAAAATGTGTTCAATGATTAATGTGAATGAGAAATCACAAAACAAAAAATAGGAATATGCAACTAAGAGGTAAATGATGCAACCTGGAAACTGAACTCTTTGTGAGAGCGGTTCCATGAACTTGTAGAATGAATGGCGGTGGTAATGGTTACTAAGTACTTACTGTGTCCACACACGTGTATCACTTATCTCACCGAAGCCTCAGATGGCTCCAGGAGCTGTTTTGGCCTTATGAGGCATGTTCAAATATACCATTAAGTTCCTGGTTGGAGATGGCGGGTTCATACCCAATCCATGACCTTGTCTCAAGATCTTATGACTCCTCTCTACATTAAAAAAGAAATCTGGGTGGGACCAGCAGATGGTATAATGGTTACATCACTGGACTCCTATGTATCTGACTGAGGTTCAAGTCCTGGAACCAGGGTAGCTTAAAACTCATGCCAGGTACGTGGGCGTGTATGCCCAAGATCCCGAGATGAGAATGGAGGAGAAGGAATTGTGTGTGGTCATCCCTCCTAGAGGGGTGATTTATTGAGTTCTGTCTCTCTGGCAAGTACACATGCTTTAAACACAAAGTCTCTCTCTCTCAAAAAAAAAATAAATAAATAAAAGTAAAAGGGAAAAAATGAAATCTGGCGCTAGAAGATGGTATAATGGCTACATCACTGGACTCCTATGTAATCGACCACAGTTCAAGTCCCAGACCCAGCAGCTTAAAACTCACTCAGGGCACGTGTGTGCACATGCCCAGAATTCCAAGAGGAGAATGAAGGAGAAGGGATTGCAGCATGGCCATTCCCCCTCAGGAGTAAGTTCTCACTTTCTGTCTCTCTGTCTCTGTCTCTCCAATAAGTGCACACACCCTATAGCAAAAATATCTCTTAAGAAAACAAATAAATAAAAAGAAAATAAAAAGAAATCTAATATATCCCATAATACCACATAGACCTTCCCCTTTACTTCCAAAATAGTGAACCTCAGAGCAGGACAGCAGTGGAGAAAATGGAATGAGGGCAAACAAGCCCTAAGACAGTGGATTGTTCTCCTTGGTAGCTTTGAGTTTCTTTATTTAAAACTTAGAGGCTTTATATCTTAGAATGTGGAGAAAACACCTTCAACTTCCAAAGTATGTTTAAGACCTAATGACCCCAGTGTGGTCCAGACCCAGACCATGGAATTTACAATCAGATTTTCTTTTCTTTTCTTTTGAGTTCTGCCTTTTCACTACCTACCTGTGTGGCCTGGAATAATCAAATGACTTTGTTTTCTTCAACTTTAACCTAAGTGTCTTGTGTCAGGTAACCGTAGAACAGAAATATTTCAAGAATGAAGAACATATCTCATACTTTGTTTTATCCCTTAAGTTTTATTCCAAGGCTAAGAGATTTAGCAATGTATTTTGCTATTAGAGAATTTGAAAAATTTGTAGCAGAATTTGATAGCTGTCATAAATATTACGGAGACGTCGATTTAAACTGCATTCAAGGTTTTACTTGCTCCTACTTAAAATCTTGTTTGCATCATTGCCCAATGCCTACATGCCAGCATCACTTTTCTGTAGACATCATTAGAGTCTAGAATATGGAGGTGATTCTAGTTATTTCAGAAGTGCTACTCCTTCATTAACCGAGACATTTTGAGAGTCTGTTTATCATATGAAAGTAGGTATAGCTTTGCAGTGAACATGCTGCTCTAACTGTAGTGAACAGGTAGGGATCATTCATCGTTACTTCGTACATGTGATGCTACAGACAGAATGACTTTGTGGTTAAAGTCTTACTTTTACATTTTGTGTAGGTATTATCTATCTTCTTATCCCCATAGTATATGGTCCTTTCTCTCTGTTACATACATATGCACACTAAAAAATCAAGCACCTGGCTGCTTTTCTTGTAAAATCAAGATGCAACTTTTGTATCTATCCTGATTCATTGCTTCCAGTAGCAAGGACACTGTGAATTCAGTCATTGCCTAGAAAGAACAAACCTGATGTCTCAGACTGGTGAATGATCCAGGGTTGTCTAGCCACCAGGGGCCTGTCAGCTCAGGTGTTAGACATACAACATTTCTCATTTCCTGGCTTATTCAGGAAAAAATGACATTTGTTGTAATAGATTCCTGTAAAAATCCCTTTCCCCTCCCTGTGTCCACTCATCCCTGCTTCCTTCCTTTCTTCTTCCTCTCCTCCATTGCTTTTTCTCTCCTTGACACGTGCCTACTTTCTTTTAGTTGAATGACTATAGGTTCTAGTATTTGAAAGTATTGATTCATTTGATAAGATATCAAATTTCTTTTTTGTAATGATGTCATTTAAAAGAACGACTTCCACTTATTACATTGTGGGAGAGGGGAACAGCACTACCTTTTTAATGGAAGGAAAGTAAGTGGGATGTATCATCCAGTACAAATGCAACAAGGAATACTACTGAACTCTACTTCCATAACGTGACGTTTACCTCAGCACTCCCTCAGAAAATGGGGTTTCTCTGTTGCAAAAAAAAAAAAAAAAAAGGCAATAATAAACATGAGGAAATTTGCTCTATACATTTATGAAACAATTATTTTCCTGGTTTTCAACTGGCTTGCAGAAATAAATGTTTTAATAATATAGTTCATTGTCCAGTATGTGGTAGATATCCACTAGCAAAAAAATGGAATGAGATGATGGTTACAAAAGAATGGGGTCTGAACTGACTCTGTCAGGATTGATACATGCACGTTAAGCATGCTCAGGTGTGTTCCAGGGATACCACAAAGGATCACAGGTGCAAGGACATCTGCGTCATCAGCTATTGCCTCCCAACCTCGCGAAGGAGTCGTTACCTACTTGGATAGCATAGCTGACCCCAGGAAAGCTACCTTATTTCATCACACCCATGGAAAAATCATGGAAAAGCAGTCACACATTTACAACAGTAAACACCTGGCACAAGGGTCATTCTTTTATAAGAATAAATGAATATGACAAGAAAGACACCCATAGGAATTGCAGAGCATTCCAACTCAGGCTTACACGGAGAGAAAGGATTCATTCTTTTTCTCCCCGCCATCCTCACTTGACCTAAATTGTAATTTTACATTTTTAATAAGTGCAGTTTTGTTTCTCCCAACTTTTTAAATCTCCTTTTGAGAAGTTTACCTTGCAAGGAAAACAATATGCCTCCGTTTCCTGTGTGCTGGTTGCCATTATCTCTAATCTAAAGCTTAAACATCGGCAGGTGGAACCTTTCAATATCCTTATCTTAGAAAATAATTTCAATCAATCTCAAGAGATATTGAGAAAGTAAAAACCTTCCTTTTAAGAGAGATTGTTTTTCATAATTTTGCCCAGGGTTTAGAAAAAGTCGCTTCCTGTCATCCCAGTGGGTTGAACTAGCTCCATAAGTGTGCATCATTTTGCTGCAAGAAGGGAGATGCCTTTGGCATGAAGAAAGCAACAGAGAAACATCCTAGCAAGGGAGTGAGGAGTGGCCTTCCCACAGAAGAGGTAGATAAAGGTCCTGGGAAACTTCTTCCTGAACATCTATTCAGCGTTCTCAAGAGGTCAGCTGCACAAGAGGTCACCCGGTGGCTTCTTCCTGAGGAGATTCTACCTCCTGCTCCTCTGCCTTCATGCCCCAGCCCCACTGAAGTCTCTATCCCATCACATGTCAGGGCTACCAACCGCTCATTTCTGCAAGTGCTTTACAGTCAATGATTCAATGCAGCTAATCTGCTGGCCCCCCAGCCACTCACTTGCCCACTCCGGTCCTCGGGAAAGCACCGTGTTTCCATAAATCAGAACACAGCTCTCTGTGTATACACCTGTGCGCATATATACTTCATGCACGTGTAGTATATATGTGAATGTATTGTCATTTGCAGGAAACAGAATTTAAGAAGGGACAAAAAGAATTTTGCATTTTTAGTTTTTTTTTTTTTTTTTTTTTTGTATTTGCGCAGACCACTTTGAGATTTTCAGTCTCAACAAAACACTAATAAAACAAAGAATCTAGTAAAATATTTTTGCACGTACTGCTAAACAATTCTAGCAATTTTATTAAGCAATACTTTTATTATTTTTTGAATATTCTTAACAGACTGGAACAAAACAGTTTTTATTCAAAACAAAATATGCATACTGTACGCATGTCGCAGGGTTAAGTATGATGCAGAGGTTAAAGTCTGTTTGAACAAAAACAATGCCTGGGGAAATTTCACAGCTATAAAGTTAATAACTAAATTTTGTTCACTAAGAGGACCTTTTCTATGGATTTCCTTCATCTCCCAGCCACACAGCAAACTTATCTGAAGTGCACTTCCCATGTGTAGTTAGAGAATAGGAAGGAATGTAAAGTTTTTTAAATTGTTTTGTTTGTTTGTTTGTTTGTTTAAAAACAGCCCTTATTAACTCTTCCTTCCACTGATTCTACAGTAAACTCATAAAAAGCCTTTTTTAGAAAGCAAATTCACATACACTCAGCAGGTGAAATGTTCCCACAAAGGAAAAAAAAATACAAACAGAGCGATCAGACGTCTCTTCTTTTCCTCAACTACCTAGAGCATGTCAGAGTGATAAAGTTTTTGCAGTTTAATAAAAATGGCTGATCTAGTTGTTTTTTTGTTTTTTGTTTTTTGTTTTTTTTTTAAAGAAGTTGTTCCTCTGATAATGCAAAGTTGCATACACGTTATTCTGGAATCATTTTAAACCATATATTGGGGAAGTATTGGGATAAAATGGTGTATGGTCTGTATGTTGCAGACGCTTGAACTTTTCTAGTAACTCTTCCACAACCATACAGAGGGAAACAAGTTTGAGTCTGTGTCTTCGGTGTCTCTGCTCCCATGACAATGGCCAAAACGTGCTCCTGAAATTCCAAGGAAAGCCGACCTCTGTCTTCAGGAGCAGGACGGTCCCAGCCCCCACAAACTGGTCCTGGATGGCTGATCCTATCCAACTGACCAGCAAGAAAGGACTGCACCTCGGGGATGGGAACTGGAGCGACACAGTTCATGATAATTTTTTCCTTTTATTTTGTTTACAACATAAAGATGTGTTAACTGTCGGATTCCACCTATTATGGAGAGCACTTGTTTGTTCAGCTAAATAGGGACCTCCGCCAGGCCCCCTGGGCCCCGCTCAGTTTTGGGTTTGTGCCACCAGGACTCAGAGGCCCACGGAGGGTGCACACCCATTCACTGTGGTTACACAGACAGAAGCAAGCGGATGTTGTCTGCTTAGGGGACAAGAGGGGGTCGGGAAGGAAGGGCCAGGAGGGGCATTAGTTCCGTGGGTAGAAGGGAGACTTAGGGATTTTTTTATTGTTATTTTTCATTGTTTTCTCTTTTTTTTGTCTTTTTAACATTTTTATTATTTTTTTTTTGTTGTTGTTGATTTTTGCTATACCATGAGGTCATAGCAGTCATTCCTCTAATAGAAACTGACAGGACATAAAGACAGAACTATTTGATGAACACACACAATGACTAGAAATATATATATATAGAGAGAGAGAGAGACAGTGAGAAGACTTAGTTTGCCTCTGAGAAACCATCCCCAAAATAAATCCTGTATAACAAGTGCAAAAAAGAAAAAAAACAAAAACAAAAACAAGTAAACCCAAACCGAAAAGAAAGCAAATAAAACCTCCAAACATTAAAACACAGTGTATAAAATGGTGTGAGAAAGTTGAAGTCACTTGACAGCCTTTCAGTCAATAGAAAGCTGTGGTGTGTCCTTGTTTGGATTCAGGTCCATCTTTTAAAATGTTACCCCAAAGGCCTTGCAGAAGTAATGAGAGGGTGAAAGCACCCAGTCTGTTTCCTTGGGCAGCAGCTGCTGTTCTCGCAGGGGCCGCTGCTCCGGGGGGCGCTATTCCTCGTTGGTTGAGTTCTCCTCCAGCGTGGCGATGCCTCCCAAGGTCAGCCCGGTGGTGTTCTGCGCTGCGGAGGCCGTGAGCATTGTGTGCAAGAGGATGAGCACGAGGACGCAGAGCTTGAGTCTGCTGTTGCACAGTCTCGTGGCCGACGAGACCGTGAGCGCTGTCCTGTGACAGGAGTCCTTTTGCTCCACGGCCCCTTTGGGCGGCTTGTTTGCTCGCTCTTCTGTCCTGATGTCACAGCATTCTGGTTCATCATTGGTTAGAAAGGTTTCATAGAGCCCTGTGGGAAGAAGAAAGTAGAGGTGAAAAGGCAGGAGGGACAGAGATAAAGGAACTCAGCAGATGAGGCTGTTACTTTAACATTCTGATCCACAAAGCCTGACAGTCTTAAAGGAAAGTCAAGTCAATACAATCTGGTAAGTTGTTACCCATAGTCTCCTATCAGTACTGTTAGGCTCCTCAGTGTGTTCTTTTACATTCCTGCCAGCCATGCCATGGAACTTCTGGGTTATGAATACAGAATAAAAGGTTTCATTAGGTCAAAATCAGAACTTGTGGTTCTGGATCAGTTCAGAGACCATCCTTTTCTTTAACAGAAATGCAATCAAGCAATGCAACACGTAAGCTAATATTATACAGTTAGGTTAAGTGAAATAAACAATAGATTGCAATGTCATAGCTAGTTTTCTGACTGCTCCCTCTAACACACCTCATGACTACAGTCCTAGTCTTGGGAATGAGCAAACTATCTACACCTATGCATGTGGGGGACGATCAAGTCCCTTTTCTTTATTTTCTAAATATTTCTCTTACCCTTGCATTTGCCATTCTATTGAAGACGGACTGAATCGAATAACTATTTCTTTGCATGGACCACTGCAGTAGGACTCTGGCCTTCAAGGTCCCCTCTTCCAGTCCCTCTCCACCTTTGCCTTTCAATGATTATCTGTCTTCCTCACACTCTTGCTCTCTGTCTTTTTTCCTTTCCACCAAATTTCTTTTCTTTCTCCCCTTTCCTGTCTTCCTCTGAAGATACACATTGTCCTAATTTTAAAATTGATAAATGCATAGTTTGAAAACTTTTGTAGTGGTGAAATGTATAAACAATACCTGCTTATCTATAATCTTTCTAATATTGCACCTTGCTATATTATAGATAATATTTTTATAAAGCTGTATAAACCATTATGTACCTCACTAGTTTTCATTTCATGGAATTATTTTCCCAGTGATGTCAGAATAAAACTTTTTACATAACTTTTGTCTAAATTTCTCATGCTTGAAAACTGAAAACTAGGAAAAACAATAAAGCAGTAGTTAGGATGGAGTTTTTATTCATTTATTTTTTTCATGCAAAGTGCTTAGCTCACTACCTAGCACATAGAAATAACTTGAAAATGTTGGCTACTGTTAATAACATTAGTTATCAATCGTGTCTCATTGCCTCTGCCTGTGTAATAAAATCTAAAGACCTCTTTCTCCATATTCAGTGTTCAACGTCTCAACCATTCTGAAACAGTGGCCTTTTCTGGAATATCCACATCTATGCCACTAACCAAACTGTTTACTCTTCCCAGCATTTTCTCTATTAACTTACGTACTTAATTTTCATTTATCCTTCAAGTTCAGCTCAAACGAAACTGTGTGAAGATGCTCCTCACACTCCAGGGCCGCTAGTGCATTTCACAAAATTCTCCAATAGAGCAATCACATTTTTTCTGTTAATCACATTTGCTTGTTTGGGGTCTATTTTCTTACTCATCTAACAACTTTAAAGCATGAATTATACGTTTTTGATTTTTCATTCCCATTATGTAGCAGAATGCTTAACAAAATAGATACTTAATGTGCATTTATTATACAAATAAACTCAGTACATCTATTAGTTTAATTAAATCAATCTATTAAACAATATACACTTCAATCTTCAGTTTCTTTTAAAGAAATGACCAAGATATCCTTATAATGATGCTTACAATATTCATTTCTTCTTAGGCATTCAAAGGTAAACTTCACTTTCGCCTAGGTAAAATATGGAAAAAAAACTAATTAATGAGATCGGCAGCTTCGACATTTGCACCGTATGATACTTTCTTTTTCATATGATACCTCACTGGTAGACTATTTATCGTAGCAAATGTTTTCCAACACTATATTCTGCAATGAAAAGAGTTTATACTAAGAGTATAAAAACAGAACCCAAAAGGCCATTTAGATCAACATTTAGAATGCTAACAATCAGAATATGTTTAACAATTTCATATAAATAAGAAGGTCTCCCCAAGTTTCTTCTCTCCAGAAGCTGGCTTGCTGCTTTACAACTAAAGTCATTTCAGAAAGAAGAAGGCAACTCACTCAGGCCAATTAAAGAACACTTCCTTTTGACAGGTACAATTACCATTCTTTCTGTTCTCTCCAGCCACCTTTTTAACAACAGATTTTATTCAGAGTTACACATGCACATATATTTAAGATAAAATACTCCCACGGGTATTTCAGAAAAAAAATTATTTCACACACACACACACACACACACCCATCTCAAATTCTTTTTTCTGAAAGGCTAATATTTGCACCTTTTCCAGCCATTTCTGTGTTTAACTCCTTTTCTGAAAATAATGTGTTTTACACTTTTTTTGACTTTTCACTCCGTGGCGTCATCTGTAGACCTCCTTCTAGCAAGTGCAGGGATAAAACATTCATTCTCCTTCCTCCAGAAAATACGCCTCTCTCCAAACCACCACCCACTCCTTCGTAACTAGTAAGTCTGCTATTCCATGTTCTCTTCATTGCGGTGACTTCAACACAACTTTTCCTTCAGTCATGTTGTAAACGCCAGCCTGCTATTTTTATGCCACTGTTTTTCCTAGTGCTAATAATTACCTTGTCATGTTCCATGTACCTCTCTTCCACCTCTAATTCCACCTCTAGCTCACTGCCTGCTGTTTCAGCTGCCCAGGGTCGTCTTGGTGTGTTTTCCTCTATGATACTTTCTGTATCTATCTAAACATCTCAGGCACGTCATCCCACAGTGCAGCCTGGAGGTGACAGCCCTGCTGAGGTGTCTGGGTTGCCAGTGCTTCCTAACACAGGAGGAAATCACAAATGCACGCCTTCCCATGCAACAAACAAGGGGGAAAAACAGAAAAAATATATACAAATCATCTTTGTCTCTCATAACATGCATTATGAGAAAACTATACAAGAATTTTAAAATTTTTGCACCCAAGTAAATGTATAATTTAATTACGTTTGTCCATGAACTTTCCAAAATACCCTCCTACATAGTAACCATAAATTGAGAATAGTAACTTCAAAAAAGCAACATCAGATGACAAAAAGAGTTCCTCGAAATTAAAATACAAATATAAAAGAGAAAAATTCAAAATTATTACACACCAGAAATGAGTGCTCTAGGGAGACAAGACCAATAGGATCTATGTAGCCACACACAGGTGCGGAGACTTAGGCTTCCGCTGTCCAGAGGGGTTTCTTCCCCGCCTGACACCTGGGAGGACTCCCGCAGTCTCGCTCCTGTGTCGGATTTCTTATTTCTGTATTCTCTGTCCCCTCTTTCTCATTTTGGGGCCCACTAGATACCTCCAGTATGTTCAGTAGGAAAAACTCATGGGTGTAAATTTCAAAAATACCATGTGCCAGATAAATGTGTTTTTCCTACATCATATTTAGTTGATTATGTGGCTGGGTATGGAATTTTAATTAGAAATGGATATCCTTTGGATTTATCCAAAGATTACTCTCACATTTTGTTATTAGACCCCTGAGATCTACTCTTTAATTTTATTGTGTCTTCTATTTCATGTCACTCCTTTTTGCTCTGCTTTCTGGAGAATTCAGAGAGTTTTAGTGTGTGATGGTTAGCTCTTGGTGTCACCTCAACTGGACTGAGGAATACCTAGAAGAATCATGACTCTGGATGTGTCAGACCCACTGGTTCTGTCTCCCTAGAAAACCCTATTACACCCTGTAATTTTGAGTTTTTCTCTTTTTTTCCCTATGTATTTTAATTTCCTGGAACTCTTTTTGTCATCTGAATGTTGCTTGTTTTTAGAGGTTTTTGTCTTAGGGTACATGTGCAGAGAGAGAGAGACAGAGACAATGAGAAAGTAAGAAGTTGCTCCCCCCACCCAGGGGTGATGGCCACAGCACAATCCCTTCTCCATTTTCTCCCAGGACCTTGGACAAATGCACATGCACACCTGGCATGATTTTTAAGCCACAGGGTCCAGGATTTGAACTGTGGTCAGCCTTGTGGGAGTCCAGCATGCAACCGCTACACTATCTACTGGCCCAAATGTTGCTTTGTTGAAGTTGCTGTTCTCATTTCATAGTCACAATATATAGGAGAGTATTTCTGAAAGTTCACGGACAAATCTAATTAGATTATGCATTTACTTTGGTGTAAAACTTTTGAAATATGTGCATAGTTATTTCATCACACATATTTGTGTATTGAACTTCCAAATATGCCTCATATATAGTTTTTTCTCTTTTGTCTCTTGTTTGTCATGTGGGAAGGCTGTGCATTTGTGACTGCCTGCCTGTTTGGAAGCACTGGCAGTCCAGACACCCAAGCAGGCCTGTCGACTAAGCTGCACTGTGAGATGACATGCCTGAGATGTTCAGATGCAGAATCTTTTAAAATTCTGTGTTTAGGCTGATCAGATTCCCCAGAAATATCTATGGAATAGCATCCAGCAGGATAAAAACCCACCTGCCAGAGTTCTCAGGCCCACAGGGACAAAGAAGCTGGGAGGGGCGGTCTCGGCTCTGGTGCTCAGTGTGGTCCTCCTGCCCTAGCTCCTTCTGGGGTTGCTCAGCCCGACAAGTCTCTATCATCTCCACATGATAGCTCCTTCCTGAAAGAAATATGCCACCAGTTCTTCTCTGGGGTGAGGGTGAGGCACGGGGCGCGAAGGCCTGACTGCCTCTCCCCGCCCTCCTCGTCCTCTGCTCTGGAGCGTCTGAGGCTGTCCGTGTGCACCTAGAGTCCTTGGTGTAAATCTGGCTGGCTGTTTTCTCTCTGCCCCTTCAGCATCAGTATTTCTAGACTTCAGCAAATTCTTCAGTGTGTATCAATTTTCTCTCTTGTTTCTAAGAGGTTTAGGTTGTAGTCTCCTAATTTATTTTCCTGTTGTTTAAGATTTATGCCTTAAACCAATTTCTTTGTCAGGACTGTCTGGAAAACCTTACTCCTTATTTTCTCCGTCATCCTGCTCTGTCCTGATCTCTGAATAAGCAAGAACACGCAGCCTTCTCAGGCCACGCTTTCTGCGCCATGTGTGGTAGACACCAGGGTGCACCACCCTGAGGCCTCGGGGACCTGGAAACACTAGGTCCTTCAGCCAGGAAGGCTGCCTGGAGCTGGCTTCTGCTGGCTGCCGCCCTCCAGGCACTGCCCTGGGCTGAGGGAGAGTTCCTGGGCACCACCGTCAAAGGCTGCAGGGATTCCCAGGTCCACCCCACTTGACTCAAGCCAGGGCATCTCCATAGGAACATCCTAGCTTTTTTATTTTTTTATGTTCCAAATTCTCCTCCCCTCACCCCCTCATCACCCTCAAGTGCTGTTTCTGAGAGTCTTTGCCCAAAAAGCCATCCACACGCAAATATCCTGGTCAAGGTGGCTCCCGAGGAAAGCTACCTGCAGCTCCCGGCTCTCCTTGCCATCAAAGAACCCATAAGAATGTGGTCCCAAGTCAAGTGATTTCTCAAACAATAACATCATACAAATATGGTGTGGATTGGAGATAGAAAGGACAAAGGCGATTCGAGATAGTGAAATGCATTCTGATCCTTTTGTTTATGAAGTGTCCTATTTAAAATCTCTAGTGAGTCAATATCTGCTATTTGACATTTTTTAATAATAATAATTATAATAATTAGTATATGTTCTACTACCAACCTCATGTAGTGTTGGGAAGAATTAGACGATACATACGAACTGTTTAGATGAGTACATGATGGATGGTAAAATCTCTCCTGTTGTGTTGTGGATAAATAGCTGAATCTCAATTCATTATTAGGAAGAGCTTAAAACAACATGTAATTCAAATATTTTTCTGTTTTGCAATGAGTCTAAACCAGTCATAAAAACCTTATTTTTCACAGCTCAAAATGCTGATTCAACTATAGCCATTATAATATTATGTAAGCATAAAAAGGAAATCCTTAGAATAAACGCAACAATAATTAAGTATAATTCTTCATTATCTAAGTAATTCACCTTTTACTATATTTAAGTGCAGAAATACATGAGACTAATTATTCAAATGTTAATATTTGACCCAGCAATATATTTAAGAATTGTTTTACAAATATCTGATTATAAAAGCTTTAAAAACAGTATCAGAAATAAAGGGGAAATTACAGAAGAATTAGACTTTGTTAGGAGGAAAAAAAAGTAGAAAATACTAGAATTTGTTTTTCTTGTATTTTTTATTAATGCAGAAACATACATAAGCACATGTATACAGTAAATACACACAAACATGCATATACATACATGCATACACATGCATGTACAAACACACATGCACACACATATGTAACATATATTTACATATAAATATATATTTTATTTGAGATTTTATCTTGCATTTTTATTTGACTTTCTAGTACTTATTTTATACTTTGCCTGTACTATGTTACCAAACTAGATTATATATAATCTATATAATATAGATTATATATAGTATCTATATATTTTATAAATAGATATAATATATATAGTTACAGTTTTAGAAACATGGCAATTTTTTTTTTCAATTTGTTGGAGGTCAGGTACAATTGCCAAAGAGGGACAAAGAGACAGAGAGGGAGAAGGAGAGGGAGAAAGCATCCCCCCCATGGAACATGCTTATGCCATAATTTTTCTCTATTTCTCCATCCTGTTGGGATTTTGGACATGCATACACGTGTGCCCAGTGAGTTTTCTAAGCCATCAGAGCTGGGATTTCAACCTGGCACTCAGCTATGTAGAATACAGCTTTCTTAAGCACTAGGCAACAAGATCAGCCTAAAATATAGCAAATTTAAAGTATCTAGAATAGTTTACATTTCATGGAATTGGTAAGACTTTCAGGACATAATTTCTTGAAAGTAATTTCTATAATTTTTTCAGTATCTTTCATGTTTATTAATCCATCAAGATTGTTTTGTGCCAATTTCAATAGTTTACATTTCTCCAAAAGCCACATGAATATAAATGGTTTGATATTTATTAATATAAAGTTCTATATAATAGCCTACTTTAAAACTCTTAATTTATCTATATGTATTTCCCTCCTTGTCATTAATTTTTACTTCTTTTTATTTTGGAGACTTATTTTTGCTACAGGGTGCGTGTGCTCACCAGAAAGCCAGAGAGAGACAGAGAGACAGAAAGCAAGAAATCACCCCCCAAGGGGGGATGGCCACCCTGCAATCCCTTCTACTCCATTCTCCTTTTGGGATCTTGGGCACACACGCACACACACTCCTCGTGAGTTTAAGCCACCAGGTCGGGGACTGGAACCGTAGTCGACTACATGGGAGTCCAGCCACATAGCCATTATGACAATTTCAGGTTCCTATTTCTATTTCATCTCTTTTTCTGGTATTTAAGTAGATTCATAAAGTTTTTTTTTTCCAGTTTCTCTTGGTTTATCAAAGATACAGCTCTTGAACATTTCAGTATTTATTCTGTTTGTTAATGCATCAATTCGTTTTACATTAATTCCTTCTTTGTCTTTAATTTTGTTATTCTTTTTCCTTCCAATGATAATTGACTTGAATGTCACTTTGCTCACTTACATTAATTTTTTCTTAAAAAGTAAAACACTTATTTATTTATTTATTTATTTATTTATTTATGGAGGTGCAGGTAACAGAGTCCTCCACCATGACCCATCCCTAGTCTCAGTCAGTCCTTATCACTGCATGAGCACATGCCAGAGGTGCACAGGGAGGACCTAGGACATGAACTTGGGACTTGCCACCATCTGGACTGCTTTTGCTTTAAAATGTTATCTGAGAATGACCCCAGTCAATTCTCCTATGTTTTTGTATTCAGTAAATTCACATCTTTTGTTCTTGCAATTAATGTTCCTTTTGTATCTAAATGCCTTGATTGTGGGTGTTTTTTTTTTATTTTGCTTTAATTTCAATTGTTTGAAATATTTTATAAAAGTGTTTATTCCTAACTTCAAGTTTTATGTGCATTAAGTTCAAGAATGTGACCTTGAAAAAGTTTATTTTCTCAATTATTTTCTGTTTATTTGAATAAAATCCCACCCCCTTTTTTTTTTGCCAATGTTAGCATTGTCTAACCATGCTTAGTTCCTATTTTTATATCTTTTTGCCTATTCAGAATGTTGTCAACTGAGAAATATGTGTTTTATAAATATTTATAATTATTGTGATTTATATATTTTGTCATAATGTCAATAGGCATATTAAACTCACATTTTCATGTTTCACTAAACATTTACTTTTTTTTTTTTTAATTGCAGATGGTGCATGCACTGGCCAGAGACAGAAAGAGCTAGAGAAAGAAAGCACCCCCAGTATGGTGTGGTCATGCCACCATCCCTTCTCTATTTCATCATCCTGTTGAGATGTGGGTCATGCGCACTCATGCACACATGGTTTTTAAGCTGCTGGGGCCAGGATCCAAACTACTGCCAGCCAAGTGGGATCTGGTTCCCCTAACCACTAGTCTATGGGGCCAGTCCAGCATTTACTATTCATCAAGAGATAATTACAATCTTCGTTTGTCCTTATAGAGTACAATTTTTTGTTTGTATTTGTTGAGGTTTTTGTTCTTGTTCGGCTGTGGTTTTGAATGTTTGTTATTAATGTAATCCCTATACAAGACATATTAGCATATTTATCCAATATATCTTATACTATTTTAATTTTTCTTGCTTTTCTCTATGCTTTTTTTATTATACATTTCTCTTTACTGTGTTCTAAGAGTTTTACAATGACTGAAACAGAAAATGCAATACATTTAAATTTACTGTCAGACCTGTAGTGCTGGCTCTTGCTTTCATCATCATGTAACATTTAGGACATTTAAAAATGTTTCTTCACTATTTCTCTTGTATCCCATTATTTGCTATGTGTACAGATTTAAATGCACATTTTTTCATAATTTGTGAAATTTACAGCTATTAATTCTATTAGAATTTATCATTTAAAAACCACTCACACTTGAACCTATCTATATTTGTCTAATTATCAGAGTCATTAGTGAAAAAAATTTAAATTTCACACTTTCAACTCATCCTTTTTGCTACAATAAAATGTTTAAATCCTTATTTTCAAATTATTAACATTTTATATCTTCCATTTCACTAATTTTTACTGATTTTTATGTTATTTTACTTCTGTCTTTTTTTAGTTTGTTCTGGTGTACTTTCTTTATTTATTTATTATTTATTTCACTTTTTTTTATACATTCAATCACATTTTTTAGCTTGCAAAGTAAATATTTCAATATGTGAACATTTTTCTCTAGTCCAGTTGATTAAACTATAAACTATCTTCAACAGATAATACCATGTTTCTTGGTCCCATTAATGTTTTGCCTCCAAATTTTTCTTCTAAATGTCCTTCCTCAGGCCCGACTCTTCCATGCAAACTATATCTGGTATTTACGCCCATTTATTGTGTTTGTATATCCTTTGGTCAATATTCAGAGACTATTTAATTGTAATAAACAGAACTCCATGGAAGGTAATTTAGGTAGGCAAAGCAAAACAAAATAGGTGATGGCGGAATAGCGGTAAAATCTAGTCCCATGGCCCAGCAGCTGAGGTCAGTGCATCCCACATAGCTGAGCACGGCTGGAGTGCTCGTCCAGGTGACTTGAGGGACACGCCAGACACATGCACGTGTGTGCCCAGGGTCCTGGCAGGATGGAGTGACAGAGGAGAAGACGTTCCAGCATGACAGCGATCCGCGTATGGGGATGCTTTCTCCCTCTCCCTCTCACAGGCTCTCTGTGTCTCTGTCTTTCTTTGGTGGATGTACGTGATCTCTGGGCAAAAACACAGAAAAAGAAAGAAAACCCCAAGCCCATTTAATGAAATACAAGGCCATGGCCACCTGAACAACCTGAACAGCGACACTGCGGGAAGGCACAGTGGTCAGAACGGAGGGTGCCCTACTGCCGGGGTAGAGACACCTCGTTTCATTTCCGCTGCTCACCTCTCCTGGCAGGCCGCTTTGCTGTTTTCACAATGTGTGGGGCAGACACAGCTTCAGTATTCTGTTTTCTCATTTCAATGCCGCCAAGGAATGACTGGAATTGCTGGGTCACACTGACAAACTCCGGAAATGAATGAAGTTGGCTATTTTGATTGTTCTGCATCAGTCCGACCAACCCTACCAGGGAGGGGTTCTCAGACAGCCAACTGTCAGGCTTTTCCTTCCCAGTCAAATTTGATATTGACTTTTCTCTTGGACCTTGTAGAATATTTCTGCTACTCTCTGAATTTAAGAAGGTTTGAAACTTGATTTAGTACCCTTAATTTTGCTTGAACAGGAGAACTATTTCAATATGACAATGGAAGTGTCCTTAAATGTAAAAAAGGTATTTTCTATTTTTTCTTTGATGATTTTTTTTCCTTCAGCTTTGTCTATTCTGTTCCCAATTTATCACATTCTCTCTTGTCACTTTTATATTATGGATCTTGCCCTTAGATCAGAAGCTAAGAGAAAAGTATGAAAGAGATTCTCCTTCACAGACGCAGAAGTGACCCACTCTGCTGACACCTCGATCTGCCCCTAGCTTCCAGAACAATGAGAAAATATATTTCTATTATTTTTAGCTGCCCCGTTTGTGGCAGTTTGTTACAGCAGTGCTGGGAAGTTAATCTACTGTATAACCACCTCTGAATAGAGACGTTCCTCTGCCTCTCAGACAGCCTGAGTGCTGCTTTCCTTCCTCTGTTCTGTCCTCGCTGACACCTCCCCGCCCTAGAGGATGCTGTTCGGAGTAATCGGGATCCAGGGCTCTGCTGCTCTAGCCCAGATCATTTCTATCCCTCTGTAGTTTTCTCTGTGTTGTATTTGATGCTAGCTGTGGTACAGTCCACACCTCATCTTAGTGCTGCTTGAGCTGGGAATAAGCTCTCATGCCTTCTGGGTCTCAGACAGGTGAAGGCTGAACACCGTGAGGCTCCTGCACAGCTGCCTGGACTGCTTCTGATGCGCACTGGCCCAAGGAGGCCTTAAACAATGCTTCTCAGGTCTGAAACGTTTTCCGTAACGTAGAGCCTTGTGGAGTAACAGATCTGTACATTGTCCCTCCAGTGCGTCTGCACCGCTTTCTTAGGGAGAAGACCCGTGTGCTCTGAGGTGGTCCCACTGACTCGGAGGACACTCCTTAGCTCCCTGCATGTGCACGGGCCCTTTCCGACTATCGAGTGTCTTCCTGTCTCTTTGATCATTTCAGTGGAGGCACACGCAGGACAGTCAGCTGCCTCTGTTCTTTTCACTAAGACTTGAAACTTTTTTCTTAGCTGGAATTGTTAGTTACTGAAGATAAGACAAACTGGTGACTTTTTACTTATACCCATCTAGGATAACTTAATCGGAATGCATTTTCCCAAGTAAAGACACAACAATTTTAAAAATAAACTAGAAGCAAAAAGGTCATAAAATATTACATGTGCATGGAAACAAAACCTCAAACAATAGCAGAGATATAAAATGAAAAGTAAAAATTGTCCTTCTTTCTCCCCATACTAATATTTTCCAAGGACAAATACTTTCGATACATTTCGACCTGCTTTTCTGTTTGTTTTATTCTGTTTCTGAGAGAAATTTTTGCTATCATTCATGTGTGCTCACCAGACAGAGAGAGATGAGAAATCACCCCCCAGGGGGATAGCCATGCCACAGTTCTTTCTATTTCATTCTCCTCTCAAGATTCTGGGCATGCACATATAAGAGCCTAGCATGACTTTCAAGCCACTTGGTCCAGGACTCGAACTGTGGACCATGTGGGAGTCCAGAGCCTTAAATCTTATTCCATCTGCTGGCCTCAATGGCTTGTTTTTATGTTAAGAATAATTACCTTCATCAATCTAAAGAATATAGTTACACATCTATTTGTAATTAATTATTCTGGATTTTAATCATTTAACTTTTCTCAATTTAATAAGTTCAGTTCATTATAGTTCTCTCCTAGCCCATTTTTCTGCAAATTTCACCAGTCATTTCTAACTAAGTAACTTCCAAACTTATTACAATGAATTTTTTATATTTTTTGTTGTATATATTAATTTTAAAAATTGAAAAGAAAAACAAGATCATTAAGAGTTCATTTGTCACATGTCTCTCTTTCTTCTCATTCTCAGTGCATGTGCTCTAGCATGACTAAAGAAAACAAATTTAAAGGGTTCATTCGATCACACTTAATTACAGTAACATTGTGCAAGTATTTCAGATATTAGCCAAAATAGTCGAACTTTTTATACTTTATTAATTCATAAGAGCCATGAAAGTTTTAGTCTTACATACGATTCATGATTTTCTTGCAAACTCATCCTGAAGTTCTAGTTATCTTTCATTTTGTATTTACTCAGAGCAAAATATCATATTTTTTTCTATATCACTAAGTCATTCAGTTTCATAATCATAGGATTGCTCCAATAAACAGGTTATTTTTACTGCACAGATATTACCTCATGATTTATTTTTACTGTACCACCACCAATTGGCATTCTATGTTGTCCTGTTTATTGGATTACTCTTTTGTTCAAATCAAGTACAATTTTATATAATGTTCAGCTATGATAGGTGGAATTTAAACTTTCAAGAGTATGAACATTTAATTTTGGGAAAAAAAACCTTCATTATTTTCTTTGAAAGATGTTTTGACTTGGTATAGGATTCCAAATTCACAACTTTTTTCTTCTAATAACTTGGGAGACATTGCTTCTTTGTGTCTTAGAGTTCAGTGTTATGGGTAATTCATTCTATTTGTGGGTCCCCAAATTCTTCACCCAATAAAGCATCAACTCAAAGTGAAATGATCTCTAACTCTCATCAATTCAAAGCCTCCAAATCTCATATCTAAATCATTTAAGTAGGGACATGATTCTGACATAATGCATCCAGAAATGAATTTCCTCTCCATCTGTGAAATGAGAAAGAATGTTATCTGGTTTCAACATACACTGATAAAACAGGTACTAACTAATAGTTAGACATTCCGCTTCCAAGGGGGAAAATGGAAGGAGAAAGACATTATCAACCCAAATACAATTTGAAATCCAGCTGCACACACTGCATTAGGTTTCCAGGTCTGCGAATAATCCTTCGTGGCCTCAGCTATACCCTCTGGATTGACAACTATTCCTCTGAGTTCATCTTCTTTTTTTTGTCGTGTCCTTTCTTTTTTTAATGGAACATGTTAACAGCATGTGTTTTCATCTGAGTAGTTTCATTAGCACATTTTCTGCCAGTAGAATTTTGGTAATCCAATAGTCTGTTTTCATTGTATCCTGTTTCTGTCTCTTTCAACCCAAGGTAGCAATGCTTTTGCTGATATAAAAATTCTCAATAACTTTTTGAAATTCTTGCCTGTGTCACAGGGATTCACTCCATTAGACAAGAGGCTTCTTCATGGATCTTGCCCAGGTAATCTTCTCTCTGTTTTTGACTACCACTCAGAGGCCTGGGGAGTGCTCTGAGTTCCATTTCTAATCTCTTTAAGGAGTTTTCTTTGTAACTCCACACTCAGCTTTTCAAGCGTTCTGAGCTACTGGCATAGGCTGTACAGTCACACTCATTCGTTTCTCTAGATCAGGTTTTGCTGATAATAATCTCTTTAACTTTGTATCTTTTGCCATTTTGTAGGCTGAGATTTTTCAAAATTATCAAATACTGGATTTGCTGTTCGATGGTTCTCTTATCTTTCTCTTTCCTTCTGCAGTTTGCCGTAAATAGCAAGAAGAAATCAGGCTGTACCTTCAGCACTTTGGTGAGAAATGTCTACAAGCTAAACAGCCAAGTTAATCACTTACTATCTCCTATCTCGGCTTTCTATTTAATTGCAGGACGCAATTCTGCTGAGCTTTCTGACACTGTTACATGCTTCCAACTTCCTTTAGAATATACTTCATTTCTTTCTGAGTTTTTTCCAGGACTTTTTAATATGCACCTATTTGTGAACTGGCCTGTTGGAGAAAACCTGGGGGTTTTTATGATGACCCTTCAAAACTTCCCAACCTCCTCCACTCTGGTTTCAAATCTACTTCCACATTTCTAGATAGTTGTTAGAATGACATTTCAATTCTAGTACCTAAACTTGTATCCATTTTCCATTGTTTCTATAAAAAGTTGTAACAGATTTAGTGGTTTCAAATGGAGTGGTTTTTGATCAGAAATTTTTGCTATGGGGCACGTGCACTTGCCAGAAAGACAGAAAGCAAGAAATCACCCCCTGAGGGGAATGGCCATGCCATAATCCCTTCTCCTCCATTCTGTCAAGATAGTGGGCAAGCATGCACGTGCGCCTGGTGTGAATTTCAAGCTGCTAGGTCTAGGACTTGAACCACAGTCGACCATGTGGGAGTACAACACCTCAACTACCATGCCACCTACTGGCTTTTATGCTAAGAAATCTTTTTAAAAAGCGGGGGAAATGTTACTTGTGTATAATAGAACAAGTGTTTGTTTAATGAGAGGAGACACCAAGGAATAATGCTCTAATGCTTTCCTTGAGTTGTAAGGAATTCTGCAATGAATTGGACATTTGAAATCACAAAGCACACAGCTGAAGCCTGATGGTAAAATGTGAGACAGGTACATTTATCAGGAGGAGATGCATGTCTCCAGAAAGGGCAGTCCATGCTTGCTTATGTAAAGGTCACTAAGAGCCAAAAGCTAACTGAATTAGATAAAATATATACGGTCTGGGAAAAAAAAATCATACTAAGTGAAATTAAAATCAAAGGCTTACAATAAAATCGCAAAGACATTACCCAGAGATCTTACTCACTCATTAAGACCACAAGCTAAGTCGAGAAATAAATTGGGTATTTGAAATGTCCTGAATCTAAGTAGAGCATTTCCCTAACCAATGTTCCTAAAGTTTTCTGGTATTTTACTAGGAGAACAAAGACTGTCTGCAAGCAGAGAGAATATAGTCTAAACAGAAACCTAAAACGTGCTGTTAAATATCACATTTCACATTGTTATTTTCCCTAAAATGGTTATAGTGAACTTTTTATGTGAAAAGTTTATTCTAAGAAAGTAGAAAAGAAAAAAAAAATTAATGGAACAAGAAAATGTATGCTCACCAAATACATCACTTAATTTGTCACCCATCCTTAATGAATTATTTGAGGGTTTTCTTGATCTTTGAGTTTTATAAGAGTGTATAGGAAGCCACACGGACTTCTGGAGAAAGGTCAGACTCAAGTGTACCAGCATCAGAATGGAGCAGAGTTCAAAGCAGTGAGTGGTGTCAGGCTACAGTTGCCATATACCCTCTTCCTTACTCTGATAATTTACCAAGAACCACAGAATCTAAGTGGAGACAGCGAGAAAGCATCTTCTGGGAAGGGGATACACATTGCCCCTCCTTTTTCTTCCATTCCTATGAACCAGCCATGGCTGCAACAAAGTTTCACTTTTCAAATTGGTTTGCTCTCACAAATGAGAAGGGTGTTTAAAGAATTCCATGAAATGCATCCAGGAAATCAGAGTATATTAAGTGTCCCATACAAATCCACATGACAGGTGGACGTGGAAAAAATTGCATCATTCTCACGGATGTTTCTGCAACTTTGTGTTGAGGGCCAGAGAGCTCAGCGTTGGCTGCCGGAGTAGCCACACAAAGAAAACTGTGTTTCTTGCTGAGAACATTACTGAATATGTTCTAGCTCTGTTTATTTTTGTTATTTTTTGCTGTGACATAGCACTAGAGGGCTCACATATTGTAGATCAGACTTTTTCAAAATTAGGAATCTTGGGTAACTACAACTCTGCACAGAAAATATTCTCAAGAACAGGAAACTATATAAATTATTCTGTGGCTGCAGTATTTCAGGTCATTTGCTGTAATTGAAGAGACAGTATTGCTAATGCTTTGATCCATCAATGTATTTAGAGTACGGATAACATTTCCTGCTTTTGTTTTTAAGAAGAAAAGCAGGCCTTCTGTGTAATCCCAGAACACATACAAACGTCTGTCAAAGTCTGTGCATACTCATGCTTTTCCAGACCCACGTTAATGGCCCCAAGGCATGTAAACACCTCGTAAATAGAAGCCAACTTCAAAACTATGCTTTATTTTCAATTAGCTGGGAGAAAGTTATTTTCCTAATTTGATTCACCAGTGTTTCAACCATTACATGTTGGGAAAAAAACCAGTTGTTTTCACTCAAAACAAATGTTAAAGCTCAAGTTGGTAATACTCTAAAGGAAAGTAGGCTTTTTCTGTTTTTTTTTTTAGAAAGAGATTTATTTTCAATGGGGTACGTGTGCTTGCCACAGGGACACAAAGCAAGAAATCACCCTACAAGGGGAATGGCCACCCCAAAATCCCTTCCCATCCATTCACTTAGGATTTGGGGCATGCACACACATGCATGTGGTGTGAGCTTAAGCCTGTGGGTCTAGGACTCAAACTGTGGTTGACTAAGTGGGAGTCCAGTGACATAACCATTATGCTATCTGCTGGTCCCAGGAAAGTAGTCTTTTAAAGAGAATATACTAGAACAGCTTATAAAATATTGAGACTGATAAGAATATCAGTCTCAATATTTTACACTTAATTATTTTTTTTTTTTTTTAGATTTTTGTCATAGGGAATATGTACTTGCCAGAGGGACAGAGACAGAGAGAGGGAAAGTGAGAAATCACCCCTTGTGGGGATAGACATACCACAATCCCTTCTTCTCTATTCTCTTCTTGAGATTTTGGACACGCATGCACAGACACCTAGCATGATTTTCAGGCTGCCAGATCCAGGACTTGAACTGTGGAGTTGGCTATGTGGGATCCAGCACCTTAACCATACCTACTGGCCCAGTTAATATTAAAAATAACCAAAAGAATAGTAAATAGAGTAATTAGTTACCTTGATTTTTTAGATTTGAATTCAATTGATTTCCAATAGTTTTTCTTTTTTTTTTTTTTTTTTTTTTTTTTGCTAGAGAGAGATTTTAGCTATAGGGTGCATGTGCTTGCTGGAGAGACAGAAAGTGAGAAATCGCTCCCCGGAGGGGTGGCCATGCCACAATCTCCTCTCTTCTATTCTCCTCTCAGGATTTTGGGCACACATGCACATGTGCCCAGGGTGAGTTTTAAGCCTTCGGATCCGAGACTCAAACCTTGGTCGACTATGTGGGAGTCCAAATATGTAACCATTATATCATCTGCTGGTCTGATTTCCAATAGCTCTAACATCCAAAGTGCAACAGTCAAATGAAAGTAAAGTTATATAAGATATCAATTTTCAAATAGAAACGATGGGCCCAGCCCATAGTGCAAGGATTCAGAGCTGCACCTTCAGAGCCAGATCCCATGTGGCTCAATAATTTCTGCCCAACGAACTTAAAAAACACACCAGGCACTTATAGACGTAAAAATCCCAAAAGGTGGAGACATGGAAGAGAAGGGACGGTGGTCCAGCCACACCCCACCAGGGGCTTCCTCGATCTCTCTCTCTCTCTCTCTCTCTCTCTCTCTCTCTCTCTAGTGAGCGCATGTGCCCTTTGGCAATACAAAAAAAGAAGAAATGACAAAACTGTGGGAGTAGTGATGCTGAGAGCAGGCAGCTAGGGTTGTGGGGTGTAGAGCAGGTTCTTTTGAGAGGATATCACTCAATGGAATTGCATACTGCCACTGAAGACAAAGTTATCTGATAGTTGCATATTTTTCACTGAGTGATGGAAAAGAATCATTAAGTTCATTCAGATTCTAGCGTATCTGTTACCAAAATGGCAAGTCTCAGGCAGCATGTTAATTGTGTATTTACCTACTTAGAACCATGTAGAGCTGCATTAAAATGATTTATTTCATTCAATGGCACTTCCAATTATTTCTCTCTCTGACTTCTCAATTGTTGGCCTCTATGGTCATTTGTTTATGCTTATTATTGAAGACAGAGTCAACGGAATTTTAACATAATACCAAGGAGTCTGGCATTGCTCACTAATTCTAAAGGATGAGTTTAAAGTGGTGGAGATACAAATACCACATTTTTTCCCCCTGAAAAATCAGAGTTAAAACTCACACTTCTTAGAGAGAACTAGAATATCTGTTCTTCATAATGACCAAAAAAAAAAAAAAAAAATCATTTTTACAATAGTTTAGGTACCTCAAGTCTTTCTGCAGATTACTTTTTTTTTTTTCCCCAAAAAATTATCTGGAAGAGTTGGAGGACCTGTTAAACTGAAAAGATATAAAGAAAACTAAACAGGAGTTTGTGAAGTACATGTGTTCTAGAGGCAGTTCTGGAGTTAGTGTATTGGGAAGTTGGCTCCATGGGCCCCCTCCACTCGACAGTTACCAGTCTGACACAGCAATCCTCCCACCCTACGTGACTAATGCAGCTCCTTTACACTTCCTACAAGATGCAGAGATACCGGAAAAGAACAACCTGTGTGAACGATGGAGAAAGAACAACGGAAAGAAGTGAGGTGCAAATAGTGCCAGCTGAGCACTGTCTGTGAGGAGCCAGATCTCACACGCTGACCGTGGTTCAAGTCCCAACCCTGGCAGTGTAAAAAACAAGATGGGGGATGTGCCTGCGCAAGTCCTGACAGGATGGAGAAACGGGGAGGGAGGACTATGGTTGGCCATGTCCATTGAGGACTGCCTTTCCCCGTTTTTCTGTCTCTCCTCTCATCTCTCTCTGGTGAGTATGTGCACTCTCTGGCAATACAATTTTTAAAAAAATAAAAAA
Organism: Tupaia tana; assembly: GCA_026018925.1. NCBI lineage: Eukaryota > Metazoa > Chordata > Mammalia > Scandentia > Tupaiidae > Tupaia > Tupaia tana. The sequence continues at coordinate 102,650,227 of JAKSZU010000005.1, read as the reverse complement.
TAAAAAAATTTTAAAAAGAAAGAAAAAAGGGAAGAAAGTGAGAAAGAAAAGAAAAGAAGGAAGATCGAATTAAGACTTAGAAGTGGGACCAGCAGTTAGTATAATGGCTATGTCGCTGGACTCCCATGTAGTCGACCGCAGTTCGAGTCCCGGACCCAGTGGCTTAAACTCATGCCGGGCGCGTGTGCGTGCATGCTCAAGATCCCGAGAGGAGAAAGAGGAGAAGGGATTGTGGCGTGACCATTCCCCCTGGGGGTGATTTCTCGCTTCCTGTCTCTATGTCTCTCTCTGTCTTTCTGGCGAGCGCAGGCACCCTATAGCAAAAAAACCTCTCCAAAAAAAATAAATAAATAAATAAATAATTTAAAAAAAGAAAGAAAGGGAAGAATGAGAGAAAGAAAAGAAAGGAAGAAAGGTCGAATTAAGAATTAGAAGTGGGACCAGCAGTTAGTGTAATGGCTATGTCTCTGGACTCCCACGTAGTCAACTGTGGTTCAAGTCCTGGACCCAGTGGCTTAAACTCATACTGGGCGCCTGTGTGTTGCATGTCCAAGATCCCAGGAGGAGAATGGAGGAGAAGGGATTACGGCGTGGCCATCCCCCCCAGGGCATGATTTCTCGCTTTCTGTCTCTCTGTCTCTCTGCGTCTTTCTGTCAAGTGTGTGTGCCCTATAGCAAAAACTCCTCCAAAAAAAGAAAAAAAAAAAAAGAATTAGAAGCAACCTAAAAAAGAAATTTAAAATTTCATGCAAAAAATGCAAACAGTATTTAAATAATTTTAAAAAATAATGATGTGGAAGATTTTACTTATAACAAGGAAATATAAAGTTACCACTCATATCCACAAAGGAGTAATGTCAAATATGCTGGTGAGAATCTGTAATTATAACATGTTGAGATTTGGGTTTCAAATATCAAAAGGCTTAAGCTTTTGCATGCCCTTTGACCTTTGCACTCCAATTCAAGGTATATTTTTAAGGAAATAAATAAGAAGTGCATGGAAATAACTATGTAATATACGTAATATGTATTAGCATTTTTATGTAAGAAAGAAATAAAAATGAAAAAGCCCTGTCATTAGTAAAACACCTGAAATTATATTATACTCATATACGGTGTTGTACATGGACATGACATTATGCTACAGAATTACATTTAATGAAACATGATTGATGTTACGTAGTTTCATCTTCCTCTTGGTGGTAGATTATGATTTTATTTTGCTACTTATCGGTACCTACTAATTTTTGTAAATGGTAAGCATACATTTTAGTGTAAATATGACTTTACAGAAAGGATGCTGTGGCTTATTAGGAGACTTGATGCAAGTGGTTAGATCTTGGGAGAACAGTTTTTACTGCATAGAGTAGGGAGCACACAGCACCGTGTTTAGAACGAGGCTGGTGTGTGAGACCATCACTAACAATGACAACAATGACAGCAAGGCTTGCTTGGGCTCCTCGCAGCCCCTTACCAGTGGAGACCTGCGGGGCACTCTCACGGGGGGCTTTCTTGGTCTCACTAGTAACAAGGACACCTAGCGTAGTGAGCAGCAGCTGTTCCATTCCCTGGTCTGGGAAAAGCACCCAGATTTTATCCTGGGGCATAGTCTTCCCCAACTCAATGGATGCAGACCAGCAGGGTAATCTCACCCCAACCCCAGGCAGGAGACCCCAGCTAGTGTATCCATTCCCTTGCTACCATGGTGGTTTGAGCGTGACCTGCAACCACAAGACATCTGTGCAAATTTGGGGGAATGACAGGAGTTCTTCCTGCTGTAGTTCCTAAATTGGGAAGTTGAAATGAAACAATCAGACAAAGCGAAAAGTAGAGTTCAGAGATCGAGGACAGGGAGAAAATTCGAATTGCGGCTAGAACTAGACAAAGGGAACTATGTACATGAATCTTTATCTGTACCTGAGTTCTGCATTTGGTATACTACACGTTTCTCTAATTATCAAACATCTACCTATCTAACGAACAATATACCCTGATGTTGCTCTCTGGACTTTTCCATTATTTGAACCTATGGGTTGTCTTCTTCTGTATAAGTCAGTTTTAGTTTCTGCCACTGGTAGGGACCTCGCCAACATACCTGCTTTCTTCACAGAGAGGTCGTGATAATAAAATGAATCAAAGTGCATCTTAAAGTCTTGGCTGAATGTCTTACACATATAAGCACTCAGAATTGGTGACTATTTACCATGTTAGAAACAGAGGGCATGCAGTGGTATAACATGATGTTCTGTGAACCTCACCCACTCAGAGAGGTTCTGGGTTCATGTCTGAGACTGTTCTGAGCCCATGGGGTTACTTGTGCCCATGATCCAGGGTTTGCTGAGGCTGGAGGTGGACTGTGGCATTAGAACTCTGCTGGAGGTGCTGATCGTCTCTGTCTCTCTCTATCTCTCACTTATGAAATTAACTTAAAAAATGCTAATAACACCTGTAATAGTGGCAGTGGCATACATACGCAGCAAAGTAGCCTAGAAACTATGCATTAACACTTCAGGCCTTTTATCCTTTGGGAAACAACCTGTTGAAACCCAGGGAGCCTTAGTTTCTCTGTACTCTGTTTTCAGACTGTGAGTTTGTGATGCTCGTGCTCTGTATACTTCTGGTTGTCCTTTTCACCTCTATGTTTTTTGTAATACAGCACATGTGCTGTTTTCCAGCTAGTATTTCTTCAATTTGTTTAGTGAACCTGTGCTTCTTAGTTCACATCTATTAACCCTCTTGTTTTTGTTTCTGTTTTTTAGTTTTTCTGTCCCCCACCCTCCATAGGGCACTTGTGCTCACCAGAGACAGACAGAGAGTCAGAGAGGGAAAGAAAGAAATCACCGCCCCCCAGGGGAGGTGGTCATGGCACAATCCTTCTCCCCCGTTCTCGTCTTAAGATATTGGGCATGTATGCACATGTGCCCAGTGTTTTTTTAAGCTGCTGGATCTCAAACTGGAGAGCTGGTTATAACCACCATGCCACAGGCTGGCCCTACTAACCCTCTTCGTAACACTGTTATGCAGCGCAATGTCCAGTACAGTATACAGTGGCAGGCAAAATGACGCCCTTTCAAAAAACAGACTGCACTATAATCCCCAGAATCTGGGTGTGTCTTATGGAGCATTGCAAAAAAGAATTAGGAGTTTAGGTGGGATTATGGCTGCTACTGGCTGACCTTAAAATACAGAGATTACCCTGGATTATTCAGGAAGACTCATCCAATTGTACGACCTGCTAAGATGGGAAGAGGGCAGCGGAAGTAGAGGTCAGGGAAGTGTGATGGCCTGGCCTGGCGGCACAGCTGCAGCTCACGGCACTGCAGTGCTGGAAGCCATATGGCCAACTATAGTTCAGATCCCTGGGTCTACCTAGAAACCTGCCACTGTATGTCAGTGCGTGCATGTGCCCAAGGTCCTGAGAAGCTACAGAGCTGTGGGAAGGGGACTGTAGTGTGACAAGACCTTGTCAAGATGTCTTCTTTCTGTCTCCCTTCATCTTGTGTACACACATGCACTTTTTAATCATGATTTTTTTAAATCTAAAAAAAGAGAGAGGTGGATGTACGAAGAACTTCTCCACGATCACAGCCTGAAGATGGAGAAGGGGCTTGCAAGCCAAGGAATGTGAGTGGCTGCTAGAAGCCAGGAATGATCTTCAGACAGTCAGCAAGAAACGGGAACGGGCCACATCACAGCACAAACTGAATTCTGTCAACAATCTCAAAGATTAGAGACACATCTCCTAGAGCCTCCATAAACAAACAGGCTCTGCAGACACATTGATTTTAGCCTGTTGAGATCTGTGTTGAACTTCTGACCTACAGAACTGAGATAATAACTTGTGATTTAAGTCACTAAGTATGTGGCAGTTGGTTCAGCAATAGAAAACTGAAATAGTGGCTATTTAGCAAATGTTTCCTGCATGAATGAAAATTCAAGAGAACATACTCAGGGAGTAAGGAAGCACAACAAACTTATCGGTATGGAAAACATTGTGAAGGACAGTGAATATAAATGGCTATAGATTCACCACATTTATTCCATAAATGTCTCCCTAGGACAACAAATATGGCAAGTGTCTTAAAATAAAAGGAAAGGAATCATTTATAATCCTCTGGAGTCGAACTGTTAATGGCAAAGTCACAACAATGAAGAGAAATGTCAGCAACTCCATCTATAAAATACAGTCTTGGTGAAAAGGTAGAAAGAAGGCCAGTTTGGTGGAGCTTGCTGACTATCTCCTGTAACCTGGTTGGAGAAATAAACTCCAGTTGTCTCCAGTGTCTGTCTCTCATTCCACTGAGCACAAGCAGCAGCAGACGGGCTTACTTTGCCGGTAACAGAGTTAGAAGATGCAAAATGAAAGCAGGACTCTGACAGCCTACGCTGATCACCAAAGCCCCCTGCCTGGCCTAGAGTGTGGAAGGAGAGATTGCTTGGCCTTCCAGACCGTCACCCAAGGTCCTGCAGACTCCAGCAACCATCTTACACTCTAGTTTCCTCGCTCAGCCCTCAGTCACATTCGGACCAGTGAGATTTGGGTATATAGGAGCCAAACAGCTGGACACAGTGAGGCTCTGGAGGAATTCTCTCCCCACACTCATGCCTGAATAAAATGGAGATAAACGTCACTCTGTAAATCTGAACCTAACACTCCCGCTGTGGATAGTACACTGCCATCCACAGTAGGAGGGGAAACTAGTACAGAGGTAATTCATATTATAGGGAAGCACAAGAACACATAGCTACAGAAGTACTTCTGACTTCCTAAGAAGTAGCAAGGAGTGAGTATACACCAGACGACTAAAAATAAGAGCAGAACCTCAAGGAATACAAGAAAACCAGAAAATAATCCTCCCCTAAAAAGAAAACAAAAACTCCTTGCTAAAATGGGATAAAACACACAAAAAGATCACAGGAATATCAGAAAAAAAAATCCAGAATATTGATCATAACTAAACTCAGTGACATACGAGAGAAAAAAGACAACTAAGTCCAGATGAGAAAATCTTTCCCTGACTTGAGAGAGGAGCTCCATATAGAGATAGATACCTTGAAAAATAGTCTAACAGAAGTTCTGGAAATAAAGAATACAATGCTGGAAATAACGACCTTCCTTGAAAGTATTAATAGCAGGTTAGATCACACAGAATAAAGAATATCTGACCTTAAAGATGAAACTTCAAATTTAGTTCAAGCAACTGAGAAGAAGGGAAAAATACCCGTGACAAATGAGGACAGGGACCAGCAGATGGTGCAATGGTTACATCACTGGACTCCCATGTAGTCGACCACAGTTTGAGTCTCAGATTCAGCAGCTTAAAACTCATGCTGGGTGCATATGTGTGCATGCCCAAAATCCCAAGAGGAGAATGGAAGAGAAGGGACTGTGGTGTGGCCTTTCCCCCCGTGTGTGTGTGTGTGTGTGTGTGTGTGTGTGATATTTTCTTTCAGTCTCTCTGGCAAGTGCACACAGCCTATAGCAAAAATCTCTCTTAAGAAAATGAGGACAACATATGGAACATCCTAGACACCAATAAACAGCTGAATATTCACCTAATGGGTACTCCAGAAGGTGAAGAGATGGGTAAAGGTTTAGAAAATCTCTTCCATGATATATTAGCTGAATAATTTCCAAATTTAGAGAGGTATATGGAAATCCAAATCCAGGAAATACAAAGGGCACCAAATAGATTTCACATAAGAAGATACTCTGCAAGGCATATTATAACCAAACTGGTAAAAATCAAAGACAAAGATAATATTCTAAAAATGACAAGAGAGAAATAACCAATTAGTTACAAAGTTTACTCCATTAGACTAACATCAGACCTCTCAACTGAAACAATGCAGGTAAGGAAAGAATGGCAACACATACTTAAAATTCTGAAAAAACAAAACAAAACAAAACAGAATAATTTCAGCCAAGAATACTATATTTGGCAAGATTATCTTTCAATGGGAAAAAGAAATAAAATTATTCTCAGGGACACCAAAGCAAAGGACTTCAGCAAAAGTAGACCAGTTCTTCAGGAAATACTTAAGGAAGTAATGTCTCTGCAAAACTAAAGGGAGATAAATAGATATAGGAGAACACAAAACAACTAAGAAGAATGAAAGAGTAACTAAATGATAGGTATAAGTATGCACATGTCTACAATAACACTGAATGTTATTAGAGTAAATTTTCTGACTAAAAGACACAGATAGCCTCAGTGGGGGTGGGGAAACAGGAACTTACACCTCATTGACAAATACACGGACTGAAAATGAAGGACTGGAAAACATTTCATGCAAACAAATTAAATTGATATTAGACAAAATATACCTTAAGATAAAAAGGGTAATAAAGGACAAAGAATGACACTACATAAATCTTAAAGCATTAATTCAACAACCAGATGTAATAATTATAAATATTCATGCACCTAATGCTGGGGTACCAAATTATGTAAAGGAAAGACTGCTAGACCGAAATGGAGGTATAGACTACAACACACTAATTGTTGAGGTTTCAACACTCCATTTCACCACTGAACTGTTCATCAGCACAAAAAAAACAAACAAAGAGACACATGAGCTAATTGATACCATGAACAAATAGACCTGGCAGACATGTATAGAACATTCCATCCAGCAGCAATATCCACTCAACAAAAATACAGTGTTTTCCCTCATCTCCATATGGAACATTTTCAAAGACTGACCAAATAATAGGGCATAAAACAAGCATCTACAAATGTAAATGTATAGAAACTATACCATGTAGGTTCTCTGATAACAATAGAATTAACCTTGAAATAAACATCACTCTGTAAAAAGCTCCCAAAAATACACAAAAACATAGAAACTAAAAAAAATCTGCTTCTAAACAACTATCAAACTACTGAAGAAATTAAGACCAAAATCAATATATTCATTGAAAACAAAGATAACAAACACACCACTCTCCATAACTTTGGAACACAGTGAAAGCAGTCATAAGCAGGAAGTTAATCGACATTAATGCTCACAAAGAAAAAAATAGGAAGGTGGCAAATAAATAATTTAACATCACATCACAAGGAAATAGAAAAGCAACAATAACAACAAAACAAAAGTAACAGAAGAAATGTTAAAGATTAGACCTGAAATGCATGAAATAAAGAATAAAAGAACTACACAAAAAATGAATAAAACAAACTGCATTTTTAGAGGATAAACAAAATTGACAAACCATTAGCTAGACTAATTGAAAAACACAGAAAAAGAAACCAGACAGTTAAAATTTGTAATGAAGCTGATAATACTACAATTGATATTTCAGAAATGCAAAAAATTGGGGCCAGCAGGTGGCATAGCAGTTAAGGCACTGGATTCCCACATGGCTGACTGCAGTTCAAATTCTGGACCTGGATGTTAAAACTCACGTCAGGCATATGTGCGCCTGGACAAAATCCCGACAGGAGAAGGGATTGTAACATGGTCATCCCCTGGGGTGTGATTTCTTCCTTTTTCTCTCTCTATCTCTGTGTCTCCAGTGAGCACACAGACCCTAGCAAAATTATCTCTTAAAAATTAAAAAAATACAAAACAATTATGAAAGAATACTACAATCAGCTACATGCCACGAAACTAGAAAACCTAGATGAGATACACACAAATTTCTGGGGATGTACAAGTTGCCTAGGCTAAATCGGGATGAAATAAAAAACCTGAATAAACCAATAAGTGACAAGAATAAATCAGTAATAAATAGTCTTCAAGCAAACAAAAGCCCAGGTCCAGATGGCTTCACTTCTGAATTCTATAAAACTTTTAAAGAAGAGCTAAGCCCAACTTTCCTCAACTATTCCTAAACATTCAAAGAAAAGAAATCCTCCAAAACTCATTCTATGATGCTTCTATCACCTTGATGCCAAAAATAGACAATGATATTACAAAAAGAAGAAAACTATGGACTGATATCCCTGATGAATACTGATGTAAATATTCTCGGGAAAAAAAAAAAAAACATAAAACGGAATCCAACAGCATATTAGGAAGACTATATATCATGACGAGGTAGGTTTTATTGCAATGATGCAGGGATGATTAAGCATATGCAAAACAAAAAATGTAATACATCACAGTAATGGAAAGAAAGATAAAAAACATATAATCATATCTAAAGGTGCAGAAAATACATTTGATAAATTACAATATTCCTGGGACCAGCAGATGGTGTAATGGTCATGTTGCTGGACTCCCACACGGCTGACTGTGGTCTGAGTCCAAGACCTGGAGGCTCAAAGATCATGCCTGGGGCATGTGCTTGTGTGCCCAAAATCCCGAGAGGAGAATGGATGAGAAGAGATTGCTGCAAGGACATTCCCCTGGGAGGTGATTTCTCACTTTCTGTCTCTCTGTCTCTTTTTATCTCTCTAGCAAGTACACAAACCCTAAGGCAAATATCTCTCTCTAAAAAAAAATTCTTTCATGATCAAGAATCTTAGCAAAATAGGGACATTCCTCAACACAAAACAAGCCGCATATGACAGACTCATTGCTAATCTCATACTGAATGGGGAAAGCTGGAAGATTTCCCACTAAAAACTGAAACAAATCAAAGCTCCCCACTTTCTCCACTCCTTTTCAACATAGTACTGGAAGTCGTAGTCAATGCTATCAGACAAGAGAGCAAAATAAAAGGCATTCAAATAGAAAATGAGGAAGCTAAACTGTCTCTAGTTACAGATGATATAATTACATACATGGAAAATCCAAAGGAATCCATAAAAAAATCTCCTAGAAGTGATACCTTAATTCAGTAAAATAGCAGGATATAGAGTCAACACATAAAAATTTATAGAAACTTTATACACCAACAATGAGCAGATTAAGACAGCCTGAACAAAAATAATCCCATTTATAATAGCCACAAAATGAGAGATACCTAAGAATAAACCTAACCAAAGATGTGAAAGACTTCTAAAAGGAAAACAGAAAAAAAGAAAATGAGTATGATACCCCTGCCCCCCAAAAAATAGAAAGACCTCCCATGTTCTTGGATTGGAAGAATCAATATAATAAAAAATATCAGTTCTTCTCAAATTTATTTACATAGTCAATAAGATTCCAATCCAATTTTCAGTGACATTCCTTGCAGAAATTTAAAAAAATATCATAATGTTTGTCTGGAATAATAAAAGACCCCATATCACCAAGGCAATACTGTGCCAGAAAAAATAAAACAGGAGGACTCTCCATACTTGACTTCAAAATATATTGCAAAGTGGTGATAATCAGAACAGCATGGTACTGGTAAAAAAAAATAGACACAGATCAATGGAATAGAATAGAAAGTTCAGAAATAAACCCCAAATCACATAGCCAACTGATCTTTGACAGGAGTACAAACAACGTAGTAGAGAAAATAAAGACTTCAATACATGATACTGGAACAACTGAATATCTACCTGCAAATATGAAGCTGGACTCCTGTCTCTCACCACTAACAAGAATCAATTCAAAATGGATCAATAATTTAAATGTAAAACTTCAAACTGTACAAACTACTGGTAGAGAACATAGGGAAAACTCTTGACGACATTGGAATAGGCAAAGATTTCTTAAGTAAGACCAGAAAAGAACAAGCAATAATCTAAAAAATAGACACATGATATTTTCTCAAGCTGAAATGAGTCTTCACAGCAAAGGAAACAACAATTATATTAAAAAGACAACGCTCAGAATGGGAGAAAATATTTTTAAATTATTCCTCAAAGAATGAATACAAGCATCTAACCCTTTTAAAAAATGAATAATCCAATTTCAAAAGGGGCAAATGAGAGGCCAGCAGGTGGCATGGTGGTTAAGGCACTGGACTCCTATGTGGCCAACTGTGCTTTGAGTTCTGGACTTGGTGCCTTACTTTCTTGCTTTCCTTTTCTTTCTCTCTGGTCAAATAAAAATAATAATAATAATGATAATAATAATAAAAACAAATGAAATAAAATAAATAAATAATTCTTCTAAAAAATGGAAAAATGATTTTAAAAACAACTTTTCAGGGAAGACATATTACCCTAAAAGCACATATGTAATATATACAATGTCACTTATCATAAGGGAAATGAAAACCAAACCCACAATGAGATAGATAACACTTAACCCCAGTCAGAATGGCTAAGATAAAAATAATAATAATAATAAATAAGGAATTACAAGTCTTTGTGAGACTGTGGTGAAAAGCAAACCCTCTTAAACTGTTGGTGGAAATGTAAATTAATACAACCTCTGTGGAAAACAACATGGAGGTTTCTCAAAAAAACTACAGATAGAACTACCTTATGGCACAATAATCCCTCTCCTTGGTATTTATTTACCAAAGAATAGGAAAAGAAACTTGCATATCTACGTTTATTGCGGTATTATTCACAATTGCCAACACCTGGAATCAATCAGTGTCCGAAAACTGATAACTGGGTTGAAAGACTAGTACATATATACTATGGAATACTGCTCAGCCTCAAGAAATAATAAGGCCCTGTCATTTGACTCAAAGTAGATCAATATAGAAGACAATGTTAAGTGAGCCAGACTTTGGAAGATACACACTGTATATCCGAACTCAGTATGTACCAAATGTCTGCACTCTATAACAGAAATGGAAAGATCTGGAGATCCAACAGTAGAGAGGAAAGGTGTAGATCCAGAAACTGTAAGGGTGAGAGTGGGTGGAAGGGGTGAAGGAAAGAAACATTTAACAGACAAAAGAACGTCAAGTTCTCTCTTGAAAAAAAAAAAGTTCTCTAATTTTTGCTTTATAAAGGTAAAAAATTAAAAAAAAAAAAAAAGAGATGAAAGAACAGCAAGGGACATGTGAGATGGGGAGCTTTTGCCTTAGCCTCTGCTGTGGACTTTCTTATTGACTTGGGAAACCTATTTAGCTTCTTTAGTCTTCAAGATTTCATTTGCTTAATTTAATCTTCAAGGTATATGAGTCAAGAAGGCCCCTGACTGCTGCTTCCTTATGTTACCCCTTCCTTACTTTCATTTTTTCCCCCTTTCTTCCTCCCTCCCTGCTTCTCTTCTCTTTTCTTTCTGAGGTGTCATCCTTGGACCTCAGCCTCCTGAGTTGCTAGAATCACAGGGATCCACCGCTAAGACCAGCCTCCAGGCGGGATGGGGAATTGGCGTGGACCTCCCATGTGGTCCCAGCCTGTGGAGCGGAGAGTCTTGGCGGTGAGTGCTGTGGCCGCTGAGCCAATTCCTCCCCAATCAAGATTCATCCCAGAACATTTCACCTCTCCTACAGCCAAGCCCAACAGGCCCTGCACCAACAGGAAGCTCACCTTCCGGTTCTAGGACGCAGTGATTTCACACGCCGGTTTTTCTAATCGTAGATTCACACTGGCTTCTTGGTGTGTTAACTGATGGAGCTCAGGATTTGGAATAAATTTGATTTTTTAATGGAAATTTCTCTATACCGTTAAGAGTTATTTGTTCGTGTAAAGAGTAATAGAAATTAACAGAGATCAAGATCAGATACTATCCTGTTTGTAAGGATTTAGACTGGGAAGCTTTTCAGAATTTATTAAAACTGTTAAATGCAACCATATAAATCAGGCTAGAAATGATAAAAAGATTTTGTTTTCAACTGCTAATAGAAGAAAATCTTTCTAGAGACAGGAAATTTATATGACTATTTTTTACTCTTTATTTTCCTATTTTTTTTTTTTTTTTTAATTACCAGAAGGCACATGTGCTTGCCAGAGAGAGACAGAAAAACAGAGAAGGAGAAAGCACCCCTTAGCGGGGCACAGTCATGCTGCAACCCCTTCTCTATTTCTCCATTCTGCTGGGATTCTGGCACCATGTACTCACGCCCAGAATGAATTTTCAAGTTGCTGGTTTGGAATTCAAACTATGGCTGGTCATGTGGGATCCAGCTTCCTGAACAATTAGACTATGGGGCTGCTCCCTTTTTTACTTTCCCTTTTAAATAGACATTTTTTTTTTCCCTTAGGGCATGCGTGCTTGCCAGAGGGAGAGATAAAGACAGTAAGAGTGAAAGGGAGAAATCATTGTTTAGGGTGGATGGCCTTGTCACAGTTCTTCTCGTCGTTCTTCTCCTGGGATCTTGAGCATGTAGACACACACACCCAGTGTGATTTTCAAGCCACTGGGTCCAGGACTCAAAACGCGGTCGACCATGTGGGAGACCAGCGATGCCACTGCTGTGCCATCTGCTGGCCCCAACATTTTTTTTTTTTAAGAATGGTTTTAGAGTCACAGAAATATTGGGCTAGATTTTTCAAGGACAATTCACTAATTGCAACTTTCTGAGATAGAAGTTTTTCAAACTAAGGTCTAAAAATCTTTTAATTATTGAACCATGAAAAATTAGACACAGCATATACAACAGCATTGCAAATTGATTGTGGTTCTATGTTTCTTCAAAAGGATATTGATGAAGTTCACAAAAATAATTTTATTTTATAATGAAAAATGATCTGTAATGTTAATGCCCTTTCTTCTTTATTAGTACTCTTGCTACATAATTATTATTATTCTTTAAATCCTCTTGACTGAGAGTAAGCTTGGTCTCTAAAATTCCTTTTCATTCCTTCCTGTCTTCTACTCCTGCAGATCTTTTTTTTTTAAGAGTTTTTGGCTACAGGGCACATGCACTCACTGGAAAGAGAGAGAGAGAGAAACAGAGAAACAGAAAATGAGAAATCATGCCCCAGGAAGTATGACCACTCCACAATCCCTTCTCCTCCATTCTCCTCTCAGGATCTTGGGCACACACACATGCCTGGCATGAGTTTCAAGCCTCCAAGTCTGGGACTCAAACTGCAGACAGGCACGTGGGAGTCCAGCAACGTAACCATTCTGCCATCTGTTGGTCCCCCTCAAGAACTTTTGAAGTAGCAAAATTTCTGTTCATGTAACAGCTATGGTTTATTCTAGTCTTAACAAACAATTCTGGATGTATCTAACTGATTCCAAAATTGCAAGATAAAGGTCAGTGTCTTAACTGCTATGGTCATCATAACAAAATACCACAGAGTAGGACATTTAACAAGAAGAATTTGCTGTCACACGTTTCTGGAGGCTGGAAGCCCAACATCTGGGTACTGTCAGGGTTGGTTCCTTCAGAGAGCTTGAAGGGAAGATCTGCCTCAGGCGTCTTTCCTTGGCCTGTAGATGGCTTTCTTCTCCCTGAATCTTCACAGTGTGCTCTCCTATGCGTGCGCCCAAATTCGCCTCTTTCACCTGTACATTGTCACAGGTTGTGTCCCCAACCCTAATCCTTATACTGAAGTCCTAACTAACCCCTAGGACAATGCGACTGTTTGAGAGATAAGGTCTTTAAAAGTTATCATTAAAATGAGGTCTTTAGGATGGGCTCTTATCCAAGATGACAGGTGTCCTTTCATGAGAAGAAAATTTGGACACAGAAAGAGACAGCAAAGATGTGCATGGACAGAGAAAAGACCATAAGAGGACACAACTAGAACGTTGCCATCCTCAGTCCAGGAGGGAAGCTGCCGAAGAGGCCAACCCTGCTGGCACTGCATCCTGGACTTTCAGCCTTGAGAACTGTGAGAAATCCGTTCCCGCTGTTCAGCCACCCATCTGTGGCATTTGTTATAGCTGCACTAGCTGACTAGGACATGCACTATCATACCGGGCTAGGGCTGCCCCGACGACTTCATTTAACTTGACTTCCTCGGTAAAAAATGTGTGCAATATGGGGTCACATTCTAAGGTCCTAGGGACTAGGATGTCAACATACATTTGGGGAGCCAGGAGAAACAACACCTAATCCTGAGCTTCTGGGATCCACTTAAAATGTAAATTCCGTAAGATTAGGTGTCGCATCATTATTAGTTTTATTTATTTATTTTTTTAAGTTCCAGTATGCAAGGTGTGCTGAGTAATTGAACCACACGAGGACATGTGAGAGGGGCCTTTAGACTTCATGTCACAGGAGGATGAAATGCAGGGACAGAAACTGGCTTTGACGAGAAACACCGATGTGCTGCTTCTTGTCTCCAAAGAAAGAACATCTTGTCAGAGTGCGCCTAATTGACATTCCCCACGGGAGCAGGGATGTGCCCCCAAAATTCAAGTATTGGGACTTTGTTAAATCGTAAAAGGTGTTAAGTGAAAACTTAATCCCTTCACTGTGTTCCAGGATGGGGCCTTTGGCTGTGACAAAGCTGTAAGGTGAGGACCCTAGAGTTGAGCTCTGGCGTGTCTTTAAGAGGAAAGAAGGGAAACTTATGGACAGCAATTCTGCTAAGATCCTCTGCCGCTTTGTAATGACTTTGGACCTTTCACATGGCCAGAATCAAGTCACATTCCTTATCTACAACACAAATTTCATATTCAGTATCTATGTGCACTCAGTATCTCTACACAAATTAGAACAAGGTCTTACTTAGGTTCATAAATTGCATCATTAGAAAAGTCAAGATGCATTTTTGCACAGAAAACAGAAAAATACATCATGACTTTTTCAACAGTCCAAAAGTATTTTACACAAACGCTTTTAGAGACTTGGCTTTCCAGTTACTCTTTATGCTAACATATTTGTGTGTGTGTGTGTGTGTGCACGCACACGTGTGTGTGTGTGTGTGTGTGCAAGCTAAAACTTGCTGACCAATCTGACAAAGTTAGCCATCTGAGCACAACAGTTTCCAGAGAACAGTGGAGTTCTTTCTTCCAGAAAAACAGTCCAGGTGCTAAGTACTTGTACCGTGTAGTGTATTTAATGGGGTATGCGATGCTGAGGAGCAGGACATGTTCGGGGGCCATGGGGCCAGCCTGGCCAAGCCTGCCCGCTGTGGGCTCCTGCCTCTCCTGGCTGACCCACCGCCCCACCTGCCCCAGCTGCGCTGCTCGAGGAAGCCTTGGCTCCCACGCTGGTTTCCGGAAGGACTGGCTGGTCATTTCCTGTTCCGCTTGTGGCACTAACACAGGACGGATTGCCAGGAAACATGGAGATGTTCTTGCTCAAATACCAGCAGGTTTGGGGAGGTTAGCCCTACCAAAGGCAGGTCAGCCGGATGAATGTCCGCTCCGGCAGGGTGGCCGGCTGTGCAGGGTGTGTGTGTGTGTGTGTGTGTGTGTGTGCATGCACGCGCGCGGGAGCAGCTGCAGTGTTTCCGACGTTGAGTCCTGAGCAGCCGCAGGGGAGTGAAGCCTTCACCATGTGGTCTTCAAGGCAGACAAGACAGGAAGACGTCTCCGCTGAAGGAGAAGTGCCCTGCCCAGAATGCCTCTGCCAAAGCCGTCCCTCCTCACTGAGCTCCAGAATCAGCATCCCCGATGGCTCGCTGCTGCCATTGCTGCACGGGGAGACACTTCAGTGCGGGGAGCTGCGAGCCCCTGTGCGTCCTCACCTCCGTGTTCCAGGGAAGAGCTCCAGACGTTTTGACTCAACTTACACCTGTGCCCAGGCCAGCCGTCCGGCAGGGAGCATGCCACCTCTGGTCTGGAGCTTGCCCTCCAGGCAGTTCAGGAGGGGCTGAAGGATCTGCCAGCCCAGCAAGTGGCACTTCTGCTGCGAGGTTAAAGGTTAACGGGCAACTGGGGCTGCTGTCACTGAGCCTTCCCTTGCCGAATCAGAACAAGACAGCTACCTGCTTTCTACCCAGGCCCTGCGGTGCTCACTGACACGTGACAGGCCGGGAAGCGGCCCAGGCCCTGCCCTGCTGGCTGCAGTGGTCCGGCCTGCACACTGCTCCAGGCCGACCTGGCCAGCCCAGCGCATACGGGCCTGATGTTCCCCTCTCCCCTGCCTGTCGGCTCCTTTCTCCTCTGAGGTCAGGCAAGGTATGGACTCAGAGAGCAAAAGGGTAACCTGAACCCTTTAAAGTTCCCCCACATTTGCCCAGACGAGTGAGCGAGCTAGTGAGGGGCATGATCTCGGTCCAGTGTGGTGAGGAGGCACCCGCAGCTCTTCTGGCTCTCCAGCAAGGACCTTCAGGACGTGGAGCAGGCGCGACCTCCCCTGCGGGGACAGGCTGCCATCCCCCCCGTCTCCTCCCCGGCTCAGCTGCTCTTGTGCAAGTCCTGCAGGAGGGACGGGGGTGACCCACTTCCCGCGGGTCTGGAAGTCCTCCGCAGCCAGGGCACGGGGTTCTGTTGGGCCCCGCGCCGTCAGCACTTGTAGAGACGAGGGGACATCCGGAAGCTCAGTGTGGGCACAGTTCTCCGGATCCACTGCCCGCAGAGTCCCGCGCGTGCATTCCCGGGCCAGGGCCGAACTAGAGCAGCTGGGAATAGATGACGTGAACGTGAACAAACCTCAAAAATAGTGTCCTGACGAAAGATGTCCCACATTTATGAAGTTACTACATTTTACCGTAGCTTACTTTTCACCATCCAGTTTTATATCGGCTTATTTTGCCCATATTAAATCCTTTCACATTTTTCTTTTGGCCAAAACTGTGGCATATTTATGAAAAGAGTTGGTATGACATCAAATGATGCTATAACTAACGTGCCATTTCATTATCCTTTTTTCAGGAAAATGCCCTGCACTTTCAAAACAATTGACCGTATGTACACACTGGGGAAAATACAGAAATGGAAAATAGCACAGATGTGCAACTGAAAACCTACAAGAAACCGATTTTTTTCCTACTAAAATCCTTCTTTAATGAGAAAATCTATCTTTTAAAAATCTTCCTCCACTCAGTGGTCATGTGAGAACTGGGTTTTAAAACATCTTTCTTTTACAGTTGTGAACGCTCCCTCCAGGGAACCAGGAGACAGCCTAGTTTTAACAGCCCTTCCTAACTGCGCATGCGCACAGCGACGCGGGTCCTCCCAGGTCTCCCCGGTCTGGACGGCCGCAGTCGGCTTTCAGACGCCCGGCAGTACCACGGCCGGCCACACGGCGGCACCCGCGCCCCATCACACTCTACCCGGGCCTGTCGGGAAGGAACAGCCTACAGTGTTTTCCCAGGAGACAGAAACATAACCTTATCCCTGTCACAGCTGCAAGAATGGAAGGCAGCATTTGCATAGAATTCTCAAAATATGTTTTATCTCCATTGTCACTAACCCCCAGCAGACCAACTTTACTTTTATTCTTGCAATAGTTTCCCAGTGAAAACGACTGCCGCAAATCATGTCTACTTTCCCCATCCATCAAACGGAATGTCACAGTGCTTGTTGCCATAGCACCCACGGCCTGTGACGCTCGGCTCCGTGTGTTTTCTTAATCGCGGTTCACTGTTACAGGTAAGCAATCACAGATCCCTCCAGGGACTCGGGAGTGCGGAGGGGAAAACCCACGGAGTTGTCACCATGACGGGTTGCCGCGCGGAATTCAAGAACAACTCTCGCCCCCTCATTTCTAAGATGAAGAGACAGTTTCTAAAATAGCACATTATGTGAACCGAGCTTGGAAACAGAGCAGAACCCACCTCGAGAAACTTGAGCTCAATGATGCCTAACATTAAACGACAGGTTTCACCCTGACAGCACTTCAGAATTTCTCCTAATTAATTTTTCAAACACTCTTCTAGTAATGTGTCAGTTCTCTTTTCCTTTAGTGGAAAAACCAAGAGAGATCTCAAGCAAAGTATTTTCCCTTTCACTCCTAAAACAGAGTCGAAATTAAACAGATGAAGCTAGGTTGTGGTAAGAACATCTAGTCATGACCTTCTGTAGTCTCCTCAAAGGCATTGTATAGCAGCAGACACGATTGTCTGATATTTCATTCTTTCCACGTGTAACTGGCTTATTAAGGACCACAGGCACACAGTGTAGCAGATGATCAAAGAATATAAATTTTAAACTTTTGTATTTAGGACATGGGTAAGTAATATAAGCACCCTAGAAAGATGGTGCACTAGGTATTGATTTTAACGTTACCAAAGTAAGAAAACAGTTCTGGTCATGTAGAAAAAAATGACCTTTTCCGAATCTCCCCAATGGCTCACTGATCCACAGGGCCGATACGCACTTTCAGAGGGATGCTGAGAACCCTGAGTATCAGTCTATGTCTAACACCACTCTGAGGGACAGCACCTGAGGTCCCCTAATTCCACCTCTCCAGAACACTGGGTACCGGAGGGACGCTAAGGAAGAGCGGTCATCACGCCACTGACTGGGTGGGAACAGAGGTCCTGAACGACATGGACCGGTAACGGTCCTCCGTACTTATGTGCTCACTGGACGCCTTTCCTGGGGCTGACAAGACCAGCATGTGGAGAATTCTCAATCGCCTGGAGGGGAATCCCTAGCCTTCTAGAAGCTGAGAGTTAGATAAATTTCAAATAATAGGGAAACCACTATAATTAAACTTGTTGAATTTGATGGAAAAATCCATCTATTGTTTCAATTCTTCATAATTAAAAAAATGTAATGCTTTATTTATTTCATTGTATTTATTATTATTATTTTTTCAGTTTGTTACAAGACATGTGCACCCACCAGAGAGAAAGAAAAAGAGGGCAAGTAATCCGCCAGGCCCAGGACTCGAACAGCAGCTGGTCATGTGGGAGTCTAGCACTTCGAACACCATGCCACCTGCTGGCCCCACAATTCTTTAATTATTTTATTTTTTAGCATGAAAAATGGAAATAAATTTATTTATTAATTTTTTAAGAGGAGGAATTACTGGAGACAAGATTAGATCAACCTCCTACTTGACCAGTTCCTTTTAGTAGGAAAGGTGTCATGGCTGGACCTCATTCAATCAGGAGGACCTGGGACAGACCTACTGTCAGTGACTATGTCCAGCTCGCTGTCCTATACCTGCCAGCCCTGTGGACGCAGGTAACCAGCAGCCAACTACAGGGTAGAAAAAAGACTTCGCTTCTCTTCTCCATTGAGTCTGGTCCTTCCTAAGAACAAAAGACTTCAAAGCTTATAAAGGCACCTGAGAGGGCTCACATTCACTCCAAACTCACACAAAAGATAAGTTATTTACAGCTTCATGGCCACCTGTAAGAGACAGCCTTCAAAAGTGTGTGGCTTGAAGTTCAGGAACAAAAGCTAAGCCCAGGTAGCCTTACTCATGTCCGTAGGGGTATGACAAGCCACCTGGCTCCAGAGGCTGAGCCCCGGTGCCCTGGGTGCTGTTCTCATGACACTGCTTCTACCTGGAGACGGTGAGCCTCGACTTGGGCCCTCGTCAGTGGGTCAGGGTGATTGGCAGGAGCAGAAATGCCTGTTCAGCCCTGCAGGGCTCCGAGGGCCGCCCAGTGCCCGAGGGAAGCCATACAGCTGCCAGTCACCAATGTACAAAGAAGCTTGGGTCTCACTTAGAAAAAAAGAAAAGTCTGAAAACTGTGATCTTTTTGTCAAGCACTTTCAAGAACTTCAGAGTAAAGCACCTTCAGGATCTACTCAGCAACCTCCCGAGTAGGTAAGTGACGAGGGATTGTGGGTCCCTCAGATAGCGGGGAGGGAACTGGGAGGTGACCAGATGGCTAGTGAAACGATGGTTCTGGAGACCTCTAATGGCCATGACGTTTGCTCTGAACCCAATGGCAATTCTAACTTTTCCTGCCATTGGCCTTAATGCCAATGAAGGAGCTGTTTTCATAAGAGAAGAAGCTGTTTTCCTAAAATCCAAAAATAACAAACAATGCAAGTTAGACTTACTGCCCACAGGGCCAGGAAGGGATGCAATCCCATCGTCGGCATTTTGGAGGTCTTTAAGTACAGGGAGGAACGGGTGGACATTCAAATGTGCATTTCAGATTGACAAGGACAGATGGAGACCGAGCAACATAGAAGATGGAGACGAATACTCACCTTCATTCCCGGATTTTCCTCTACTTTGAGAACCTGGTGAAACTACTGACCTTCCCAGGAACAAAGCGATGTGCGTGAAGGCGTACAGACCCTGCCTTTACGTGACTCGCACGCGGCTCTCTGTAGTCCTGACTGCCCAGGAGCCTCAGTGATCATAGCCCAAAAAACCAAAGGCCCTATCTTAACGGTTCCTCGTGGAATGTTCTATGTAAGTAAGATAAATCGACAGCCTATGTCTGACGAATTCTGCCTCAGTCCCAAAGCAGGAAGATAGTTTCTCCCTCCCCCTTCCTCGCTCTCCTTCCTTGCTTCGTCTCCCCTGCTCTCTCCTCCCCTCTCCTTTCTTTCGGCTTCTCTCTGTCTCTCCCCTCAGCAGAGAGGAACTTCATGAAAAATGACCCAAGCCTCTAATCAGCAGATGAACACAAATTGTTAAGTCATTCTATATTTTGTAGATCACATTCTTGTTACAGAGGCCATTGCATGGTAATGACATACCACTGCTTCCGCCTTATCTGTGACCCCACAGCAAACTGACGTAGGGGTGACCCGTGTGGCTTGGGGGGGGAAGTGGTGACCGGCATAACTGAGTCATGAGGCGAGGGTCCGTGCCTTTGGGAGGCTGTACAGGGGTAGAATGGACGCTGTGGGTACGGGTCTCTGAGCGGACCTGCTCACCCCAGGCTGGGTGGCGTCACACAGACTCTCCGCTTCTCAGTCTCGGTGCTCGGCGGGGACACTGGGGGGCTGTGTCTTGAGAGCTCATCACGTAGAAAGCATGGCTGATGGGTAGGGACGGAATGAGGGGACGGAGATAACCTGAGGCCTCTGACATCTCTTTGTCACTCTGTTGTAGAAGCTTTTCAAAAAGTCCAAAATAAGAGTCGCCGCGTCCTTCTAAGTTTATAATAGTGTTTTATTCTTAGAACATGAAAACCAGAGATGCTACAATTTAACTTGTACAATTCCAAGAATACGGTGTGTTGTCTTGTTTGTTTGTTTTTTAACTGAAGGAAAACCCGGAGCAACAATTTTAATTACCTCACCACCCTAACAAAATATCTTGTTCTGGGACCAGCAGTTGGTGTAATGGCTGCTATGTCACTGGACTCCTATGTAGTCGACTGCGGTTTGAGCCCTAGACCCGGTGGCTTAAACTCACGCTGGGCACGTGTGTGTGCGTGCCCAAGATCCCGAGAGGAGAATGAAGGAGAAGGGTTGCGGTGTGGGCATCCCCCCGGGGGGGTGATTTCTTGCTTTCTGTCTCTCTGTCTCTGTCTTTCTGGTGAGTGCACATGCCCTATAGCAAAAACCTCTCCCCCCCCCAAAAAAAAAATCTTGTTCTGTCTACTCATCATTTATTTAAAAATCAAACTACTCTTATCCTTTACATCTTATTCTACATCTCAGTTATGTAACGCTTATAAATATTCAGAAAACAAGTGCTGATATTGGTGCTTTGCCCAGTCTGAATCACTTGCTTAAAGAAGTCAACACTGTTGATGTGAAATATAGAATCAGATGGCATCTTGCTGTTATTGTGTGACTCTAACACACACACACAGACACACACACACACACACACACACACAAATACTGCCATTTTTTATATTCTGATGCTTATCTAAGGTACACCAACATAGCAGCTCTCAGAAAGTAGACAAGAAACACACACGTGTTACTGATTGAAGGGGCATGACTGAACTGGCCTGCTCCGGTTGCCTTTCTAACATAACGCAGACCCGCTGCAGGCAGAACCCGCCTACGCTGTCCAAGGCAGTGCCTCTAGCCATCGCTCATACTTTGCCTTCCGAGTTGTCCTTTCCGACGATCCTGACTGCGGCCTCAGTTTCCGCTTAGAAAACGTGGCATACACGCTGAATCCTTTACAAACGTCGAGGGTGCTTCTGGGGCTCCTACTAAGGAGAGCATGGAGCCCAGTCGTGGGGATGCTACCCGGAAGCAGCATGCTCAAGGTCGCATCAGTAGAAGTTAGCCACAGAGCGAACAACGTGCCCTGAGAGCCCAACCACGGAGCCGCGCGGACGCCCGCACTGTACCTGTACAGATGAAACTGGAGAGGCCTCCGTAGATGACGTCGTCGTTGTCGGGCAAGATGAACGGACACCGCGTCTGAACCTCCAAACAGTATTGCTTGCAAGGAATTGTCTTTCTGCAGTTAAACTGTGTGACTTCAAAATACTGGGAACACAGCCAGGCTTTGTAGACAATCTGAAAAAAAACAAAAAAGAAAATAAAAATATGGAGGATGACAACAATTCCGACTCTACTAAAGAACACGCTGTCCGGGGAGAAGCACGCTGCGGTTTCAAGTGGCTCAGAAGAAAACCGTCGTTTTGAGAAAGCAGATCTGCAGCACAGCAGCTGCAAGTGATAAAAACGTAGCAGCCGAAGACTTTGCAATAAACGCACAACAGGACTTGTTTGGCCCTTCATAGAAGGGAAAGGTATTTGGGCGTTTAATTTGATGTAGCTTATTTTTAAAAGACAAGAGTTCAGCAGGAACTAGAGTCTTCAAAGTCAGTAACATATGAAGTAAAGGGAGTGATCGCCCTTGTTGGCGCAGGGTGGTTATTTACTGCAGGTGCTAACGGCTGGCGCGGCGCTCCGAGCTCCGGTCCCGCCGCCTATGCCTCGGGCGGACGCTAGATGGCGCCGGGTCCTTTACAACCAAGGGCCGAAGGGCCGGCAGGGAGCGAGGAGATTGTGCCCGCCCCTCAGACCTAGCGCTTTTCCATGGCGCCGAACAGCAGGGTGGACATTTACGCTTAGATTCCCACCAAGCGATTTAAAATTGCAATGTCCTAAGCCCGAAAACAGTCGATGTCGATCAGACATACCGTGCAGGGGGGTCATTAGGAGTAGGAAGAGGGAACCTGGGAACCACAACTTTTACTTTTTACACGTGGGCCACAGCACTATTTGTAAAGCATTTATATAATTTAACAAAAACGTGAAAGAAGTATGACTTCAGTTATTTCTCTGTTGTGGGTGGCTCTTGAGGAAAATAAGCATTAAAAAATTATCGTCTTCAGGGACCAGCAGTTGGCGTAATTGTTATGCCGCTGGACTCCCATGTAGTCAACCGTGGGTCGCGTCCTGGACCCAGCGGCTTAAACTCACGCCGGGCGTGTGTGTGTGTGTGTGTGTGTGTGCTCAAGATCCAGAGAGGAGAATGGAGGAGAAGGGATTGTGGTGTGGCCATCCCCCCTGGGGGGTGATTTCTCACTTTCTGTCTCTCTCTGTCTTCCTGGCGAGTGCACACGTCCTATAGCAAAAACCTCTCAAAAATAATGAACTTTTTCTAATATTATCTGAACTTAAATTCAGATAAAACAATGACCAAAGAGCCCATTTACAGTATAGATCACTGAAATTCAGGTATTTTTCAGGCTCTTTACTCTGACAGCTTTTGTTTGTGTTAGTCGTATTTAAGTAACATGTTTTTCAATTATATTTCAGAAAACGACTTAGAATTAAATATAAACTAAAAATCATAAAGACTTGATAATAATAGTAATAAGAGCAGCTAATGCTTATCCATTTAGCCAACTCTGCTAAGTAAGTTACAATGTTTTCCCCACGTAATTCTCGACATACATGTAGGGCGCAGCCATCACTCACATTTTGCACAGAAATGGAAGTAAGTAATGAAATCGAGTGGAAAGTTTAGAATTCAACTCCATGTTCTAATAGTTATGTCAAGTTTGCCCTGATAACGGTTCTTTCAAGAACTTATGAAATCACAGGGGAGTTTGCAGGTGAATCTGAAATCAACACAGACCCACTCGCTGCTGGCTGGTCAACGTTCATTTGGAACGAGGAGGATTGTACTGATTTAATTCATGACTTTTTAATCAAAATGAAACTTTACTCTTTGGTCAAGTTGCCACCATAGAGTAAAATGGTATTAATGTGAAAGTCAGACATAATTTTAAATAGCTAAAACATAATTTTTGTTTACCGAGTCATCGAGGGTTAAGATTACCACATAACTTGTTAGAAAAGTATACAAAAATTAGTATCTCTTATAAGTCTACGCTGGAAAAATTGCACTAAAAGAATGGTAACTAGAAAGCTCGAAGGAATTCTTGTATTTCAGTGGGGAAGCAGAGGTGGGTGTGAGGTGGTATTGGTGGCAGGTAGAGGTAGTGCTCTCACATGTCAGAAAGAGGTTGAGGTGGGCCAGCAGGTGGCGGAGTGGTTACAGCACTGGACTCCGACGTGGCCGACCGCGGTTCTAGTACCAGACTCAACGGCTTGAAACTCACACCAGGTGCATGTGAAAGTGTGTGCCTAAAATCCCAGGTGGAGAATAGAGGAAAAGGGATTATGGCATGGCCATACCCCTTGAGGGGTGGGTGATTTCTTACTTTTCCTTTCGTTGTCTCTGTTTTTATTCTCTCCAATGAGGACAGAAGTCTGAATACCTTTTCCTATTTCAAAAATCCTTTCCAGAGGGCCTGGAGGGAGTCATGCCCATAAACATTAACAGATCGTTTTGTCCAGTGGATAACAGACTCTTCCTACATCTTGTCCCTGTCATGGTATCTTTGTGATACATATAAAACCTCCTTCTCTTGGTTAAAGTACATTCTTTTCTGATCTTGGCAACCAATCACCAACCTAAAAACTGTACAACTCACTTATAACCTACAAACCTCCCCTCTCTCCTTCCCTCTCCCTCCCGTTTCCACATATCCCACCTTTTGGACCAGAATAATGGAAAAACTCTTTATTAAATTCCAAACCTTGACTCTTGCTCTCAAAACCAAATAAAAGGAGCCCCTGTACCTGATCACCCTGAGAAAGTCGTTTTGCCTCCTTTCAGGGGCTAGGTCCTCATATTCATGCTCAGACATGAATTACATTAACTATTATTTTTGGAGAGTTGTATTTCCATCGACATGAACAAGCACATACACCCAATGGCAAAAACTTTAAAAGAGAGAGAGGCTGAAGCATCAGTTTCAGAAGAAAAAAAGAATGAAACTTTTTAAGCCTTCAGAGGAGTTGAAGATGTTTTTCAAAATACTATTGATCTGTGTATAGTATGGCATGATATGTAGTATCTATCATTTTATGACACAAAATGAGCTGCAGTTTAAAAGTTGTCTTTAGGTACTCTAAAATTCCTGGCTTCAATGACCTTCTTCAGGTACTAGAGGAAATAGGATATGTTGATATACATAGTTCTAAGAATAGAATTCCTTAAAAGGAAAACTCACATTCTACATATTTCAGAAACTCTAAAATCTGGTTGCATGTTTTAAGGAATATCACTACCTAATTGCAGAAAATTGGTCACATTTTTATGAGTCAAATTGTGATCTCTATTCTGACTCCCACTCCCAATTTTTCTTGAACACAATTATTTACATTAAAATAGTTTTCCACTAGGCATGCGCACCGGTACCCAGGACACACTGGACTGGAGGACTGGAGAGGGGATTGTGGCCCAATCAGGACACACTTCTCTCTCTGTCTTTCACATATTTTCACAAGCATGTGCACACACTCTATCATGAATAAACACAAGCTTTTATTTATTTACTCATAACTGCCAGAGGGCACATGTGCTCACCAGAGAGAGACAGAGAAAGAGGGAGAGAGGAGGGGCTCGCTGCAGTGCTGTTTGCAATAGCCGAGATACGGGTCAGCCTAGGCATCTGCCAGTGAGTGAATGGGAACACCAAATGTGGTTCGTGTACAGGGTGGAGTATTATTCAGCCATAAAACAGAATGATATTGCTACATGGACCCGGTAGCAAGTTAATAATAATAAATAATAATAATGATAAATAAAATAAAATAATTCTTAAAAAAAGAAAGAATGATATTCTGCCATTCATGGCAACATAGATGAGCCTGGAGACTTTGTTACAAGAAATAAGTCCAGGACAGAAAGACAAGTGCAAACGTCCCCACTCACGTGTAGAAGCTAACAGAAGTTGATCGCAAAGAAGCAGAGAGCAGGATAGAGATTTCCAGAGTCTGGGAAGGAGAAGGGGAAGGGGGCTACAGAGGGCTTTGTTAATGGGCATAAAACATGTCAGGAGGAATTCGGGGCTCTCCAGCGCAGTAGGGTGACTGCAATGAGTAATAATTTATTATATATTTCAAAAGATCTAGAAGTGAAGTTTTTTTTTTTTTTTTTTGAGAAGTTTTCGCTATAGGGAGCATGCGCTCACCAGAGAGATGGAGAGAGACAGAGAGACAGAAAGTGAGAAATCAGCCCCCTGGGGGGGATGGCCACACCACAATCCCTTCTCCTCCATTCTCCTCTCAGGATCTTGGGCATGCACGCATACGTGCCCGGCGTCAGTTTAAGCCATCAGGTTTGGGACTTAAGCCGTGGTTGACTACATGGGAGTCCAGTGACACAGCCATTAGGCTAACTGCTAGTCCCTAGAAGAGAAGATTTTGAATGTTCCCAAAACAAAGAAAGGATTCAAGTGTGAAGTGATAGGTATACTAATTCCCCTGGTTTGACCATTATATTTGCATACATGTATTTAAATTGTAATTCATACACATATGTAGTTGCTAGGCATCGATCAGCATTTGCAGAGCCACCAGCCCTCCAGTCAGGTCCCACATCATCACACACCTCGTGATCAAGCTCCTGGATTTCCAGATACGCAATGAAAAGTCCTCATTGGAGTGCTAAGTATTTTCTAAGATGTCAGCTCCAGGCATACGCTATGTAAGAAGGCAACCAGGAGAAACGGTGTGAGCCAAGACAAAGTAAGGACGCCAGAGAAACCATGAGTTGTTACTTAAGAGATAAGGGCCGAAGCAAATGTTATGTAATGAAAGGATTAATCTTTTCTTTGTGGACGTGTTTATGATAAAGGAAGCAAAGCCAGCACATAATACATTTGCTAAAATTTTGCAGAATACACTGGAAAAGTTTGGCATGGGAAGAAATTCTCCTTAAATCTTGGAAAAGTTTACAGGAAAGGGAAATACCAGGTTAGTAAAACTCTGAAAACTATGTTACAAGGACCAAAAAAAAACATTTCAGAATAAAGTAGGCCAGAAGAAAGCGAGGGTTCTGGTACTTAGTTATTCTCCAATATGTAAGGGACAGCTAAGGGCTGATGACAGCGGATCATCATTTTTTTTTTTGTTGTTGTTGTTTTTTTTAATGTAGAATCAGAAGAAAAAGAAAAGATAGAAAACAAGTAAATAGTATATATATATATATATATATATATATATATATATATATATATATATAGGCTTTCTTGCCAGAAGAAATGAAGAAGGCTTTTTCTGAGGTACTAAGTTCTCTATAACTGGAAAAATCCAGATGAACTTTCAACAACTGTTGTCAAAAGGCTGTGAGGAGGAAGCTGGTGTTAGAAAATAGGAGAACTAAGTGGGTTCGGGTTACTTCGCAATTTGTTCTAGAATTGTTTGAAAAGATGGTCCACAGAGCTGTGGAGCTAAAGGAACAACCTGATTAATTTGGAAAAGTACTAAAGGATTCTCACACAAGCACATGCAATGAAAAATGAATATATTTGTCTTCTTTCCTAAGAAGTATGTAGTATAAGGAAGGTCAGAAATCTTTTTTTATAAGGGCTTAGCCTCCTCCTAAAAGAGAAGTCGGAGGCAAATTGCTTTCCCGCGTGTCACTGAAGAGTAGACGTAATTACGAGAAGCTAAACGGTCATTCCAGGAAGGAGCAAGGCTATGTGGAAGGTCCCCGGTGGGTGACAGCATAATGACTAACCTGCATCCACCCGCTCTTTGCATTTGGGGCTCCTGCACTTTTCTATCTATAGAAGTTGTTAGGGCTACAAGGTAATTGTCTCTTAGAGGACATTCCAGATGACCCAGTCACTCCTCTCGCTCCCCTGCTCTGTGTCCCTTGGAAAGGACAAGTGAAGGCACAAACACTGTGCTTGGCAGCTGCCCACCGCCCAGTAGACAGGGATATTCTCCAACTGCACCTCAGGCAGGAGCAGGCCGACTGCAGAGCTAGACAAACGAGCATGTCACTGTCACTGAAATCTGGGTGACCACGCTCACTCTTTTCCCCCCAAGCCACTCTCTCACCTAGTTTTCATCCTCGTGAAACTCCTGAGACTCATTTGGGAATATATTATAGAGGGAAACTGAGGCTTGGGAGGCCATGAACACAGGGGTGGGAAGCACTCCCTCCTCCACAGCACGGCCCTTCCTTCCTTCCTTGGGACCTCCTGCAACAGGAGGACTGAGGAGACTCGGACTGTGGTGAACACACCAGCAATGGCGTCTGTGTCACCCAGGCGCGACACGTGCAAGTGGAGTCTTAGAGACCATGCAGCTGAGCCTCCTGACGGCAGAGTGGGAACTGGGGCCTGGAAACATCCCCTGGGAGGCTCTGGGGAAGGCGAGGGCCTGAAACCTACACCTGACTGCCGGGCCTTGTCGTAACAATGCACCCTGTTACTCAGAAGCAGCCCGGAGCTTTCCTCACTCCTCACAAATCCCCTCCTCTTATCTCCCATGCAAGTCACTTCCCTTCAGAACAGCACTGCTGAGACCTGCCACGTGCAGCTCCGACCTGTGGGGCCAGTGAGCG
Organism: Tupaia tana; assembly: GCA_026018925.1. Lineage (NCBI taxonomy): Eukaryota > Metazoa > Chordata > Mammalia > Scandentia > Tupaiidae > Tupaia > Tupaia tana. Next base: position 102,621,879 of record JAKSZU010000005.1, on the reverse strand, counting down.
GGCTGTCTGCACCGTGCCCTCCACGCCCCCAGAGCTGACGTGCGGGTCATTGCTGCAGTCCCTTCCCCTTCCGATCTCCTCAGCTATGCAGACCCCTTTGAAGATGAGATGAAGGACAGCAAAGGGAATGAAGAGGACCTCCAAGATAGCGCGTCAGAAAGCTCATTCCCACGCCGTGGACAAAGACGGATGCATTTCTGAAGATTACCCTCTTTTTTAGGAAAGCTTTGTTGTGATAGTGTAACCTTCGGGGACAGACAGGAAAGGGCTCGTGTCTGCTTCCTGACCGTGGGAAGTGATGCTAACTATGGGCTCTAGAAAGGAATGCTTATGAACAAGTAAGGTGACCCTGAAGTAGCTACCAGGACTACTGCCGATGGGAAGCTGTATCCATGCCCGGGAAGGTCTTGGCTGGCAATCTTGCCTTTGTCCACAGCTCTCAGAAGTACCTCTGTCAGGTTCCTATCGCCTCTCCTGGTTATGAACTCTCCCTTGGACGATAGCTAAGTCGGGAGAACCTTTTGCAAAATGCCTAACATGAATATTTTTTCCAATAGAAAGTCAGATTCCATTACTTTTTAAATACATTTTCCTCCCTCTCTAAACCCATATCTATATCTTAGAGCTAAGAAGTGGATTGCTATTATATGTTAGCCTGATGAAAAATAAATATGTGCTAGCTACAATTTTTTATGAACAAGAAAAATGGCAGGTATTAAAAATGGTTGTCCTTTTCCAATCGGGACCTCGCTTTCCCTTTTCCTCACATATTTCTGAGAACGGACTTTTTTACGTTGATGACATTTGCTGATACACTTCATTAGAGTCAGTTCTGTTGGCTCTCATGCTTTGGCGGCCTGCGTCTGGAGTGTGTGGGGGGAGACCGCTGCTTATGCAAGCCTTGGTCTGCTATGGCAACCGCGTTGGACCAATGCACTTGTACGAAGCACATGCTGGTACCATCCTAAGCGGGGTGACCCCTCACGTTTGTGTATCTGAATGCCCGCTTTCTTCTGCACCAGTTCCAGGGTCTGGTGAACAGCCTGCACCCAGAAATTGGACATAGTGATGCATTCTGAGAAGGAAACAAGAAAAATCTCTACTGCCCAAGGCTACGTTGCGTCTGTGGAAGTACGTTAAAGGATGGATGGTGTGGGGCCAGCAGGCAGTGTAGTGGTTCCAGTGCTGGACTCTCCCACGGTTGACACGGTTCGAGTCCTGGACCTGGCAGCTTGAGACTCGTGCCAGGCATACGTGTCATGTGTGATGGTGGTGTGGCATTCCACCCTGTGGGGGAGGGGGCAGTGATTTCTCACTTTCTGTCTCTCTGTCTCTCCAGTGAGTGCACAGGTCCTATAGCAAAAATCTCTAAAAAAAAAAGGGTGGATGGTATGTTGAGAACAGACTCTGTAATCCGCTTGAGGTTTCAACATCGATGTCAGCACAACTTCACTTCTGGTGCTGAGCTGGCTCCATTTCCTGCAGGAAATGCAAATATCTTCCTATTTCTGTGGGTGGCCCACTTCGGGATCCTGCCGTAACATTTGGTCTACTTTTTTGCATTCAGAGCTTCCTGAGGTTTTTTCACAGCCCTATATTTTCAAGTCTGCCCGAACCATTCTCAATACCAGGATGAGGTCGCTCTGTGCCTGTCCACACCGGAGTCCCGAACTCGGCTCACCCAGGGGAGGGAGTCAGTGTGGACAGGGAAGGGCTGACCCAGGTCCAGCCTGCTCTTCAGGGCCTGGCTACATGGAGTGTATGGGCGTCTGAGTACGCAGAGGGAGGAGCAAATCACCCCTCCTCTGCTTTCCTGATGGAGAATGTCCCCAATCCAAAGACGATGTGCATGGAGTTTCGGAGAAAAAGGAATCCTAGGAAGAATTTGTCAGTATGTCCCAGCATCAGTCGAGAAAACTGTCCTGATTATGACCCAAAGCCTGCTCGGGCTTCTCTTGGCCTTCGTCTTTGCTAACAAACATCTCACGCCACACGCTGTCCCTTGTTTCGTCGTTGACTCTCCGTCTCACTGCGATTCGACTGCAGCTGCAGCCACTCCGGAAAGTCGTTCTCTCCAAGCTCCTGGGCCCACGTGCGGAGAGGTGAGCTGCGGAATCAGGAGCTGTCATGTCTGCCCTCCTGCCACAGCTCCCTCCTGGATGGACTTGCTTCGTCCCGGCTTTCCTTGGACCCCAGCTGCTCCTTCTGTGTCTTCATGTGTTTGTTACTGCTTTCGTTTGCTTGTTTTCCATGCCATTCCCCTTCTGCAACGTTAGTATTCCTTAGGCTTCTGTTCTAAGAACATTTTTTTACACGTTCTTTCTGGGCAATTGTCCATTCTCAGGATTCAATTGTCATTTTAAAACAGCGAAACCAAATCTTTATTTACAATGCCGATATTTCTCTTTCTTTCTCTCCTAGAGCATCTATCTACGAACTGTTTCAACGCTGTTTAACAAGTTTCACAAATGGAATTTCACAAATCCAAAATGGAATTTGTGAAACTTGATAAGAATTCAGATTCTTCTCTTTGGAGAAGGCAGGAAGAGAGGAATGTGGGTGTCCTCCCTGGAGCTCCGGCCACAGCTACTCAGTCAGCCCGTCTTCTCAGTCCTGCTGGGCGTCTCTAAGGCCTGTCTGTCTTTCTGGGTCTGCACTGACACTCTCGCTGTTGCAGGCAGCACCATTTCTGGCCTGGATTTCCACATTGGGCATACCCAGTGGGTCTTGCCTCTGTGCCTTCCGCTGCAAACTGCTTCTCCAGGCTGCAGTTAGAGCCACCTTTCTAAGAGGAATTCCGTTATTTCACCGCCTCATTTTAAATAATTCAGCGCCTCTGCCACACAGCACCCGGGGGAAAGCTCAGTGTCCGTAACAGACTCAGATCTTCCCAACCCTGCGCTGCTGCACGTGCCAGCCTCTGTGTCCACCCCCGTGCTCTCTAGCCGTGATGAGTGACACGCAGGTCACTAAATGTGCCACCTCCTCTGGATCCCCGTGCCCACGCGCTTCCGCCCTCCCCCTCACACGTGCATTATCCCTCCTGCCTGCCCCTGTGGATTATCTCCCTGCACCCTGGCGAGACTCTGAGAGGTGGCCTTCCATGGAGCTCCACTGGGACGTGATGCTGTCTTCTCCCTGCGCCCTTCTAGACGGCATGCTCTCGGGAAGAAGGTGGAAGCCCGGGCATTTCTGTATCCCGGTGCCCTGACGGACCTGTAGGGACTGCTGTCAGCGGAGTTCTCATTGGATGTTAATGGCATGACTTAGGTCTGCTCAAAGATGTCTTGTGCTTTGTTTAGCCTGAGTCTGCCCCTGGCCCCTAGACCCTATGGGAGCAGAAACTCAGACCCTGAACTGTGCTGAGCTTCCAACACAGTAAAGGCCAGGAATCCCTTTTCAAATGGCCGATAGAGGGGTCTTTATTGAAGGCCAGGCATATCTTAAAGACATTCTGTTTAAAGCCTACTCGTGAGGTGAGCCCCTCTTTCTGAAAAGACATCACGGCTTAGGTCCTGAGGTGCAATATGGGGCTGGATTGCTTGTTGAAAAGGATTCCCACAAAGGGAGGTGCGGGTTATGGCACGGAGCTCCAGAGGGCCTGCGGAGCTTCAGATGGCGGAATGTATCACAGAACGTTATTTAAGTGGAGGCGCTGCTTTGACTGGGTTTACGGCAACATGTGTTCAGCCAACAGATTACACTATTTCATACCTTTCCGAAACAGTTCCACTTACACTCAGAAATGCATGCAATGAACATTAACCATGATAGTAACATGCAAATTAAGCACACAGCAGAAGAGCAAGCGTTCCTTTTGTGAGAAAGATCTCTTTTAATAGGCTGCTTTCCCTGGATCATCCTGTGAGTGACGAGGAAGGCAGGAGGCTCTGCTCCCAGGTGTCAGAAAGGAAGGAAGTTCTCTCACAGACTCTGAGTCTTGGCCATGGTGGATATAAGTAACTGCCTTTCTCAAGAGCCATTTGCAAAGTCGAATGGGACAGGAGTAAATGAAAGTGGCTTGTGGGCTCTTAGCCAATCAGCACCTTGGGGACACAGCAGAGCTCCTCGGGACACACTGCCCTCAAACCTCATCTGTATCGACTGTCATGACAGTGCCAGTGATCCTTCTAGAAGGTATAGTGTTAGGCAGCAAGAAGACACTGCAACATAAATTCAGTGATTCAGTTTTGGGTTCCACATAGCAAGTGAGTTTAGGATGATAAAAAGCATTTTAAAAAGTGAGAAATGAGCCTTCTGAAAAAAGGGCAATGGAAGTGAATTTCCAATAAGAAATCTGAAACCATGTTAAGCATAAAATGAGGTGATATAGGAGAAAAGTGAGTGTGTTAGCCTTCCCTTAGTTTGCAGGATTCGCATAGAAATTCATGGAGCACTTTAGTAATTAATAAGTGAGTATTACATTGTGGAATCTACAAACATGTACAGAATATCAACAGACTGCAGAACTAAAATAAGCAGTCGGAAGATTGCCCTAGAAGGCCAGTAAGTGGCATAGTGCTCGAGGTGCTAGACTCGCACATGGCTGACTGTAGTTCGAGTTCCAGATCCGGGGGCTTGAAAAAGATTTTGTCAGATGTGTGTACATACATGCCCAAATTCCCAAGAGGGGAATGAAGGAGAAGGGATTGTGGCATGGTCATTTCCCCGGGGGGTGATTTCTTACTTCTCACTGTCTCTTTCTCCTCTGGTGAGTTCACATGCCCTATGACAAAAAAAAAAAAACAAAAAACAAAAAAAAAAAAAAAAAAAAAAAAAAAAAAAAAAAAAAAACAAAACATAAAATTCAAATGTGCTCATTGTTTTTCTTTTTATAAAACTAACTAGAGTGGGACTTACTATAACTCTTTACTTGGTAGAGGCAGACAAAAAAGGTCTAAAGAAATTTAACACTATATTGCTGGACTCTAGTGTTGTCGAACACAGTTCAAGTCCCGGATCTGGTGGCTTATACTCATCCCAGGCATGTGTGCATGCATGCCCAAGATCCTGAGAAGAGAATGGAGGAGAAGGGATTGCAGCGTGGCCGTCTCCCCTGGGGAGTGATTTCTTGCTTCCTGTTTATCTCTGTCTTTCTGGTGAGTGCACATACCCTATAGCAAAAACCTCTCAAAAAAAAAAAAAAAAAAAAATTAACATGCAAGTCTGCTCCATAACCCAAAGTAAAGTACGACAAATTTAAAATAATAAAGTATTAATTAGTTAGATACCTAATTAATAGGAATTTTACCTAGCCACATATCTCATAGAACTAGCATATAAAATGTTTTAGATATGCTATCTTTTTAACCCCTTTGAATGTGGTCAGAACATTTCTTTTTTCTTTTTTCTTTTTTCTTTTTTTTTTTTTTTTTTTTAAGAGAGATTTTGGCTATAGGGCATGTGTACCCACTGGAGAAACAGAGACAGAGAGACAGAAAGTGAGAAATCGCCCCCTTAGGGGGGATGGCCATGCCGCCATACTTCTCCACTAGGGATTTTGAGCACACACATGTGCCCAGCATGAGTGTCAAACCACCAGGTTTGGGACTTGAACTATGGTCAGCCATGTGGGAGTCCAGCAACATAACTATTATTCCATCTTCTGGTCCCAGAACATTGCTGTTCCTCTAATGCATGACTGCAGCCCTACTTTACTGATACCAAAGTCATAAGCATTGCCAACGAAAACAGCAATAATCTATCTTTGCACAAGGAAGTGCTGTTGCTTCTCGGGGCGCTGAGTTACCCCTCTTTGCTTTCTGTCTCGCCTCCCAAAGCACGTCTGACCTTGTCATCACTTTCAATGGCCAACAGGCAGTAACGAACCCCATGCTTCTTCACTGTGTCCTGCCTTTTCTTAGTGTCTCCTGCTAGACAGGAGCAGGGACAGGATGCAGTGAAAGCCCTTCTGTAGACTAAGTAAGCTGGCACCGTGGAGGAGGGGCCATGTCGCATGTCAAATGGCTGTTCACACACATTATTCATTTAACTCTGGTCTGTATCGCTGTCAGAAAAAAGCCAGAAGCCCTGTAGCATTTATAGCTCTGAAGAATCACAAAGCAAACCCTTCGTTTTCGAACTAGAATGCAGGGTTGTAGCTCCTATGGTGGAGCTGAAAGAAGCTGTTTCCTATGAGGAATGGCATCGTAGGATCATTCAGTCTGTGAGTCCAGAACTGGCTTTGCCTGATGATAGGTAGGTACTCCTGGGAAAAGAGTGGAGGGCAGCGTAAAGATCTCATTATGAGACACTTCACTGGTATAAAACATCGCACCGGCAACCTAAAGGAGATGAGGTAAGATGTGTCGGGATGAGTGTTGGCCTCAGGGCACTGGAGTGCGGACAGAGCAGGAATTGGCAACCAAGGGTTTCTGAAAGAGAGGAGGGGCCATCATGTGAGAGAGCGTCCTAGATGTGCTAGAGGAAGAGCAGAGTGGAGGCGAGTGTGACTAAGATACAAGAGCGAAACACACGATGGAGGACGCCAGCGAGGAAGGACAGCGCCAGGGGACAGTGACGGCCACCAGTCACCTCGCCAGCTGTTTTCCCACACATCACCCTGTGACGGGAGTGCTATGATCCCCCCTTACAGATGTGAAGACAGGATCTCCAAGAACTTCAGCAAGGTGGATGAGTCCATAGCAGAACATGATAGAACCAGGCTGATACTCTGCTCATTTTAGCCCACACCCTCTACCCACATCAAAGCGTGTTTTATCCCATGCCATAAACACTCAGATGTAAATAAGTATGAACTCATGCTGCGTTAGGCATAGCCGTTGCTGTGGTAGGAAACATCTCTGGGGCTAAGCTTCAGAGGCTCAGATGTTCTCTACCCCCACTCCGTAGTTCTCTGAGACACGTCGGCCACTCTTAGGTCCATTTTGCCCTGTGGTGGAAGACGTAAAGAATGGCAAAGGACTCCTCAGTGTATGTGATCTTATTAGCTAAGCTTGAAGACCTATGAATTGCTAACACGAGTATTAGTGCCATCAGTGAGGAAGGAGCCAGAATTTAGCTGAGAAAACAAATAGCTATCACCAGAATTACCGCTACCTCCAATTAAGATGCTTATTTTCCTGCTCTCGACTGAAATCCTCCTCTGCCCTGTGCACCATTGTTTTCTGCATGAACATTTATTCAACCATTAAATTATATGGAAGTGGCACTATATTGTGTACATTTCAAACAATACTCACCGACATTCTAGTACTTACTAGTTACATATTTTACTACTTTTCCCTTACAGAAATATGGATCTGCAGAGTGTACACATGAACCATTACAGACTGTGCTCACACAGAGCATGAGGGACTACAGGGACACAACGAAGGGTGACTGCCAGTGGGATTTCACATTTCCTGGTCACGCTTCCGCAGAGCATCCTGTGCACATCCTGAGTGTGTCTTCTCCACTTAAGAGAAGTCTGGCTGAGGCTGGATGGCAATCGTGAGCTTCTGAAGTCGTACAATAAATCTTGTAACTTGTCTAATTGCTTTGCACACACATTGAAAACTAAGCACCTACTTGAATTGTGTAAAAACACTGGTGAAGTCAGTGAAATCACCACGTGAGCAAGATCCTTCTCTGTGTGCTGGCAGTGACTTCTCCACAGTGGGGTATTCTATTGCATTTAATATTTTCTTGAACAATTTTCATTATTATTGTTATTTTACCAACTAATCAATGGCATCTATTTAATTTGATGCACTTTCTGTTAAAGAAGGCAGGAGAAACTGGACTCATAAGTACAATTTTGAAGAAGCCCCAATGATGTAGGCTTTTAGTTACAGTGATAGCGGCGAAAGCTATTTCTTTTTTGGGGGTTGGCATGACTTAGCAGTTTCTAGAGCCAAAGTAATTTAGTATTCACAGCCACATATTTACCTAAGACTTAAATATGTCTAAAAAAGAGTTTATTGACATCTTGTGAAAATGTTAATATAAATATGTATAGACATAAAATATATATGTACATAGACATACTCATATATATGTATATATATACATATATATGTGTATATATATACACATATACACATGTATCGTGTAGGATTCAGTTAAGATATATTATTAATAGCTCATGTTCTTCATTTTCAAATGTTTCACTAACTTTTGGTGATAGCAGTAATGGAAACATTTTTCTGTCTGACTTTTTGCATGCTTTTGTATTTCCTCAGTACACACTAAGATGAAGAAAAATGAATTCTTCCGAAACCTTAGAACACTGAATTGTCTAAGAAATTTGAAAATACATGTTTTCAAATGGTAAGATTCAGATGTTCATGTAAAACAGAAATAAATTCGTGCATGTACAAAGGTTTCAAAATTCAAATTGAGATAGACAGTGAAGTGGAAAGGTAGGGGTTTGGATTCCTCCGTAAAACATTTCCAAAAACAATTGTTAGTGGGTGTTCTTCGTGTTCCGTTTCTTCTCTGCCCTCTCAGCCTGTGGAGCTGGTAAAGCATGATGCATTTTGCATTCTCCTAGTGTGCCTGTGTGTCTTAGAGCAAAATAGGTGTCAAACCAAGCACAGAGGTAAGAATATAAATACAGATTTTCTGACCCATTGAGCCCAACCCTGAAAATATGCTTAGAAGCACAGAATTCTATAAAAATAAAGACCTTTTCCCCCAATTCTGCAGAAACAAAAGGCAAGTCACTTTTAGCGCAGACACCTTCATTACTCTGAGTTTAACGTGACATCACAAATACATTTTCAATATGAAATCGTGCCCCAAACAATGTTTAATATTATTGGAAGTAATAATATTAATAATCCTATCATTAATGGGATTTATGACCATTAAGCACAAAGGTGATAGGGGCAGTTTCAGTGCAGACAGTTGGTTAGTACAGGTCGGGCGTGCAGAAGCTGTGTCCAACTTGCACTCAGAACAAAGCCGGAGAGTGAAAATGCAGCACGGTATTAAAATCTGCTTAGGTCAATGAAGAAAGCACTTCTAGCATTATGTAAGCCATGCACCATAAAATGTGCATGTCTAATTATTTTAATTCCTAGAGGATACATGCACTCACTAAAGAGAGAGAGAGAGGGAGAAGGAGAAAGCAGCTGTCAGGTAGGCTCGGTCACACCCCACCCCTCCTCTTCTATCCTCTATTCTGATTGGGTTTTGGGAGCACACAACCTGATATGTTGTCCCATGAGGCTAGAGCTGGGATTCAAACCATGGTTGGTCTTGTGGAATCTGGCTTCCTTCACTGCTAGGCTCTAGGGCCAGCCTTTAGTGTTTAATTGTAAGAGATTTTATCTTGAGAATACATTTTATATTCATTAATACAATATGCTATTGCATACACAAACAATACTCCCACCTTCGAGTATTAGATAAACCCAAGAGGGTGTTGTAAAGTTTATGGAGGGTGGGCGGCATTGTACAGTGGGTAAGCCCCATGCATTGGAAGTCAGATTCCCTCCAGAATCCTGGCTCTGGTGTGAAAAACACACATTTGGGTGTGCGTGGGCATCCCCAAATCCCGTTAAGAAGGAGAAATAGGTTTGTGGTCCCACCACTACTGGGTGGGGGTGCCTTGTCTCTGTCTCTTCTCTGTCTGGTGAACTTAATACACTGGCATTCTTTTTAAGTGCATGGAAGATGTGTATTATGAAAATACTATGGATGGATTTCAGATTGTTGTACCCAAATAGGCTCATGTTGTAATTCTATTTTCCACAAAGTTTTTGAAGTTCTCTCAACACGTTAGTTGCCCACTGCAATGTTAATTTTTTTTTTTTTTTTAAATAGTTAATAAATGTTGTGTCCATGACAATACCTTAACATTTCAAACTTAGCCATTCGCTTCCCCATAGTGTGGTCACAGGTCACTGTGGTCACTATGCGGACTGCCACAGACCCTGAAACAAGCACGTTAGCAAATCATTTTTACCTAATAGCAAGTCATATCAAAGCTCAAAGATCATTTTAAATCAATTGCAATGATAAAGATTTAAAACTCAGTACTGTTAATGATAAAAAAATTGTGTTTTGGGGGGACGGAAGGTGGCATAATGGTTTAAGGCACTGGATTTTCACATGACCAACCTCAGTTCAAGTCCCAGACCCAGAGGTTTGAAAATCATGCCATGCATGCATGTATGTGTGCCCAAAATCTAGAGAGGAGAATGGAGGACAAGTGATTTCGGCATGGTCAACTCCCTGGGGGTGATTTTTTTACTTCTGCTCTCTCTGTTTCTCTTTTGATAGGAAATAACTCCTAAGACAATACGATATTTATAATTATTGAAAATGATTTGGGTGATGTGCCCGATGGCAAAAAATAAGCAAAATAAAAGTTAAAAAAATGTGTTTTGGAGGCTGGACAGTGGCACAGGGGTAGAATGGACAGCTCTGCAAGGCACTCCCCCATGGGGAAGTTGTTGGTTCATGCCTGAAGACGTCTGTGAGTCTGCCAGCCCAGGTGTGCTCACGACCTGAGCCGACTGAAGGAGGGGGCTGGAACATGCTGGGTTCACGCGTGTGTGTGAGCAAGTGTGTGTGTGGCCAGGATCTTTAAGCGAGAGGAAAAAAGGAAGTGAGTGCATCATGGTGTGGTGACTCCCTGTGGAGAGTGGTTCCCTCCCTTTCTTTCTCGGTCTCTCTCTTTTCCTCTCTCTCTTGCACATATATGTGCCCTATCATTGGGAAAACAAAAGCTTATACTTGCTAATACACGGCCAGTTCTAACATTTTTCCTAGATAAAACTATGACTCCAGTAGTCTTTAATACATTTAATCCCCTTCATAAATGTGTGCTCCCGAGAGGCAGTGAACTGGAAGGAAAACCATTACCACAGGAGTTTTCGGGATGCAGACAGACACCACCTAAATAACAAATGTGTGGAGAGTGGGTTGATCAGACCTAATCAAATGTTCTTAATAATTACATTAGGTTAAAATTTTAGTAAGCTGCTCTTCTGAAACATTTTCTCTATTACCCAATTCAAGATTGTGTATTAGTGGTGATTTTCATGTCTTGATAGACAAGAAAGCAGGTATGGTGAGGACAACCTTCATACCATACACGCCAATTTACCACGATGGGATTCAATGAAGAGAAAAGGAACGAATCAGGAAGAGATGAGAAAGCCTGGAACGTTTACTACGTGTGAAGTATTGCAGAAGTGCATTTAATGTCCGTAGCTTATTTATTTGAGCCTTAGCAAGTAAAATCACCCTAGATGATTTTAGAAGGGAATAAAATAACTATATGTCAGGGAAGTAGGGTATAATCAAGTATAATAAAACTTTGCTAATGATATGAGTTGCTAAAGATCAATATTTCAAAAGGTGAGCTTTCCATATGGAACCTACAATATTAGAATCAATGAAATTCTTCTTTTGATAAACTTATTAATTCACCAACATTTACCAAATGTCAAGTATGTGCAGAGCATATGCCTGATATAGTAATAAAAGGAGTAGTGCCATTATTGGTCAATTTGTATTTATTGGTTAATTTAGATAAACTGAGGTATTAATGAAGGCCAGTCTTAAGGAATGTTCATTGAAGCCATGATCTAGTACAGCCTATTTGTAAAAGTATATCATAAAAGATAATGAGGTAGCAAGAATTACGGTCAAGCTCCTATCATTCTACTCATCTCCTTACAGTCAGGCTGACACTAATTCAGTAAAACCAGACCATCAAACATAATTGTTTTATAATCTTAGAAGATCTCACATCCCAAAGAAGTAGGAGAGGGAGAAGAACTCAGTGTTATGAGAGTCCTGAAACTAGAGAAAATGGCTAATAAAAACTTTTTAAAAAAAGAGGGGACCATCAGTTAGCGTTATGGCTATGTCGCTGGACTCCCACATAGTTGACTGCGATTAGAGTCCTGGATCGGTGGCTTAAACTCATGCCAGGCGTGTGTATGTGTGTACCTAAGACCCCGAGAGGAGAATAGAGGAGAGGGGATTGCGGTGTGGCCATCCCTCTGGGGGGTGATTTCTGGCCTTCTGTCTCTGTCTGTCTTTCTGGTGAGCACACACGCCCTATAGCAAAAACCTCTCCAGGAAAAAAAAAAAAAAAAAAAAAAATGCAAGAAAGAAAGGAAAAAGAAAAAAGGGGGAAAAAAGAAGAACAAAAGAAGGAAGAAAGAAAGAGAGAAAGAGAAAGAAAGGGAGAGAGGAGCCTAGACGTGAAAGGTGTACCTCCACGTGGAGGTGACACAGTGGTGCAAATCCCTCACTATGCTCTGTGGTCACACTTATCTCAAACATATGTCTGAAATTGTTCAGGTCTTGTGTGTCATTTATATTGTTTTGTGGAACAACATCTAACACATATACAAGTTGAAAGGTTTTAGTGTCTCCTGGTTGATATGCTTTTGCTTGTCTGAAAAAAAAAAAAAAAAAAAAAAAAAAGAAAGAAAAGAAAAAATCCCCTGCACTTCAATGATTAAGGTTCCCCTCTGAAAACTATCTTCTGTGGCAGGGGTCCCCAGCCCCTGGTCCCTGGCCCACTGGTAACCACAAGGCAGCAGGTGAGCAGAGGGCGTGAACTGAAGCTTCGTCTATTGACAGCCACTTCCCGTCACTCACGCCACAGCCTGCGCTCCACCTCCAGCAGGTCAGCAGAGGCCTCAGATCCGCACAGAGCCCCAGACGGGACCATCTAGTTGCAGCAAAACAAGTCCCGGCCTCCCACTGATTCTGCATTACCTGTGTTGTGTAATTATCTCATTATATATTGCAATATGATATAAATAAAATATCCAGTAAATGTAAAGTGCTTGGATGATCCTGAAACCCTCCCTGCACCTTCCCAGTCTGTGGGAAACCCGTCTTGCACAGAACTGGTTCCTGGTGCCAGAAAAGTCGGGGACCGCTGTTCTGCAGTTCAAACCAACAGGCTTTACAGAAGTAATGTCGTTGGAATGTCTTACGGCATTTTCTAATATTGCTCTGCCTCCAATTCTCAGCATAATACTATCTGAAGTAGAGATACCTCCATAAAATGTAAACATAAAATGAAAACTACCCTTTCTTTCTTTCTCTCTCTTTTTTTATTTTTATTTTTTTTTTTTTTTTATTGAGAAGTTTTTGCTATAGGGCACATGTGCTCACCAGAAAGACATAGAGAGACAGAGCAATAGAAAGTGAGAAATCACCCCCAGGGGGGGGGGGGGGTTGGCCACACCGCAATCCCTTCTCCTCCATTCTCCTCTCCAGATCTTGGGCACGCATACACACACACGCCCAGCGTGAGTTTAAGTCACTGGGTCCGGTACTCGAACCGTGGTTGACTCCATGAGAGTCCAGCGACATAGCCATTACGCCACCTGCTGATCCCTAAAACTACCCTTTCAAGTATTTTGGAGTTATAATAGTGGTAGATGAGTATAGTCATGTAATATTTCATTAATTTTTTTTAATGAGAAAATATATCACAAGGAAATCCATGCTAACTAAAATCAATCCCAGTTATGATGACAGCCCCGTGCTGCTGCAGACAGGGCTGGGGTGGGGGGTGCTGTCTCTCTGAGGATGGAGGCACTTGCATTCTGTCAGCTCTGTGATAAAGAGTGAGGCGGGATCGCTTCTCCTGCTGGGGGACTCACAATACCTGCAGCATAATTAGGTACTCAAAATCTGTTTGTATTTTTAAAGTACTTACAGGACTGTTATCAGGCGCCGGAGGACGCCTCTGGCTCGGCTGCTAACCTTTTCAGAGCGGAGTTTGGGAGAGCAAGCTGAGGTGTCCACAGGAGATGCCGTGGATGAGGCTGGAGGACGGCGTTAGCGGGAGGACACAGAACATTTATGTTTGCATCTCTCGAGTTAAATCAATCCCCCTCTCTCCACCCGAACTCGGGGAGCAGACATCATTAAGAACACATTGAAGTGCTTAATTGGGTTTCGAAGGAGGTTTCTCCATTAACATTAATTAAAGTCTCCCTGGGCTCAAGAAAGCACATTTGCCAGGTAGGGGTTTTCCAGGTTCCAGTCTCTGCCCACGGCTGGGTCAGGAAAACTGTTCCCTGCCTGGAGTCCAGATGAAGCTTCCAGTGACTCTAAGAAGAACCAGGAAAGCAAAGGCAAACCAATCCATCCTGCCACGGGGGATCTGGCCAGTTATGGAGAAGGCCTTTCTCAGAGGGTTTTGCCTTTGCGAAGCAAGATAATTAGAATTAGGGCACAGCAATGTGTTTGTTGAGGCTGATGGTCTGCAGTTAACTTTTCATGGAGGGGTAACATTCTTTCCTTGTGGATAGAAACATTTTTGAATTAAAATGGTTATGAATTATGTATTATGAATATGATTATTTCATTAGATTGAGCCATATGAAATTTCTGATAGGCAACCACTTTTTATTTATAAAAAAGCAATTTCATATGGTTTAATCTATGGAACTCTAGAAAGTCTAGATTTTAAAGAGAAAAAAACTATGTTTGAATCACAAACTATAAGAAGCCTTTATGTTTCACTCCCTTATCTCTACGCCTTCTTAAATTTCAAAACCAATTCTATATCTATTCATATGAGCTAGATGCATAGAAGGTTGTCAACCTTATCTTTCATTACCTGTTGGGGTGAAAAAGACTGTAAGTCTTTTGTGTGCATGTGTGAATGTATTGACATTATTAAATCTTTTTTTTTTTTTTTTGGAGATGTTTTTGCTATAGGGTACATGCGCTCGCCAGACAGACAGAGAGAGACAGAGACAGAAAGCAAGAAATTACCTTCCAGAGGAGATGATCACGTCGCAATCCCTTCTCCTCCATTCTCCTCTTGGGATCTTGAGCACACACATGTGCCCAGCATGAGTTTAAGCCACCAGGTCTGGGACTTGACCTGCGGTCGACTACATGGGAGTCCAGTGACATAGCCATTACGCCAACTGCTGGTCCCATTAAATCTATCTCCGTATATACAAATCTTTTTTTTTTTATTTTATTTTCGAGATGTAAGAAAAGGTAGTTACATAGGAAAATTACAGACTTCAAGTTAAATATTTACCACTTACCTAGTAGGTATTGTGAGGGACGTGAAGAAGATAAAAACAGGAAAAATGGAACCAGAAAAAGAGCTGAGGGAGTGACAGAGAAAGGGAGACAGGCCAGGCAGTGGAGAAAATGAACCACTGAGGACACTAAGATAGAGACACTGAAAAACTAGCAAGAGCTCTGGGTGGTTTTAGCTTCAAGAGCTTATGATTTATTCAAGAGGCTAAGTAGCATTTATTTTAAAATGGAAAATTTGTAAACACAGTGTTTATTTAAAAATTTTTTCAGGTGGGTGTAAAGAGAGGACTGGAAAAAAGAAATATGAAACCTAAGACTGTATTTGAAACCCAAAAATATTTAAATAAAAGTACAATCCTGGGACCAGCAGTTGGCATAATGGCATGTCACTGGACTCCCATGTAGTCGACCACGGTTTGAGTCCTGGACCCAGTGGCTTAAACTCACGTCAGGCGTGTGTGCATGCATGCCACAGATCCTGAGAGGAGAATGGAGGAGGAGGGATTGCGGTGTGGCCATCCCCCCTGGGGGATGATTTCTTGCTTTCTGTCTCTCTGTCTCTCTCTGTCTTTCAGGTCAGTGGACATGCCCTATAGCAAAAACCTCTCAAAAAAAAAAAAAAAAGTGCAACTCCTCAGTTATCTGCATATTTCTGTCTATGTTATCTCAAAAGTCTTTCACAATATTAATAATTTTAAACATTACATAGGTAATTTATTGGAGAGTAAAGCCTTTGAAATTGTGACTCTCTTAATATAGTTCATACACCTGGTGCTTTCCCTCCGCATTCTGCCTGTCATTGTGAATATCTGAAGTTGTATTATGTTCAGATTGGAAAATAAAAATGCCTTTCCATAGAAGAATTCCACATAGCAAATCTTGGTTGTATAGTTTTCACCTTTTGCTTCTCAGTTTCTCTATCAACCAACAACATGCTGATTTTACTAGTAGCTTGTCCTCAAGGCCTTCTGACAATAATGTACAAAACAGTTGTCTTTATACTTTGCAGAAAAAAAAAAAAGACCTTTTTCTTTGAGAGGAAGCCATTCATTTTTGTGTATTTGTGATTTTAAGTCCCCAAAGTAATCTGTGCATTTGAAACAACAACCCAGGATGATAAACGCGGGCACAATGTTAACGAGGAATAGGTGGGAAGACCCAGGATGAAGATGTTCTGCTGAACCGACGACTGTGAATGGCCTCTGCAGCACCAGGAAGGTGTTGATGTTTCGTCTCACATGAAAGTCGTCTAGTGTTTTAAGCATGCCTAATCTATTTCTTTTTATTTTGTAATCCTAGAGAGCAAAATGTCTGGACATCAAAATGATGCACTGAAAGAAACTACTCTGAAAGTTGGGGCACTGAGAGGAACGAGCCTTGTTCAAGCACTCAGATCTAAATTTAAACTTTTGCAAAGGAGACCTGGGAGAATGGAGAGACACGGGCTTCAGTCCTAAACATCACGTGGCTCCCTCTGTGGTAGTCATCATTGTGTAACTTCTTGGACATAAACCACAATTACGTGGATGAGGCATGCTCTTTCTCCTACCCTGGTGTCTGGCATCGACGTTGGAGGGCTGACAGAGGCCAGTTCAGAATAAGAGGAGCAATGGCACCAGGTGATGGGGCTACCTGATGGAGCAGAGTGTGCCAGGTGTGGAGTCCCAGTGGCTAGATTTGATTTTGGAGACTACAGAAAGCACTAGAGATTTCAAATATGGGAGAACAGAGAAAAGTTGATACAATCTTACAGATCTGTCTCTCAGAGTCTATGCTGGTTCACCCAGAGTAACCAACAGAAAGAGAATAAACCGAATGCATCAATCAGCCTGACCACTAATCCCCGTAGTCCTCTGAGAGGGGCCACAATGGAGCTTCTTCACAGTGCCTATCAAGAAGCTCGATTTGCTAGATGTGCCCTGAAAGTTGAGGAACTTGAATGATTTCAATCGTGCTTCACTTTGTCAGTGATTAGGCTGAAGCGATTTGGCTCACTTGTTAACTGAACACAGAATGCTCAGAGCCCGAGAATCCCAGTGCATAGTTCCTGGGAAATTAAAGAACAGATAATTTTTTTAAAAAGCCAGTGGGGCTGGCAGGTGGCGTGGTGGTTGGGAGTGATGGACTCCCACATGGCCAACTGCAATTTGAGTCCCGGATCTGGTGGCTTGCTCTCTCTCTCTCTCTCTCTCTCTGTCTCTCTATCTCTCTCTGGTCAAAATTGAAAAATAATGACAATAAATAAATGCTTCTTAAAAAAAAAAGCCAGCAATTTTTGTGCATTTACTCTTTTGCAGTTATTGTTCTACAAGTTTTATATACTGTACTTATAGCACCCTTCAAGTAACTCCATACAGTAGGTAGTGTTGCTCTTTACTTTTTTACAGACAAAGGAACTGAGGCTCAGAGAGGTTGAGCAAGCTGCCTAAGATCATACAGGTAGTTAGTGACAGCGCAAGACCAAACCCAAACAGACTGGCTTCAGAATGCACATTCTTCTCTGCTCTTCTATACTTTTTCTCTTTTTGGAAAGTGTTTTAGGTTTAAAAGGAAGCTTTTTAGTTCCATATAGTTAAGAATTGACATAAAATAATTAAACTGGTTAAGGTGAAAAGGAATCTACTTTAAGTTTGAATTTTGAAGAGTGAAAATGTAAAAACAGAGATTATCTCCAAAAATAAATATAAGTGGATTGCTTCCAGAGCTCCAAAGGTGTATTTCTGTCTTGCTCTGCTACATGTTACATAAGCAGATCTTAGGCAGGAAGAGCAGAACAGCAATCAATACCAGCTAAATTGAATTCAGTGCCTGAACAACTGCATTTACCATAGGAGACCACAGAGAGCCAGGGAAGGGAGCACAAAGAAAAACAGAACAACAGACGTTTGGACTGCGCTTAATCTCCTGTAAATGATCAATGAGTCGGCAGTAAGTCTATCCCCTTATATTTTTCTTCTCTTTAGAGATTTTTGCTATAGGGTACGTGAGGTCTCTGGAGAGACAAAGTGAGACAGAGAGACAGAAAGTGAGAAATTACTCCCTAGGGGTATGGCCATCCTGGAATTCCTTCTCCCCCATTCTCCCCTTGGGATTTTGGGGACTCGTGCACATGCATCTGGGATGAGTTTTAAGTCACAGGGTCCAAGACCCAAACAGTGGTTGACCATGTGGTTGATCATAAATTGCCAGTGCCTTAAAGACTATGCCACCTGGTGGCCCAATCTCCTTATATTTTGAAATGCTTTATTGTAGAATTGAAATGATAGAATCATGGAGTCTTAATTTTAGAAACTACTTTTGTACCCAACTCTTCACCCAATAATAAAAAAATATATTTTTCCACCATTTTTCTTTTAGAAAGTCTTTATCTAAGAATCATTGTCATTTAAGAAGAATGCACTTAGTAATACTAAAGGAAATTGACCATATAGTACTTTAAAATGACCGTGAGCTGCATAGTCATAGTTTTAAAGAGTGTAATTTAGGGGCCAGCAGGTGTGGTGGTTAAGGCACTGGACTCCCACATGGTCAGTGTGGCTCAAGTCCTAGACCTGGTGGCTTGCTTTGTCACTTTTCCTCTCTCTTTCTCTCTTTTTCTCTCTATCTGTCTCTCTCTGGTGAGTGTACATGCCCTATAAAGAAAATAAAAAAGAAAAAGATAAAAAATAAATAATTCCTTAGAAAATAAAGAGTATAATTTAAAATACATGTGTAAGACCTAACAACTTAAATTGGTTTTAAAACTTATTTATCCTTAAACCAAATGAAAAGCAATGCTCCTATTAAGAATATTTTAGGCCAGCTGGTGGCATGGTGGTTGAAGCACTGGACTCTCACATGGTTGACCATGGTTCCAGTCCTGGGGCCCACAGCCTGGAACTCACACCAGGTGTGCGTGTGCGTGTGTGTGTGTGTATGTGCATGCCCAAAATCCTGAGAGGAGAATGAAAAGGGAATATGGTGCGATCATACCCCAAGGGTGATTTCTCACTTTCCTTTCCTCTGTCTCTCTATGCTGTGTCACACATGCTCTATGGCAAAAAACGAAAAAAGGGTGTCTTTAGTCTATCTGGGAAAACACAACAAAACAAAGCAAAGAATTACAAATGATAGAACATTTTATTCTTTATCATGCGAGCTTATTCTTTTTTAACGCTGCATTGTTTTTATTACATTGTTATTTGAATTATTATACTATTTAACAAATTATATGAGAAACAGAAGGGCAATATAAATAAAATACACTGCTGGAAAATCTTTAATTTGCCAATAGTCTACACTCACTATGGTTTTCAGAATTTAGAGTTTCAAATGAGAAATTGAATATTAGGGCCAGTGTTATATTTTAAATGGAGCCAGCACTATTAACTAGAGATTTTATATGTTCTGTTATTAAAGAATGATAAATTGGCATGCTCTTCTACCCCTCCTTATATTTTTAATGTACACCTTTCTGAAAATAGATGGAAGGGGAGGCAGCCCTAGAGGCCCCTTTTCACCAGGGAAATGCTAGGTGACTTTGCTAGTACCCTCAGGTCGAAGACGGCAACTTGCACAGCTGAGTCTGTGACAGCGGTGACCCGATTATCCTTTCACAAGGGAGTCTATGTCCTTGAGGTGGCAGCATTTTGTCTTCTCTGCCTTAATGAGGATGCCATTTTTATAAACATCACAGACAGGCTGGACAGCAGGGCTGCGAGGTCCCGCCCAGCACTGACTGTCACGCCTCTGCTCAGCAACCCAGAGTCAGGTGGAACAGAAGCAGAACACGCTCCTCCACGACCACCCCCTGCCCCAGGGTGACTTGGCCGTGCTGAGAGTGATCGCAAGTTACCCCCTACCTCCCAAGTTCCTGATGCCGGATCCAGTATAAGCTCAGCAATAGAACAAGGAGAAAGGAAAAGAGCAGGTTAAGCTCTTCCACTCTTCCACTTTAAAATTGTAAATGCCTTCCGACATTGCGTTCTTAAGAACTGGTCGATGACATCTCTATTTTCGGTAATTACAGTCTGATGATTGGCAGCAGCATCCTTTCGTTAGATTTCAGAGCCTCGATGACAGGGAAATCTGAATGCTCAGCTCTCCTGAATGCTAAGGAGTTGCGAGGCATCTCCCAGGATCCATTCCTCCGTGTTCTTCACCTAATGATTCTCAAACTAAATTAATCCCCACTCAGCCTTCTGCTCAGAGCAGAGGCCCCAAAATATCCTCAGGATCCACTTCTTAGTCTTTCCATTTGTTTTTTTTTATATCACTGTTTTAAATTATTTACTTGGCTAGTGCACCACGATACCATTAATACTTTTGTAAATTATTGGTTATCTTAGTTGATAAAACAAGTAATAGTCATTATCAGGATGCACGGTCTATTATTCACGTGATCTCTGAAAGTAGTTAATGAGTTATTACATGCTTGCTAATAATTCCACCTCATTGAATTTTTGACTGCCTAGTCATTAACATGAAAACAATCCAAGTGGGTCGGTCTATGGTCTGGTGGACAAGGTGGCTGGATCCCACATGGTCACCTTCTTAGTTCAAGTCCTAAACCAGATGGTTTGGAAAACACTAAGTGCAGGCGTGCCCAAAGTCCTGAAAGGAAGACAGGTGGAGGAAGGACTGTGGCATGACCACCCCTCGTAGGGGAGTACTTTCTCATTTTCTCTCCCTGTCTCTCTCCTCCAGCAAGCACACATGCCTTCTAGCGAAATACAAATAATAATTAAAAAAAAATAAAACCCAAGTTTGCAAACACTTGTTTTTAAAATGACTGTTGCATCCAATGTGATATTTGTTTGCTTTTATGATGCAAACTCTGCATCTCAAGAACACTTTCAAATATTTTTCAAAGAATGATGACAGAATTACATGAAGTAAAAGAGACTGGCTTTACTCCCTTTAGTTCAGTTAGCATGTACTGCATGAGTTCCTGTTAATGTCTCTGTGCTTTGAAGGATGAAGTCACTTTACAAAAGAAAACTTTCCCGAAAAACAGCGCCATCTTATAGATGAGCTCACGCTTGGTCTCTCCACTGGAGTTCGGGAGCCACTTGCCCCTGACAGTCACACCTGCTGTCTCCGCCTCCTCTGACTGGTCCCAGTCCCATCTGCTGAGGGGGAGCAGAGGTTGGCTGCATCAGGTCTCTTTGACCTGCTATCGCTGACCTCTCTGTTTTATTCTGGAATTTGCAGGGTATAGCATTCTGTCTGGTCTCAGACATGCTGTTTGCAAAAAGGATACAGAGAATGGGGATAAAAGGCCAGTGACATGTCAGATTTTCAGCGTTTCAAAGCAGGGAGCCTCAGGATCAGCAGACAGCATAATGGTTACATCACTAGACTCCCACAAAGTTGACCACGGTTCAAGTCCTGGACCTGGGAGCTTAAAACTCACTCTAGGCATGTGTGTGTGTGTGTGTGTGTGTGTGTGTGTGCCCAAAATCCCAAGAGAAGAATGGGAGAGAAGGGATTGTGGTATAGCCATCCCCTCTAGGGAGTGATTTCTTGCCTTCTGTCTCTCTATGTCTCTCCATCTCTTTAGCAAGCGCACACACACTATAGGAAAAAAATCTGAGGAAAAAAAAACCAAAAAGACTCAAAGCAGGTAGTCTCGCATTTTCTACAGAGGAATCTTGAATGTTCCAGGGTAGCTGCATTTGGCTGTCAGTCAGTGTCTTCTGATACTCTGAAAGGCTCTTCCCTGGATAAAAGCCTGTCATAGCCCAGCCCAAAGATACCAGAACTGTAAAATTCCAATTTAAATGAGCCCTAGAACTTACCCATTCCAGAAACTAAATTAGAGAGAAAGGAGTATGTTTGTCAATGGAGCACATCAACTAGTGAGTCAGAAATGATAAGTTCATCTCTTCACCCATTAATTTAATCATATTAGGACAATATAATTGGTTAATTATTTTCCCAGAAATACACATATATATTTTCTTCTCTGTTATTTTTCTGTTCTTGATTATTTTATAGGAAATTATTATAAATATACAACATATACCACTTACACATTATAAATAATCTCAATTAGAAACTTAATTTTATTTAGAAATTATAGAACTAGAATTATTAACAAGAAAGCCTAGAGATAAATATGGAGAAAACTAAACTCTGGATAGTGAATTGACACACATTTAGAATATAAGTATGTAGAATATCAAAAAAGTAACCATCAAAAAATTTAAAAAAACATTTAAAAGTATCCAGTGTCCTAATTTCTTAACTTTATTACTACAGTTTTACCCCCAAAGATACATATGATTATTATATAATGATCTAAACGACTAGTGACATATGTTTGCTATATGTGTGTGTGTGTGTGTGTGTGTAGTTGCATGAAAATAACTAATGGGTGATTGAGGACTGGTCTAGAGTTTAGGAGAGAGGCTGGGGTTTAAGACAGAAATCCCAGAGCCATCGACATACACATACTAGACAGATAAATGGAATACATGTGAGTACGTGTGTGCAAACTCTCCCATAGGGGACACACACTGATGCACAGGATTCTCTCCTGCCCAGAGCTAATGCACAGATGCAATGTAAAGGCTATCAGTACAGATAAGGTTCGCCTTCTAGCTGGAGCTGAGCTGTGCACAGGCCCTGCCAGTTAAGCAGATACAACTTGCTGCGGGAGTCGCAGGCATGAGTTGGTGGTGGTGGGGAGGGTAGGCAGGTGGCCCTCACGGGTGCGGTGTTGCTCTGTGTCCACCAGGAGGCCTTAGACAAGCCATTTAACTCTTTTTTTTTTTTTTTTTTTTGGAGAGGTTTTCGCTATAGGGTGCGTGCGCTCGCCAGACAGAGAGAGACAGAGAGACAGGAAGCGAGAAATCACCCCCTGGGGGGATGGTCACGCCACAATCCCTTCTCCTCCATTCTCCTCTCGGGATCTTGGGCACGCACGCACACGCGCCCGGAGTGAGTTTTAAGCCACCGGGTCCGGGACGCGAACCGCGGTCAACTACGTGGGAGTCCAGTGACATAGCCATTACGCTAACTGCTGGTTCCCGAGTCATTTAACTCTTGAGACCACATCTTCCTCTCGAAGCAGAGGAAGGCACTTCCAGAAGTCTCCATGCAGTGAACACAAGTGCCAGCCGAGCAGACACGGGTGCCTGGCTGGGTTTTGAGATGATGGCCGACGTGTTGGCCAGTGAGGACTCAGTTGAGGTGAGCACCATTTTGTTAGGCTTCCCCAGCTCTACCAGGTGCTCTGTGGTTGAGGACAGCTCTGGTCATCAAGGCACTCTGGGTCCACTGGGAATGTGACAGGACGATGACAGCTCCAAGGCAAGGTGAGAACCGCGGGGACACGTGGGCCAGGTGGGGGTGGGTTTGCGACGCCTCCCCCAGGACGGAGCCTGAGCTGAGCCAACAATGCTGAGTAGGTGTCTCTGGGAGCGGAGAAAGAAAGGGCTCTCCTGACAGATGGTGAGAGCAACGCTGAAGAGTCGGGAACAATGTGCTGTTGCGGAGGCCGAGAATATCAAGCAATTTGCTGTTCTTGTAAATTACAGGGCAGGCAGAGAGTTCAGTGAGACCCACAGTCAGATCGTGGAGACAGGGCTTGTAAGTCGTTCCCAGCAACATGGGCTTCATCTTGTTCTTGAACAGGACTCAGAGAGCAACACAGAATTTTAAGAAAGGGGAAACTCTGCTCAGAGATATTTTGGTTAGATTATTTTAACAGCTGTGTGGGGATGAATTTTAATTACATGAGATTATAGAAAGAGATAAGTAATGTGCAATATTCAGAAAATTTTATGAAGGCCTGAGTTAAGGCAAGGGCCGTAGGAATGGGGAAAGGAGACAGGCAGGAGAACTTATTTGCACAAGGTTAAATAAACATAGGCCAAAGTGGCTGATGCAATGTGAAAGCCAAAGGAAAAAGGATTTTAGATCAAGTATTGTATGGCCTCCCTCGGGCTACTGTGATAAAATACCACAAAGTAAGTGGCTTAAAGCACTAGAATGTGGTTCCCTTTCAAGGAATGCCCAAGATCATGCTCGCTTGAATGCCCCGGGAGAAGCCAGGGTCCAGGCCTCCCTTCCAGATTCTGGATCGGCTGGCAATCCCTGGTGCTCCCTGGCTTGCAGCTGCATCCCTCCACATCTCACCCCTGTCATCACACAGCCTCTCCTACGGCTGCGTCCTCACATGGCATTTCCCTTCTATAAGGACACCAGCCGCGCTGAATCGGGGCTCACCCTAAAGACATCACTAAAACTTGATTCCATCTACAAAGACTGTTTCCACGTAAGGTCCCATGTTCAAGTATGGAGGGGTCAGACTTTGATATGTCTTTTATGGGGAACACAATTCACCCTCCAACAAGTGTCAAATTTTGACCTCGGTAAGTTAGTGCTGTTCATTGTAAGGAAGTGTTTGAGCGTGGTCTGGGGAGGAAGTCAGTGAATTCAGCAGGTCTTACTGGGTGAAGAGCCAATGGGAATCCGACACACAGATCTACAGCTCGGGAGAGTCGCTGGGTTTAAAACACTCTCTAGTCCAGCAGTTGGGTGCCTGATACTGCACTGCTGCTTGGCAGACTGAGACCACCAGGGGACACAGGCTTTGTTCCTGACTCACCTGGAAGCAGGATGTGGTGGCTGTACCTGTCATGGCAGGGATTCACGACAGAGCACGACACTGTCTGAAAAAATAAATGAATAAATCTAGGAGCCAAGAAGACACATACAAATGTGTGTTTCCCAATAAGTGCAAAGGGAAAGAACAGTAACAGACCTGTGAGAAATAAGGAGTTCCTAAGTGGCGTAGTGGTTAAGGTGCTGGATTCCCACGTGGTGGATGGTGGTTTGAGTCCTACATCCAGAGGCTTGAAACTCACACTGGGTGCATGTGCGTGCATGCCCAAAATCCCGAGAAGAGAATGGAGAAGGAATTGTGGTGTGGCCATCCCCTCTGGTGGGTGATTTCTCACTTTCTGACTCTGTCTGATGAGTTCATGTCCCCTATAGCAAAAATCTCTCAAAAAAAAAGAAGAAGAAGAAGAAAGAAAGAAAAAAAAGAAAATACAAAGGAGCATGGTGGTCTTGGGGACACGCTGTGAGGGAGGACCATGGGACACCTCAGAGCTGGAGACCTCCCAGTTTCTGTGTTTGAGGGCTCTGGTGAGATCAGTCTGGTAAGAAAGTTAATTTCCGTGATGGAAATTTAATGGTGACTGTGACCCTGGTGATCTAGACTAACTCTACTGCCAATTCCTGAGGGCCTCAACCCCCATACCTCAAAACGTGACCATATTTGGACATAGGGTCTTTGGAGGGATGATCAAATTAAAACTCTACCATGTGGGAATACAGTAAGAAGACAGCTCTCTGTGAAACAGGGGGTCCTGCCGGCTGCCAGATCTGCCACTGCTTTAATCTTGGGCTCTCCTGGCCCCAGGCTGTGAGAAGTGACCTTCTGCTGTGTAGAAGCCACCTCGCTTATGGTAGATTTTTACAGCACCTGGACGGACTAATGAGACAAACACAATACCCTTCTCTACTTCAGGTTCCTAGTCCAAAAAATGGGGGGAAAAGAAAATCATGGAATTGTTGCTGTTAGATTTATAGAATCTCATGCCTTTAAAGTATGCATTTAGAAAGTGCTTGTCTAGAATTATTTATATCACAAATGAGCAAACTGAGGTACAGGAAGACGAGGGTCCTTTATTCAAACTACACATTGCTTCTAGCAATCATATGTGTTCTAGAACGTACACCAAAAAGACCAGCCTCATCTAAGGTCGGCCTTTGTATTCCACTCCTGGGTCAAGATACTCTTGTAAGAATTTTATGAACTCACAAGTGGACGATGGTTTTGACTACTATGTTTGAGTGTTGTGTCACATTTTAAAGTGTTTACGTTTCATTCAGAGAGGAAACTCTTTGTTGGGCTAAAGCTATCCTTTGCTTCATCATTTTTTTTTTAAACTGAATTCCAGTGGAGTGGAATTTTAGTGGAAGACCTATACTGAAATGGAAATTCAAGTGAAAGAACTACATCTGAGAAAGGTTAATAAAAATCCCATCTTTCCTATATCCTCCTCTTTTTAGGAAGTCACCAGGAGATTATTGTCACATGAAATACGTTGGGGGCTCTGTGCCACATCGCAGCAAGCCTCCCTTTTTTTTTCCCCCTCTCTGACCCATATTGCTTTGTTTATCATCTGGTCTACCACAAATTTGACTCGAGACAGAAACTCTTGGTACGTGGTCCTTATTTTATTGCTTAGCCAAATTATCTCTCTATATTTATTTAATCATGCATAAAAAGTAATCCATTATGAATTAAGTGTGGAACTTTGGGTTTTCATGCATAAAAAGTAATCCATTATGAATTAAGTGTGGAACTTTGGCAAAAAATCATCTGATATATCAATACATGACCTGACTTTTTGTTTTCCAATGATGGTAGCCTTGTTACAAATCCTGGCAGAGAAGACACCAACCATACAAATATTTATTTGTTATAGCTAAGAAAAGAGAATATCTAGTATGTCTTTTACCTTGATGTTGAAAAATAAACATAAATGGTAGTGAAATACAATTTCAGGGTCATTTTATGGAGCCAACCTGATTTCCTCGGCATTTAATTAGATTCCCCCTCAGTACTGTTCCCCCCTACACCACCATGACATTTCACTGAGTGGTCCTGACTTCGTGTTGGACTTTTCTCCCCTGAGGAGTGCGAAGTTAGGGATGGTTAGAGGTGCTATGAGGGAAGAGAACGAGAAGGTGAGGACACCTGCGTTCCACCTTGAGGCTCTTATTACCCACTCAGTGATGGCTGCCCCTATTTAAGATCAAACCCAGTGTTTAATCCATTCAGATTCTGCCTGCTCCAAAAACAAAATTAACATCTCTCCTGCTGGCTGGGTAGTCTCCCATCTCTGCTGTTCAATGGATGATTGCAATACATCGTCAGCATAGCCCACAGCACGATTACCCTAAACCACAGTAAGGCTCACAGTTTGGTATTGGATGTGAAGACCAGCTGAACTGAAAAGTACCCCCTCTGTCCTTGCTGCTCACATGCACTTCCATCTCTTCTAACGGTCAGCGTGAGGTAAGGGAGGAAGCTGAGTATGTCATGTGGGTTCTAAGTAATCCCATGCAATTTTAGTGGAGCTGGCCAGCAGATTCATGAACACACACTTGACTTTTCTTCAGTTCCTGGCTTAGCTTCTGCTGCGCCATATAACCATGAGTCTGCCTCAGTTTCTCCCCGTGTATAAAACCGTGTTCATCATGATCTTTGCTTGTTGTGAGGATATAATGAACAGTGCAGACTTACGACAGTGCCAGGCTACAACAGGTATCTGAGCTATTGTTTGGAAAGCTTTTGCAAATTCTTTTTCTCTTTAAATGTATTTATTTACTTCTTCCATGAACAAGAGAGGCAGAGAAAGAGAGGGAGTGTTGGCATGCTCCTGACAGGGTCTTAGGGTTATCCAAGCCCAGCCTACGTCAGCCCAGATCATGAGCAGGTATGTGCCCAGCTTCTTTATGGAAGTCTCTGGACATTAACCCAGAACTGTCCCATCTGTATGCGTCCACCTCACACAATGGAGAATTTTTAAAGTTAGTGGCCAAACTCACAATCTGTCACGTACTGTAGGACCTTGGTAAAGTATTTTCTTTTACTGAAACACTTGACTTCTTTGCCTGCAGAGTGACAATAGCTATTTCATAGCTTATTCATACTCATTTTATGACACACATAATGTGAACTGCAGTGGACATCAGTTAGCAGAAAGTAGAGGAGAGCTGTTTCAATCCTCCCAGAAGAAACACCACCAAAACCCTTCCCCAGGCCCTGGTAGAAGCACAAAGCTGACTGTCTAATAGAATACCTTGGCCAGGGCACATGGGGGGGGGATGCAGCTGGCTCTGGAAGATACGGGAAATCTGATTTTCCCAATGGCATTGTTCCTGTTCTTAAAAACAACAATAAGAAAACAAAACAAAACAAACCTGAAATTCTTAAATCTTTAGATTTAACATTTACTCATTTACCCTTCCTTGCTTTTTATTAGTTCCAATTGACCTTGAGAGTTCATTTCTTATCTTGCATTTATAGCTCAGAAAAGTTTGCAAACATTCCCCCAGAGGGTCCTCCAGCTCTTGCAGAAATCCTTGACCAAAGACTCCATGACTGTGAGCACAGTCAGCCCTCCTCCTCCTCTGTCTTCACCCTTTCCTGGCAGCAGGCTGGTGTCCTCACAGTGGTGGCCACAGAAGCTGGGTAGGGAAGGAGGCCCCATGCTGGGAAGGCCTGTCCCTCCTCCTACTCCATGCCCTGCTCCAGGTGAGCACACAGCAGGTGCTGTCAGGCTGTGACTGCAAGGAGGAAGGAAAGGAAACGGCAGGGACAGCTAGACATGTCTGCATGGGGGTTTTCATTATTTTAGAGAAAATCTTACAGCGTGTTTTTTTCCCCCAGAAGTAAATTACTTTTCTTACATAATATTTGAACAACTTATGAATGATATGTTTTGAATTAATTTACATTTATTTTAATTAATTGATTAACATTAATTAACACAGATTTCATAAATAATTCAAAGCAATAGCTGTGTGCATGCTATTTATGCCACTGTGTTTATCTAAAGATCCATTTTGCTGCGTGGCACAGTGGAAAGCAGACCACAGTAAGATTCGGTTTACAAGCCGTTTTCTTTAGGCATAAAATTTAAGTTGGCATGGCAAGCTCCCTGGCCCTTCTAAATGCCTTTCACTTGATGAATGGATTGTCTCTCAACTCTCTTCCAACTTTTGCTCTATTAGCAAACAGACTAATATGTCTCCCTGTCAATCATGCCTCCAAAGAATATCTAGGACATCTCCAGGTTGTTCTTTTCTCAACTGCCACTGCAACTTCAGGCCACCACCACCACCACCCCGTCCCCAAGCCACCATTGCTGTTTTGGCCCCAGCTCAACCTCTCAGCAGGCAAAGAGTGTGACCCAAAGGCCGTCACCACCCTCCTTTAAGCCCTCACCGTCCTCTCCTTGCACTTGGAACGATACCGCATGTCTCCCCTCGGGGCCCTGCCATGGCCTGACCCTTCCTACCGCCCACTGTTCTGCGACAGCCCTCCTCCTGCAGTCTGCCCCTCTGTGTTTCTTTCCTTTCTTTGAGCTCTTTCTGCACCTTGCACTGTACCTGCTGAGTCCCTCCTGCCCTGTCCTCCACCCCTTCCATCATTTTCTTCAGCTCTCCGCTTAAATATCATCTGCTCAGACATGTCCCCGCCCCAGGCCACGTGGTTGGTTCCAGTATGTCCCAGCCCTGGAGTGCCCTGTGCCTGTGACAGCCCTCCTGACATCCTCAATACCTCTCATCCTGACGTGTGCGTAGATGCTGGCATGCGCTTGAGCGCTGTCCACCCACCACACCCTACACTTCTGCAACCTGGACGTAAGCTAAAATACATCTGTGAGCTCAGGGCCAGCACTGAGTGTGACCAATGGAAGGCGAGAGCCACTCAGCAGACACTGTTTAAGGACGCGTGTGAACAGACCAGGGAGCCACGCATCTGAACGTGCGGAAAGAGCTAGAGAAGGGCCCTGGAATATTTAGTGCCTTTTCCAGTCTCCTGATTTGGACTGAAGCTTTATTTTTGTTTTTGTTCTGTATAGTGCTAAATGAACAGGGCTGCTGGCACAGAGGCAGGCTGCTGACCGGGGTATCCTCTGCCGTGGCCATGGAAGGTGGATGGAAGTAGACAGAGGGGTGACACTCCGACTGGATTTTATGCAGTGCCATCTCTGAGCCGTTCACTTTCCCAGAGACATGCGAAGTGGTCAGAACGTACCTCTCATTTGTCCCCCTTCCCTCTCTCACTGGTCACTGAGGACATCACTGGGGGCAGCAGGGCTGAAGTCACAAAAGCCAGGATAGACTGGAGGGCTCTAGGAACTGCCTTTCATACTCAGCTCCTCATTGAAATGGCATTTCACGGACTTGCCAACAATTTGTGCCATCATTTTGTGTCAAGCTTAGCTAAATAATTTCCCCTCCACTGGAAGTCATTTCAAATTCGGCAGTAAATTATTCCACTGTTCATATTGACTCTGTGCAATGACACTGCAAAAACCTGGGGCAAGACAAAGCACTGAGGCTTAGACAAGAAATAGTCATTGTTACAGGGATGTGGCTGGAGAAAGGCATTGCTCGTGACCTTCTGAGGATCTTACAAGTCAAAGAAGCACTCCATTTACATCACATGTGCTGCCACTCTCGAGAATTGTACACGAATGCGAGACAACTATCCGGTTCGTGTGAAGTGCTATGTGGGCTTTCTCACAGTGAGGAAGCATGTTGGAACATAGCGAGCAAGCATGTGAGACTCATTTTTAGTCTGAAAGGCAAGAAGAGATAACCATGAATTTCAGTCTTGAGCACTGACTGGTTTTCCGCAGGAGTAGACGTGTGTGTGCCCCTGACCTGATTTGCCCCTTCAAGGTCAGTCACACCTGGGACGTTTGGGACTTCATCTGGTTCTTGACCATTTTTCAGGCTTGTTTCCCATGTCCTCCCCTGAGTGGTTGTTATTCCGTAGTTGGCCCAACAAGATTCCCATCAAGGAAAATTAGATATCACTGCCATCTTCACAATGTTTTTTCTTAAATCAAAAAATAATCAAAAGATGCCATATGGGTACTGTATAGAAAACCATTTTACAAATTATAAAACTATTTCCAAATTCTATTTTACAAATTATGAAACTATTTGCAAATATAAGCTATCGTTGTTATAAAGTGAAAAGGAAAAACATACTCACTATTTGCCGACCCATTTCGGTGAGCTTCTGCACCCACTGAGTTAGCTCTGATCTTAACTGGCTGTCAGTGGGTAGCAGATAAGTCTGCTTGCTTTGTCCTTTATCTAGCCTAGATCCAATGGACTCACTAGCCACCAAATATACTTTATAATTTGTTGGCAGGCAAACATATTGTCAAATTTAAGTTTAACACTGCTTTTGACGTATAAAGCAACTGTTATAATAGCCTGAGGTAGCTATCTAATTTGAGACACCAGCAGAATCAAAGAGATGCATTGAAGGCCGGCCACAGTGGCAGAGGGGCTAGGCTGAGGCCGTAAGGGAAGCCTGGGTTCAGCTTCTGGGTCAACCTGAACAGCTGTGCCTGAGCTGCCCTGGTCCTCCCTAGCTGGGAGCTAGGGAGAGGACAACGGCGTGGCAGACCATGTTGAGAGCACCTATTTCCTTCTCTATTTCTTTATTTCTCTTTCTTTACGTGTTTTGTTTTGTTTTAATGTCAGAGGGCACATTGCTTTTTACCAGAGAGAGAAAAAAAATAGGAATGAAAGCACCCCTCAATGGGGTGGTCAGGCCATAATTTTTTTCAACCTTTCTTTATCTTGTCAAGATTTGGGGCATATATGCACATATACCTGGCATGTTTTTCAAGCTGTTGGGGCTGGGATTTGAACCTTTGGTGGCCACATGAGATCCCGCACCAATGTACAATACCTAATCACTGTGTTAAGCTGGCTCACGTACCTATTTTTCATTTTCTCTGTCTCTTTTGATTATGAAAAAACTAATTAAAATAAACTTCAGTAAGGAACACAGAGAGAGAAAGAAGTATTGAATTGAAGATGGCAGTGGAGGATAATTTTGTTTTTCATTATGGCCTTGCAACCTTAAAATTTTATTTCTAAAATTGGAATTGTATCTACAAAGTGTCTGTTAGATGAAAAATAACAATTTAAAAAATCTGAGTTGCTTACATAAGTAAAAGTTTGGTGTTTATGTTAAGTAGTGACAAGTCATAAATTTGTAAAAATTTTAAAATTTGCTTTCCATTATGTTTCTAGGATACAGTAAAATGCAAATGAAGCTTTATTTTATTATGTTTTTTATGAGTCATACGTGAGAAATGCTTGTACCCTGGGTCCTGACTGTTGCCTGCCACAGGCCCCTCACGATGTCTTGCTTGTCCTCATATTACACTGAGGAATCGCTGTGGTTTCCAAGCCAGTGCGTTTTTTTTTTTTTTTTTCTTTTTTTGAGAGGTTTTTGCTATAGGGCGCGTGCGCTCACTAGAAAGACAGAGAGAGACAGAGAGACAGAAAGAGAGAAATCACCCCCCGGGAGGATGGCTACGCTACAATCCCTTCTCCTCCATTCTCCTCTCGGGATCTTGGCACACACGCACACGCGCCTGGCGTGAGTTTAAGCCACCAGGTCCAAGACTTGAACTGCCGTCGACTACATGGGAGTCCAGTGACATAGCCATTACGCTAACTGCTGGTCCCCAAGCCAGTGCATTTTGATAATAGTTTGCACAATTATATATCCTTACCATGAAATAAGGTTTAGGAGGATTGCTTTATGGATTGTTACTTATATACTCTTTTTGCTGTTTTCTTTTGTATCTTTTACCTAAAAGCATTTGTCACAAAATGCTGAAAATAAATCCAAAAGGATAAAAATCAATATTATTAATATAGCCCATATAGGACAAAGTCATATTTTCAATACTTTTCCCCCAGAACTATCCCCTCTCAATTCTTCCTTTTACTACTCATGATAGAGCATGTCTGTGTGTACACACAAGGCGAGAGAGAGTTCGTGAGAGCAGGAGCGTGTGTGTACATGAGAGGGCGCCCTCCGCGGGGTCTGGTCGTGCTGCTGTTCCCTTTGCCTGCCCTCCAGCCTGTTGGATGTGGGAGCTTGGATGCACGCCCTGCACGTTTCAGGTTACCCAGCCAGGAATTCTAACCATGGTTGCCGTGTGGCATCCAGCTCTTCTTAAGCAGCTCATTACTGCTGTGCCAAGGAGCCAGTCCTCAAACATTTTTAAGTAAGAGATAACTTTCTTTGACAGTTAGCCAAAATTAAGCCTCCTCACCTTGTTCACAAAGATGGTGGATGAGTCACAAATTCAAACCTGTACGTCTAGTGCTGACTTTCTCCTGAGGTCTAGCCCTCCTCCAGGCTGGGGTGTACACAATTCCTCCTGGGTGGTCAAGAGGCACCTCAAACCTGAAGTCAGCATATTCAGGTAGAACTCACCACCTTCCTCCCCAGACCAGTGTCTCTTGCTGTCTCCTCTGCTATCTCTGCTGGTGCTTAAGTTGCCCTCTCTCTATTCACACACCTCCCTCTCACCGCGCTATCCCTCCTCTCTGAAACCTGGAGCATGCTGTATGGTCTTCAACCCTGTGTTTTGTACTTAGTTCTGAGACACGTGTAAAGCAATGTGAAATATTTCCTTTCCTATTTTTAGATGTAAGCATTCTTTGTAGAAACAACAAAATAATTTCCTTTGCCCTTTAAAGCTTCTCTCTTTTCTGTCTTATCTTCTTTTAATAGAACAAAATTTTACATTAGACCTAAACAGTCAAGAAGACATGATTTTATTATATCTAACAGTTTTTCTTTTTTGAAGATAACTAAGTAGGTAAAGTCAGAATCCTGCTAGAAAATCATATGTTAAATGTTGAAATCTTGTTCAGGAATAAAGGGTATTCTTGTTTTTTTCATCTTCTTTACTCTCTCCTTCAAAAATAAACTTTTTTTTAAAAAAAACCTTTGTTTTTTCAGAGCAGGGTGAGAGGTCACATAGGATTCTCATGGGGTAAAGCTATATCTTTCAAAGACACAGTTCAATTGTGTTTATACACTTTGATTACTCATAAGTATCAGCTGAAGATTGTGATTATCTAATCAAAAAAAAAACCTTCTCTTTTCAGAATGCTTTTCCCAGAGTTTTTCATTTTTTCTTTTTTTGCCACTGATGATATAAAAATTGAGCTGTACTTTAAACAAAAGAAAATTATAGCTTATAATTGCTTATAAAGAAATATGCAACATTGGAGAATATTCTTTAATTTTTTTTCCCAATCGATGTGTTAATGTGCATCTAGGAAATAAAAAGAGATAGAGGGACAGAGAAAGAGATGGAAAGATGAAGAGGACACCCTCCACGATCATGCCTCGGTCCCCTTCCTCCTGTCCTTCAACCTGCTGGGCACTGGAACCCCCACGTGACCTGGCGAGGTTCAGCCGACAGCTCTAGAGATCTGAACAGCGGCTGCCACGTGGACCCCAGGTCCCTTTGAACAGTGCATTGCCACTGCACCAAGGAGCCAGGCCCGGACATGATTCTTTATGATAAATTATCAATCATCATGCTTGTGGTTGGATGAAGAAAAGAGGAAATGAATGCCTTTCATCTTGAAACTCAGTAATACTTTCCAAAATCATAATGAACTGTTAATTAAATGGTAATTTTCTGGATTACAAAATCCATTTCTATCACAGTTGGGCCACATATTTACAGCCGTTTCCATTGGAGTACTTTTCTTTAAAAAATCTTCATGCTTCTTTTACAAGATTTACTAGGAAGGACTTATTTCTCATCTGTACAAATTTATCTAGCATTGGAACCGAACATTTCAAAGCCAGGGAATAAGTTATTTTCACCCAATTTAATTTTTAACTTGTTTGGATTTTTCTATCTCCTTATATTAGCATACCAGAGAAAAGAGAAAAACTTGGAAATGCTACAGGGAAAAATAATCTATTGGCTGAGATACATAGGCAAAATATTATACATAGCCTAATCTTTACCCCTTCTTAAAATTCTCACTTGTGTAAATTTTGAGAATGAAGAATGAAAATTTCATTTATCTCCAAGGTATGTATAAGTCATCTATTATAATAAAATTCCTAGAAAGACAGAGACAACAGGCAAAATTTGTTTATTTGCATTATCTTGACAGACACGAATAATTGATGTTTTTGTAGTATACCTCTAAATGAGTTTAATTTGTATATGTGATTGAACCAAATGGGAAAAAGAACAATACAATTTACTTATTCTTTAGAAAGTCTAATGTAAAAGCAACTTATAAAAATCTTTGTTAAAAACTTGTCTAATGGAAAAGAAATGAAAGAGCTTTTCTCAAGTAGTAGGAAAGAAAGAATATTATACACCAAGGTCAGGAGTTAAATGAATCACATATTCCTGGAAGAGCTTTCTACTCCTCAGGGGGCATGTGGAATAATCTGTCATTTGGACTGAAAAGGAATTTAATTAATTCAATGTGAAAAAAAAAGAAAAAAAGGGATGATGATGGAATTAGATTAGAACTGTCCAAGGGAAAGCATGGATGTTAAGAAATGACTTTGGGATTTTGAATTTACAGGAGCAGAAACAAATAACAACAAAGCCTTCCATTGGCTCAACCTGCCTGACTGCTACAACCAGGGCAGGCTGAGTCAAACTCAGCCGTGACCGCGGGGCCGCTGTGCCCGAGTTCAGCACAGGACAGTAACTTGGTGAAGAAGCAGAGAGAAACGGGAAAGAATCCCCAAGATCGCCAAGCATCTAGGAGGATATTAACGGTGACAGGAGTGCTTTAGACAGCTCAGAAAAAAAATGTGCCCTCCCAGGTACACAATCATTATTATTACTATCACCACCACTTTGCTGTAGCAATGAAAGAGAAGTTATTTAGAAAGATAAAGAGAAAAGGAAAGCACAAGACAGTAGAATATGGGCTCTTCAAAGCCAATGGCAAAGGGGACTGTCACGAACAAAGGGGCATGAATTAGTGGTGAAAAAACCCTCAAGAATTCAGCAAAATTTGGAGAGACCTTTCATGCTAAAGCTTTTACTGTACAGTATGCAGGTGCACTCTGTCACAGGAATACCACGCTTAGAATTCAGGCAACAACCTATCATTTCCTGCCACGGTCCTGCTCATTCAGTTACCCACTTGATTATGGCTTGCTCTGAGGTACTGAAGACAGCCATTGAAAAGCAATCTATTCAGAAGCTTAAATTCCTGCAAAAATGGAGCAAGTCAAAACTACAAATTCTCTGTGACCAAGAAAGGGCTGACAGAAAAACACAAACTAATACAATCTCACTTCAGATAAGCTCTCGGGAGCTGCACTGTCTAATTTGGTAGCCACTAGCCCTGTGACTTCTTACATTTAGGTTTAGATGAATTAAAATCTGAAATCAATTTCCTGAGTTATACTAGCCACGTTCCAAGTTCTCGATAGCCCCATGTGTTCACTCCAGACAGCAGGTCTGGAGCATCACCATCCGGCAGGAAGTGCTAATGGACAGTGCCATCGTAAGTGTGGTGGAACCATGAAACTTCACGTCCACAGATGAATGCACAGGCTTTTATCCTGACAATGGTGAGTACAATGGGCAGCTGAAACAAAAATTTCATTGGTGTGTGTGTCTATGTGTGTGGTGTTGTTTTACACAGGAGCTCACTACATTGTGATCCTTTGGCCTCAGCATTCTGAGTAGCTGGACCTATGGTTGTGCACCACTGGGCCCCACATTCTTTTCCTTAGGACTGGCGGGGATCTGGACCCAGGCCTCCCGTGTGGCCTCAGCCTGCCAACCAGCAGTGCTAATGCATCCGATCTTGCTGGGTCCGGTAGGCAGTTTCTCAGCAAATGAGGCTTACGCTGATGAATACAGATAAAGACATTGCACAAAAGACAAATTGTTTTTTATATAATTTTTAAAGGATGATTTTTTTATAATTGTTATTTACTTTAATCACTATACATCTTTACAGTGTGCCAGCGTGTGGTTTTCTTAAGGGCTACTTTAAAATGGAAAATAGAATACAGAGACATGTTCTTTGTTTAGATTCTAAATATGTACTTTTAAAACAATAACAACCACCTACAAGCTGAACCTCAGAACATTTTCCGAGTCCTGAATTCGAATTCCCCCCCTTAAATTTCAGGATATCCAGAGTAAGATTTCTACTGGATGTAATACAACAGAATATCCATTTAACACATCTACCAAATGGCAGAAAACTATCCATATCATTGTTAAATTAAAATTTATCCCTTGCAGTTTTCATAATTAAGACAGATGATCTTACTGTTAGGAACAACTTCAACATCTGATATGTGATGATTTATGGAAAGAAAATCTAGAGAAAATAGAGTTTACTGAGAATCTTATTTTCTCATTAAGAAATGGATCTGAAGAAATTTTTAAAAATTTAAAGCAATCATATCTCAAGTGGCCTCTAAAATTAGACAAATAATATTGTACAAGAGAAGCTAGGGAATTATCCATACCAATTAATGTTCCTATTCTAATGGAAATACCAACTTTATCAAGTTGAGAAATATTTAGTGCGTGACAGTTGGACAGCTTTGCGCAACGTTGAGTTCAGATGTTCAAGACACATTGCAAGAGGAGAAACTTTATGCATTTTCCATATAGAGGTAGAGGCAAGGCCAACGTGTTCATTTTTATTTTGCTATAGAGCAGTGCTACTTTTATTTTGTATTCTAATCGCCTTCCTGCCTTCTTTCCTTTCTGCCTGCCTCTCTTCCTCCCCTTCCTATTTCGTTCCAGTTACTACCATTTTAAAATATATTGTGGGAACCAGCAGTTAGTGTAATGGCTATGTCGCTGGACTCCCACGTAGTCGACCGCGGTTCGCGTCTCGGACCCGGTGGCTTACAACTCACGCCGGGCGCGTGTGCGTGCGTGCCCAAGATCCCGAGAGGAGAATGGAGGAGAAGGGATTGCGGCGTGACCATCCCCCCTGGGGGGTGATTTCTCGCTTTCTGTCTCTCTGTCTCTCTCTGTCTGTCTGGCGAGCGCACGCGCCCTATAGCGAAAAACCTCTCCAAAAAAAAAATAAAATTAAAATAAAATATATTGTTAATAAATCATATGGTCACTTAAGTAATACAGAAAGGTTTTTGTCCTATAAATTTTTCTTTTGGAATTGTATTTGTCCACTTAATTAGTAAGAAACACTTTTGATTTTCAAATGCACTACCAACAAATTGCTTTGTAAACATGCACCTGGTTCAATGGCCGCTCAGTCTGTTCAGAAAAACCACAGGTTCTCAACCCTGGACACTTATTATCCTTACTTAGAGATTTATGATAAAATAGTGCTTTGTCTCATAATCAAACAATTAAAACCGCTCCTTGAGGGGTTAAACCAGGATGTTGCTGTTTGTTTTTCAAGCTCCCCAGTGAACATGCAGCAAGGGTGAACTGGATGATCACATCGATGGTTTGAATAACCCAGATCAGAACTACCTTCGGCGAATGCAGGGCACACACCAGGAAAAAAGAACCATCTCATTATTTAGATGACATTATTGAAAGAAAAATGCTATAGGAAAAATATATTTACAAAATGGAAATTAGCTACAAACTATTTTTGTAGACAACCAGAAAGAATTATTTCATAAATACATTAGAAAAAAGAATTTAAAATGTCATTCTCAGCAATAGTAACAGGAATGTTTAAGTACATACAACATGTAGCCAGAGAAGAGAGTGGAAGAGAACAGCTCTGATTTCTCATAGAGGACCTGAGTGACAGCATTAGGCTTTGAAGAACAGAGCTATGATCCAGATACTTTCATTTTCGCCAACTTTCCGTGCTGTAAGTTTTAGTGTATAGAACAAGGCAAGAGGTCACTTTCCATCGGGTTGGCACGCAGGCTTGGCTGAGTGTCA
This sequence comes from Tupaia tana, assembly GCA_026018925.1. Lineage (NCBI taxonomy): Eukaryota > Metazoa > Chordata > Mammalia > Scandentia > Tupaiidae > Tupaia > Tupaia tana. The sequence goes on along the minus strand of JAKSZU010000005.1, from coordinate 102,583,357 downwards.
TCTCTAGAGCTATTAGGCTTTCCTCCCTGTCCCACACCCAGGGTAACGTCCACCCAGTCTACACAGGGGCCAGTTTAGAGCTTGTGTGATGACATAATTCAGAAACAAAGAAGCCAGCAACTACTGTATATATCACTGTGTAGATAAAAAACAAAGCAACACAGGGAATTTTTTTGCCACTGTCAAGTGAAAGCTATCTTTGACACCAAAGGGCTTCATTTCAACCTTGGTACACAAAGTCATTTCAGAAAGCAGTGCCCAGAAAGTCCAACGGAATCACATTCTGGCAGGTCAAAAAATAAGGTACAGAACTAGAGAAGAATAGGGAAGACAAGATTCTCTGTTTTGCCTCAGCTTAAAAGACAAACATTTAGGAAGGTGAGGGCTTCTGCTGCCCGCTGGCATGGACGTGTGGCCTTCGCGGTTCTAGGCGCTCTCTTTCGGCGGGAAGCACCCGCTGGCAGCTGCGGACAGCCAGGGCCTGGAGCCCGTCCTGGAGGAGGAGGTACCAGACTCAGCTGGGGCTGCGCGGGGAGTGCTACAGTAAGCGGGAAGAGCGCCAGAATCTGATGAAGGGGAGCTCAAAGGAGGTAGGTAATGCAGGACGGAGGTTCGAGTATGTCAGGAGCATGTTGATCTGTGGGCCTGTTTACTTATGAAACCTAGGAGTTTACTTGCATTCTGCCGCCAGGAAGGACTTTTTCTAGCCATGAGGTTCACCTCGTTGGATTTTTTTTTTTTTTTTTTTTGAGAGGTTTTTGCTATAGGGTGCCTGTGCTCACCAGAAAGACAAAGACAGAGAGACAGAAAGTGAGAAATCAGCCTCCAGAGGGGATGGCCACGCCGCAGTCCCTTCTCCTCCATTCTCCTCTCGGGATCTTGGGCACACACACACACGCACCCGGTGTGAGTTTAAACCACCGGGTCTGGGACTCGAACAGAGGTCAACTACATGGGAGTGCAGCGACATAGCCATTACTCTAACTGCTGGTCCCTCACGTAGTTGGATTTTTAATTGAGGTTTTCATAGGTGGATTTGGGAGAGAAAAGCATGATTGTACATGCCTATTAAAGACTAGTTTGGAATGTCCTGGACATATTTATTTTGGAGTTTATTGTAATTTTTATTTTTGTTTCATTTTCAGACGGCACTTGTGTTTGCCAGAGAGAGAGAGAAAGCATCTCACCCCCCTCCCCACGCCATGGGGCACGGCCATGCTGCAATCCCTTCCTTTCCGTCTCTCTGTCTCGTCAGATCGGGGGCGCACACACACACACACACACACACACACACACACAGCTCTTGCGGGCGTGTCTGGACTCTGACAGCAGTGGGCGCTATTGCTGACAGGGCCTTATTTAGCAGAAGCCTCTGTTCAATCCAAGTGGTCCTTATCAGAAAAAGCCTGGAAATTATTTGTTGATAACACGTATGTTGATGTGAATGATTGAGCCAATATACAGTGTATTCTGGATGGAAAATTCATTTTGTATGCTGTAATGATGTATAGTGAATTAATGTAAAAAAATAAATTTAAAGAAAAGGAAAAAAACAAAACGCCTGATCATGACAAGGAAGACGTTTCGTAATTTTATAGTTCTTTCTCGTTGATACTAAGTACTAAATGTATCTCTTTATTCTTCCACATGAAAAAATGGCAGGTTCGCAAGCCATGTGCCAAAATTACAAACACCGAGGGCCTTGGAAATCAGCTTCTCTAACCACTGGGTTCCGGGGCCAGCCCTGTGTGTTTCAAGACCAGAGCAAACGAAGAGGCCGAGGAGTCTATGAAGAAAGGCAGAGGTAGGTATTTGGGTCTGACAGTGTCCTGACTGTCCCACAGCCTGGAGGTCCTTCTAAGCAAAAGCCCCAGGCCAACACAAAGACACTTGTGGAGAGCCCTAGGGGTGGGAGAAGGCTGACTGCCTGGGGAGGGCTGATGGGAGTTGAACCTCCACCCGTCCTTGCCAGAACCAAGGGCTGACAGAGGTGGTGGAAAAAGACGCTTTTCCAGGCTCGGGTGTGTGGTGTGGCTGGACACGTGTGCTCATGGCGGGGCCTGTCTGGCCACGCACAGGAGCCCCCTCGCAGGGTCACCCTCGGCATGGAGGGCACCGTTTGCTGCTCCTGGTGTCAGTTATGGGTGGAGACACAGAGAGAAGGGGAGAAAAGAGGAGAAAGAAAGAGCGGGAAAGTTGAGGGGGAGAGAGAGAGAGAAAAAAGGGGTAGGGGGAAAGAAAGTGTGAAGGAGAGGAGAGCAAACAAAGAAGGGAGAGTCCAGCAAGAGAGAAGGAGCAGGGAGAAGAGGAGAGAGAGTGAGGGGAGAGTCAGGAGGGAGGAGAAGGGCAGAGAGAGGGAGATTGGGAGAGGAAGGAGAGGAGGGGGGTGGAGGGGAGGGAGAAGAGGAGAGAGAGTGAGGAGAGAGTCGGGGGAGGAGAAGGAAGAAGGAGGCGGGTAGACTGGGAAAGGAGGAAGAAGAGAGGGGAGAGGAGGAGAGAGTAAAGGTGGGATCAGGAGACAAAGAGGGAAGAAGAGGGAGAGAGAGGGGAGATTGGGGAAGGAGAGGAAAAGAGGAGAGATAGGAGAGAGAGAGAGTGAGAGAGAGAGAGAGAGAGAACGTGCCCAAGATGGAAGCCACAGTGTTTTTGTAAGGTCAACTGCAAAGCAACCTTCCACTACTTCTGCTGTATAACTTTTCCTGAAAGTGAATCAACAGGGCCTGTCCACACTCAACGGGGAGAAGGCCACACAAGCGATGAACCCCAATGGGGCCCGAGGTGAGGAAGTATAACGTCATGACTTTTACTATTTTCAACCCATCCATAACAACATAAACATTCCTTTCTAAAGGTGACTCAAATTTCCTGCGACATCTGTTCTCGAAGCCCCACAGGTAAGTGTCTAAGTAGCAAAAAGCATATTAGATAGCCATGATAAGAGAAGGTTTGAGGTAAAATGTGATCCTTCAACACTATTATTTGTTTAAGATCATATTTCAAATATACAATTTTATACTTATTGTTCTTAATGAATTCAATAGATTACCCTTAAATAATTCCTTGTTTTTATTTCAAACTTCTATCGTTTAACCTCCTATTTGTGTAAATAAATATTCTGTAGAATACTGGCAAGAAAATGCAAGTTTAAGTAACTTTCAAGCTTTAACAGCAACATCAACAAAAGATGTGCTCAACTGGTATTTGCGAAGAGCTTCAGAATAGCAAGTCTTCTGCTCTCGTCCGCACTCACCCCTTCCTTCTTTGATTGTTCTTTCTTACGTGCTCTCAGAAGTGTGTATGGCTTCCATGCAGCAAGCGAAAGCTTTGCTCGTGGAGCGCTGGAGCCCCTCGACTACACAGTAGGCCGTTTCTAATCCATTTGTCACAAGCCAGGAAGCCACTAAGTGACGGCTGGCTCCTTCTCTTGACAGCGAGCGATACTGGAAGGCTTGCCCGGTGCTCAGGACTCAGTGCCGTGTGGGAACGCCTGTCCACTTCCCTCGTGGTGCTGCAACCCTATTTTAAAGCAGGCAGATCACTCACAGCGCGTGTATTCTCTGCCCAAATGGCGACGTGTGCCAGGAAACACCATCGGCACCTTCGTCCTCCGCTACCTCTTTGCCAGTCCATGGCAGAAGATTTTTGTCTTGCTTCAGCTTTCATGACAAAGTTCTCACATTTTTTAATTTTTATTTTTATTCACCCCTTTAGGTGTTAATATCTCCTAGTACTGAAATAGCCCCTTTAAGTAAGAGTGTGGATCAATTCAATTTCCCTGCGTGTGCAGTGGATGCGAGTCCATGCGTACATGGTCGGGCCCCTCCCTCTCTGAGCTGCAGAGTACAGTTCACAGCCTTGGTGAGGCGCTTGCTGACATGCATAGCAGGTGTGTGAGCAGCGAGGGTAACCAAGCTGCTTCACAGAAAAATAACTTTAGCTGCTATATCAACATATGGAGAGGACTAATTGAAAATTTATAATGATGAGCATTTGTCAATTGCTTAACATATGCCAAGTGCCCACATTACATACAATGTCCAATTTAGTGCTCACAGCAACCTTTAATGCTGTGGTTATCACCATGTCATCATCTGGAGCAGCTCAGGGCTTCTCTAGAGTTGTGACCTAGCGAATGACAGAGCCAGGGTTCGGACTCGGTTTTGTCTGTCTCTGAAGCCACCCCTTTAGCTACTCTTCATGGTTGCCTTTAGGAAAGGAGAAGTACCCTCTTAACTTACACATTCCCTGGCATCTGCCGCAGGGAGGGGTGTTCAACATGCTAAGAACATGGGGAAATCAGATGTGGCACCGTGAGTACTGGTACTATGTGGCATTCTGTGTTCAATGCCAAAACATGCTCATTAGACAACAGGGATAGCCAAGGGTGTGGAGAGCCAGCTCATGCAGGCTTGGAAAGCCCGCTGCTGAATTTAAGAAATTTTCCAAACTACTTATCAAAACAGATATTATTAAAAACTAAATGATAGCCAGTCCCTTGCTCAGTTATTCTGCACAGCACAGAGAAGCTGGATCTCATGTCCCAGTGAGATTAGAGTCCCAGTGATGGAGACTTAATGCCAAACACTCATGCACACGTGTGCCCAGAGTCTTGAAGGATGAAGAACTTGAGGGAAAAAAAAGATCTGGTGAGACCAGGCCCCACTGGGGGGATGCTTTCTCTCTCTCTCTCTCTCATATGCACATACCCTCTGGCATTAAAAAAAAAGTAAATTTAAAATTAAATGAACTATTAAAAGAAGAGATCAATGGTGAGAATATTTTGGTTTTGGGTTATTTAACTACATGCTATAGTTGAATACGTCTCCCCACCAAATTCATGTACTGACCCATTGTAACGGGATTAAGATGGTGAAAACTTGACCCAATTCAAAAGAGGAAACTTTGGGAGTAATTAAGTGATTATGTCATTACAACTGAGTTCTGGTGGGTTTATAAGAAAACGGAATCAGACTAGAATAAAGAGGCTCAAGGACAGTCCTTCTATTCTGTTCTTGCTCTGCGACGTGACTGGGACTCCAATACACCCAGAAAATACGACCCTTTGACCTTGGACCTCCAAACCTTGGGCTAAGTCAGCCTCTATTTTTATAAATTATCCAATCTGTTAGCAATGCAGTAGGCGACTGAGACATGAGGGCTGCTCTTATCTGTGCTGCTGAGTTCCTTACATGCAGAGTTTCTGCGTGGCAACATTCTACAAAATGGCGTCCTGCCATGAGCTCTTCTCAACTCCGCAGTCACACGAGTAGCCTGAAATCAGCTGTGATGGGAATACTTACACCATAGAAATGGGCAACCTTATAAAGCAGGTCTCAGCTTGTTTTGTTAATTGTTAAGCCTTCTCTTTTTATGTGTACACACTTTATTAGGCATCAAGATACAATGATGAATGAAAATGACCACAGCTATCTGATCTCGTGGGGCTTATAATCGAATGAAAGACAGTTACTAACAAAATGATGTTTTAAATAGAGTTAAAACTGCAACTGTAATATGGGCCATGACGGAGAAGTATAAAGAGTTCTGAGAGAATGAAATAGTGGGACTTAGGCCATTGGGAGGTCTTCCCTGAGGAAGCCATGATTAAGCTGGTAACGGAAGGGAGAGTGGGACTCCCCAGGTGAAGAAGGAAGGAAGCATTCCACAGAAGGAGGCGCTTGTAACATAAAGACCCTCGAATCTTGATGTGATGGAGGAAATGTTACATCAAGATAAACCAATAGCTGACTAGGTGGGTGCTCCAGCTTCAGACATGTTGCCAATATTATCAGAGGGGAAAAAATGTCCTGAAGTCTAGTACGTTTCCAGGGAAATGGACTCTCTCATTCTCGGGCAAGGTCCCTTCAGCGCACACAGGTGACCTCAGTGTGTTGTGAAAGTAACAGTGAGCACCTCTTTCCACATTTGCCGTGATCGTGATGTATGCACGCGATGGACGAGCATTTGGCACATGGAGAACTGCAGACGTGATGACCACGTGGAGAGGAGGCGAGGCCCTGCCCATCGATGTTCAGCAGCAGGAGCCAGGACCTTAAGGCAGCAGAGGTGAGCACAGCCAGGGAGGGCTGAGGGGATCGTCTTTCAGGCTTTGCCAAGAACTTCCCTAGGACTTGAGAATAGTTCCTCATCCCTGGAAACCCTTCAGTCCAGAGCAGACCAGCATGATTGGTCACCTTAGGAGGGCTCTTTGTTATCTAGTGGCTAAGCTCTGTACTTCGTATGTAAAGACACAGGCTCCCACATCCCACAAGATGTATGTACCACACACGTGCATCGCTGGACTCACGGTCAACGTGAAAGTGAATCTTTGCTCTATTGGCACAAAAACCATCTCAATTCATTACATCCTTAAGCCTACTTTCTATCACATATTTTTATAAATGCTATACTTTATTTATGTTTATAAAATATTTATAGAGAGATTTTTGCTATCGGACATGTGCACTTGCCAGAGAGACAGAGAGAAAGAGAGAAATCACCCCCTTGAGGGGATGATCACACTGCAAACCCTTCTCCTCCGTTCTCCTTTGGGAATTTTGGGCACGCACGCACATGCGCCCAGCGTGAGTTCCAAGCCTCCAGGTCTGGAACTAAAGCCGCAGTCAGCCATTTGCGAGTCCAGCGCCAGAACATCACAGCATCTGCTGGTCGCCCTTTATTTGTTCGTAGGCCATAGGATCTCATTATTACCTCTATCTACTATGAAAATTATTTCAGGCTTCTCCACACATTAGAACCCTGAGGGCAGGGCTTAAATCTCCCTTTCTGGCTCACTGGTATTCCCGGCTGCCTCACAGTAATAGTCGGAGTAAATCAGTGCATTGCATTAGAAACGCGGTTGACTCTTCCTCATGAAATCGCGGCCAGTTTTAACTTAATTGATAGAAAGAGTGCATCTGGCAAAGTTAGATACAAGTATATTAAGAGAAAAATATGTCCTTATGTTTTTGGGTTGCATTCATATGTTCAAATCCCTAATGTGAGAAGTATGTCGTTTTTATGTTCTAATTATTTCCTACAATGACTTAGAATTTTTTTCAGTTGCATAAGTTAAACTTTTATCAATTAATTATGTTGCCAACCTAATAATTACTGTGGCCATTTTGCATAAACAAGTAATTAACACAACTGGTTTATAATTATTGGTTTATATCAGAAAATAATTTATTCTTTCAACACGTTTTAAAGATGAATTCATTTGGTTCTGTAAGAAAGTCATTAATAAAGCATGAGACTCTTTGACCAAATTGAAATACTGATTTCCAATTTGCTTAGAAGCTAGCTGTTTGGTCTATTTATAACTAATAGTGATCTCTTTCAAGGATCGGCTCCTTAACAGATGGAAAGATAGAAATTATTTGTTGTGTTATTTCGTTCTTGTTTCACTCTACACCTGTTGTACGTTTTATAACATTTTTCACCAGAAGTACTAGTGTATCTTTCTTTCATTTGTTAATGATACAGATAGTGCATAATTTCACCCTTATTTAAAAATATTTTTTAGTGGGTCAGTCCATGCTCTAGTGGTTAAGGCATCTGAGGCCCACATGACCAACTCAGTTTGGGTCCAGACCCAGCAGCTTGAAAACATGCTGAGAGCGTGTGCATGCACGCTCAGAGTCCTGATAGGAGGGAGACACGATGGAGAAGGAATGTAGCTGTGACCATTCCCCATGGCAGGTACCTTCTCCTCTGCCTCTCTCTTGTGCTATCTCTCTTTGGTGGCACATGCACATTCTGGCAAAATTTAAAAATGTATATAATTTTTAGAACCATAGGGATATATATGAGAAAAAAAGGATGAAATGAACTTTTCAGCAAACTTCAGCCAACCTAACACCTGTTTGTGCTCTGTTCCCTAAAAGGAGCAACCACTGAAAGTTGGACACTTACCATTCTGGTTGTTTTCCTATGACTTTACATTTATATGAATCTGGCTACCTGTATTTTTGCAGTTCTCATATTTTAATACATTACTGGATCACATTTGTGCTATTATTCTGTTGAAATTTTTTTGATCAATGTTGCCTTAGAAATTAATGTAATTACATGTTCGTCAACTTTAATAGCTATATGTAAGCTTCATAACTAACTAATTCCTGATCACTGGAAATTTGGTAGTTTCTAATTGTTCAGTCTTTCATACACTGTTACACTTAATAATCGCCCATCGAAGTTTTTGTAAACTTACAGAAATATTTCCAGAGGAGTGAATTCTTAAAGATTTTCTGTCACATGAGAAGGCATTTTACCTTTTGAAAAATGTTATCGAACACAGTTTTTTGATGCTAGATGTCATTCACCTTTTTTCCTTTGTGAAACTGATTCAGTTATGGCCATAATTTATATGTAATTGCTTATTATCCAAAAAAATATATTTTCATGTCTTTTGACCATTTGTTTTTCCTATGAATTACTTGCAGGTACCTTCCCAACTTGTCTCTTTATATTGATTTGTTGACCTTTCTCATGCTATTCTCCATCTTTCCACATGGCCGAATTTTGCTGTTATCAATATCAGCATCCCACCTGATTCTCTTTACTTCACTGTATTTTTTAAAACATTGATTCAACTTCTAACTATGTACATTATAAACCCCAATCTTACACTTTCTAAACTGAAACATGTTTAGAGAAATCAGCACGATTACTTTGGTCTACGAATCTGAGGTCATTTTTCCTATGTGATTAATCTCTTGAAAACCTCATCATTTTTTCACAAGGAAATGATATTAACAGACTAATTGAATGTTTCTGAACTGCATCTTAAGAGAGAAATCAACAGTGGAGTCCAGTGTAGGGAACTATAAAACCATAGAATGGATACAGTTTGGGTTTTCGCCAGGTGTTGAGAGACCACTATTTCATAAACTGTCTCGCTTGTCCTCTCAAGCGTCTTGGGGTGGTACAACACGCCATCCTTCCTATTACTGAGATGGGCGAATAAGACACAGAAAGGTTAAATGCTCTTGTGGAACAATCTAGCAAGAGGGAAACGTTCAGTGAGTGGAACGAGGTGACGTGCAAATTACAAAGCAGCTGAAAGGCGGAGAGTCTCCTTTCGTTCGAGGTGCTCGTTCCTGTCACGCTGATGGACGGTGGACACCTGGTAGTCCTGGGTTTACCTGGCATGGGGACGAAATGTGTGTTTTACCTTGTTTGTTTAAGCAAAACCTGTCCCTACTACTTTATCTTTTCCAAATCAAAGAAACTACCCTTTCACTGCACATAATGACCCAAGATTGTTCATTGTAAGTTAGCCTAGCACTTCCCCTGCCCTGTCCTTGGCAAATAGATCCATCACTGTGGTAAGAGTGCGCCCTGTCACACAAGCCTCTGTTTTCTTGGCTGGCATCAGTTTCTTCTTACTCAGGTCTTTCTCCCATTGCACAGTTTCCCATGAGTTACATGCAGATACCTTTTCAACTGTTTTGTCTTTTCAGATTGATTTGTTGAACTCTTTCTCATGCTATGGGGCTCTTGATTTGGGGCCTCGTCTAGTGGAAGAATTAGATATCTATAACTCTGTGTGGGGTGTGTGTGTGTGGAAAGGCATACCCATCCGTATACATATGTACACATCTATGCATGCCTGCACACTACAACTATGACCACAGACGTACAGTGTCATAGAGAAAGCCCATCACTGAGGCTACACAGATACAGCACACCTGCTGACTGCTGAAACTGAGAAGGACATGCAACAAGCTTATGCGTGAGCTCGCCTAGGCACACTGGTAGCACAGTTCCCTTCTATTGCAGTGGTACCACGATGTTTCTTCAGGTCAGACCCGCTCTGAACATCACCCACAGAAGTCCACACGGCTTCAGTGACAGGCTGGGCAGCCCTGTGATGGCTCCTGTTCTGACAGGGTGTGCCCAGGACCAACTGGCTGGGGCTGACTCTGGAACCTAACCAGTCAGCTTCCTACACAGCAAACTTGCTGCATGGATGTTGCTTCATGCCCTGATCTGCCCCACTTTACATCCGAATGAATCAAGCTCAGAAGTCAAAGATCTCATCTGGGGCCTGTCAGGGCTAAGTTTCCCATAATTGCTTGGCTCCTGGCTAAGGCTCCCTCCACATGCCTATTTACCTTGTTTTCCCTTAGAGTCTATCAGTCAGTCCACAAATGCTCACTGACCACCTGCACCTTGCCTAGTAATGTGACAGGCTGAAAATGCAGTGATCAACAGAGCTGTGGTCTACCTGGGAATGTAGATACCAAAGAGCCAAAAAGGTGTTTGTCAGCCCCAAGGAGAGTGAGGTCAGTAGTAGATTGAGAAGGAGGGTGTGAGAAGGGGATGAAGAACAGATGAGTGGTTTCCAGGGATTCAGAAAGAAATCAGGTGAGGCGAGCATGGCTAGAGGAACGCAGAAGGGGGACACTGTGGCACTGACTCTGTCCAGGATGGTTACAAACTATGTATGTGAGAAAATGATATACGCCTAAGCACACGTGTGCACATGCACACACGCACACACGCATACAAGTAAGTCTGGAGAAAATGCACAAGAACTATGGATGTCCTATAGTTCATATCCTGGTTGTGGTATTGTGCTACAGATTTGCAAGATGATACCATTGGAGTATATATAAGATTTCGGTATTATTGTCACAACTACATGTGAATCTACAATTATTTCAGAAAAAAAATTTATTTGAAAAGTGAAAGGGTATTAGTTTAGTCTGGTAACCCCAATAATGTTCTAAATGGATTAAACCAAAACCCAGAATATGAGTTAGGAGGAGCAGGGGAGGTGAGAGTCAAGGGAGTGGTAATGTAGACAAAAGAGGCAGAGCGGGGTGTGCAAGGCCTGGAGCAGAGAGCCCCACTCAGCCATGAAGACAATGAGATCCTGACATTTGGAATGAAGCAGATGAATATGGAAGACTTAGAGCTAAGCCAAGCAAGCCGGACTATGAGGGACAGATTTGGATGTCCCCACTCAGTACATACTGATTGTCTGTGCTCTGTGGCTGAAACTGAAAGTGTGGAAGGTACAGTCATAGGGAGGGCACTGCAGATACCAGAGATAGTAAGGACAGGGGTAATACAGGCGTGGATAATGGAGGGAGGGAAACAGCGAAAAAAAATACATTTAATTGACACTAAAATGAAAAGCTATTTGCTGATGATAATGTATATAGTAATGTCTTATTTTAACTGATATGAATGGTATTCGTGCTGTAAAAGCAATGGTGTCCACTGTAAAGATAAATGTGATTCAATGTAAATTAAAATAAAAGAAAAAAGAAAAGCCCTACTGGGTGGGAGATGCAAAGAAAGGTTCAGCTTTCTGAAGTATGGAAACAGCGAGAGGGAAGTCTCAATGTGAGTCTCAAAAGTAAGCAAGAGGGGAACCAGCAGTTAGCGTAATGGCTATGTCGCTGGACTCCCACGTAGTCGACCGAGGTTCGCATCTCGGACCCGGTGGCTTACAACTCACGCCGGGCGCGTGTGCGTGCGTGCCCAAGATCCTGAGAGGAGAATGTAGGAGAAGGGATTGCGGCGTGACCATCCCCCCTGGGGGGTGATTTCTCGCTTTCTGTCTCTATGTCTCTCTCTGTCTGTCTGGCGAGCGCACGTGCCCTATAGCGAAAAACCTCTCCAAAAAAAAAAAAAAAAAAAAAAGTAAGCAAGAGGCCAAATGACTTAGGGCATTGCAGCCATAACCAGTATTTTATTCTCCTTTTATCTAATGGTAATTTATTCTAAGGAGAAGAATGATATGATTAGATGAGTGTTTTCTATTATCCCTCTGGCTGTGGAGTACAGATGAAATTAGAAATCAGGGAATTGTGGGTGGGAAGAGAATACTTCAGAAAACATAACAATAGTCAAGGGGGATCAGGAGAACTAAGCAAAATGATTGCAATGTGGATGGGGAGTGGAAGGAGAAAAATGGGTAGACTTGGATATTTAAGGAACAAAAAATGGACTTGACAATAGATTGGATAAATTTTTTTCTAGCTGAGTGGATGGTAATGGTATTTTCTAGAACCAAAAATATGTGGGAAAAGGATCTAAGATTTCAGATAGTAAGACTGATTTTGGAAAGCCTTTGTAGGTAGGACTCTGCGTAAAACTTTTGCAGGTTAATTTCTATGTAGCAAATAGTCCCATAGTTCTTAGAGTCATATTCAAAAACTTAACGACTAAGACTGCCCATCTCTCTCCGCTTATACTACACTCTACACAGGCAGCAGCACGTCCCCCAGACATGGAAGAACAGTGGAGCTGGTTTATGTCAAGCAACAGTTACCAGAGGGAAGAGATGCCTGCGGTGCGAGGAGGGGGCGGAAGCTGGATGCAATGTCACTAAAAAGTCTATTTTCTGACATGAGGAAAAAGCATGTTTCTTATAATATCATTATAGATTGTGAATCATGTGTGAAACTGACCAGCTAAAACTGTAAAAGTTCTTATTCTAGGCATCATCTAGATCTTTTCAGAATATTGAAAAGTAAAATTTTTTTCTTTCTCAAACTTTTGGTCATTTCTCAGACTGAATTACTAATACTTTTCGAGAGCAATTTCTGAAAGGTAGATTTTATTATGATTTCATTTCTGGAGGCCATGCATGTACTATATGCTATGTTAAGAGGGATTCAAAATACCAAATAAACTATAAACTTTAATAGTCACATGAAAATATTACATATATTTTGATAAATGTTCCCTTCTATTATGAGCTATTAAACAATTAGAGAGAGGACATTACTAATCCCTATACATACGACCATACATACTTCATGACATGTACACTAGTCACGAAGGAATAAGCTATGATTTCTTATCATGATCTTAAAAGTCTACTGACGCAGCCTTTTATAGCTTCTGTTTTCTGCCTCTTTCATCCTGACTGAACACTCTGGGTACCCTAACCTGCTTTCAGCTTCTTAACTGCTGAAGTCATTCCTACACTTCAACACTGTGTCTTCCATAGCCAAGTCCTTTCAATTCTTTGGCCCAAATTCCATGACCTAAATCAAGTCTTTTGCCTAAAAGGTCAACACACAGAGTTCATTGTCTTTATTGCAGTTACCACATGACCTATCACCTATCTATATCTGAAAATCTGTCATCTATCAATAAATCATCTCTATCGGGTGAGTTTCTTCTATCCTATGGAAGAGAAAAACTCTCATCTTTATCATCGTTGTATCCTTTAAACTTTATAAAGTCCTGAGACACAGAAGTTGATAAAAATAGATATTTAACAGATCAATGAAAGAATGAGCATTTGAAAGCCTTGTCTTTTCTTGAATGGTTGTTATTATTTTAAATTTAAAGTTTATATCTAAGTATAAACATAGAATTGAATTAGTTTGATGAGATAAATTTTCTATGATTTTAATCAAGGAAGAAAATTTTAAAAATTGAATTTTATTGCTTGCTGCATATTTTTAAGATTATTTTTTAAAAAGAATTATTTATTTAATTTTACTTATTCATTCATTTTAACTTGACCAGAGAGTGACAGAGAGAGAGAGAGAGAGAGTGACAGAGAGAAAGAGAAAGCAAGCCGCCAAGTCCGGGACTCAAACTATGGTCAGTCATGTGAAAGTGTCTAGCACCTTACCACACCACCTGTGGGTCTCTTTTTTAAGAGTCTTTAAGATAGTATTTGCTCTACCAATTTTAAATTGCGTGTTACCGGGTATGTAGTGAAACATCTGTATCAGTTTTCATATATATATATATATATATATATATATATATATATATATATATATGTAATGATGATTTTCCTCTTGTCATAGCTTATGGTAAGCAGAATTTAAGGTGGCCCCAAGAATCTATCCTTGATTTAACTCTTGAAATTATGTTATTCTACAAATCAAAAGGAATTCTGCTGCTGTATTAAGGCTACTAATCATTTTATCTTAATAAATCTAGATTAAAAGATGAGGTGTGCCTAAGTTAATCATCTGAGCCCATTAAAAAGACCCAGGCGATTAAGCTAGGCATACCTGGTATCTTAAAACCTGAGGCCAGCAGGTGGTGTGGTGTTGAGGTGTTGGACTACCACGTGGTGGATCTCAGTTTGAGTCCCAGACCTGGCGACTTGCTTTCTCTCTCTCTCTGGTGAGCAAATGCACCCTACAGCAAATTATATAATAATAGTAAATAAATTTAAATAATAATTTTTTTAAAGTTAAAAGATTAGAAAGTCGAGTTGACATCTCCTGGTAGTGCAGGAGGAAGCCAGTCCAATTTGAAGGATGCTGGGGCTGGGGGTGGTGGGTTGGCATTTGATGCCTGGTAAATTCTGGGTTTTGAAGGTGGGAGGGACTACACATCGAGAGATGTGAAAGGCCTCTAGAAACAGAGGTTTCCTCTGCTGACAGCTGGCAGGGAAACAGCGGTAAGGAAGTGAATTTGCCCGAAAGATGGTGTGAGTGTAGAAGACTCAAGGCATTAGGTGAGGCCATGACTGACACCTCACTGAAACCTCGTGGGACCTGGGCTGAGCCTGTGAGGGCCTGAGCTCTGACCCACGGGAACTGAGACAGTAAGTGGGGATGTGTACGTTATAGCCATTGGGATGATGTTATTCTCAAAGCTCACGTCCCTTTACACAACGGCCAAGCACTGTAAACTGCACCCCATCAGATAGACTTCCATGGCTCGCGTGTTGGGAGAAGATGGATGAGCAGGGCCTGATGTTCTAGACACTGAAAACAGAGTAAAAGGAGCTGCCTGTACGTCGTGAGGCGGAACGTTGTGTCTGAGCTAAGTGGGTGGAAGACATACGAGCGCAAGGAGAAGGGCTAGAAAACACTGCATTTCTGCAGATCGTTAGGCTACGAAGCACTTGAAGAAAGATCGGCACGTGGTAATCAGAAACAGAACACGTGGTTGAATAGTACTGAGGTGTCCCATGTCACAAATGTGGAGAAAGGAAAATACCGTCTCTGCCAGTAGTACCCTCTCCACAAGGCAGAAATCAGGCGGAGCGCGGCCCAGTCCTCCGGAGCCCTGGGGTCCCCCGGGATGCAACGGATCTTGGAGACTGCTATGGACTGAATGCTTGTGCCCCTTCCCCTACAAATGACACACTCGGGCCCTCACACCCACGGAAACGGCATCAGTAGGTGGGGCCTTCGGAGGTGGTTAGGTTTACATGAAACCCTGAGTGTGAGGCCTTTACAATGGGTCCAGGGTCCTTCTCAGGGAATATTCCAGTGCCCACCCCACTCGCCCTCCCTGCCCCGGGAGGCTGCTGCAAGGAGATGCCCACTGATAAAACATTATTTGGCATTATAAATGAACACCTCTAAGATTTACAATATTCGTGTATAAAATGTGCATTTTCTAAAAGCTTTTCTCATCAATGGGAACTATACCCTGTTTTTATATAAATTTAGATTTAGATTTAAATTTAATTATTATTAACTCACCATTGAATTCACATATAGCTTGCCTGATTACTTGCAGCCGAAGCTACTTTTTACTTTTTTCTTAGATAATCTCCTTAGTATATCACCTCGCATTCTCTCTCTCTCTCTCTCTCTCTCTCTCTCTCGCTATATATATATATATATATATATATATATATATACACACACACACACACACACACACACACACACATACATATATTTGGCCATAGACACATGTGCTCCCTGGAGAGAGACAAGAGAGAGGGAAAGTGAGAAATCAGCCCCCAGGAAGATGACCACGCTAAAATTTCTTCTCCACCACTCTCTTCTCAGGGTTTCGGGCGTGTATGCACATGCACCTGGCTTGATTTTCAAGCCACCAGGTCAGGGACTTGAACCATGGTCCCATGTGAGAGTTTAGCATCTTAATACCACACCACCTGTTGGCCCTATGCCTCCTTTTGTCTTTATTTTTATTTCTTTAAAATAAGTATTTATTTAATTTTATTTATCCATTCATTTATTTTAATTTGATCAGAGAGAGACAGAGAGAGGGAGTGAAAGTGAGAAAGCAAGCCTCCAGATCCAGGGCATGAACTGCGGTCAGCCATGTGGGAGCGTCCAGCACCCTAACTACCATGCCACCTGCTGGTGCCCCCCTTTGGTCTTTATTAAACCATTTCTTGGCTAAGTTGCTTTACTAAACTACTTCTTATGCATACTATTTATGAATTTGTAAAACACACACACACACCAAGAGTGTCCTATTCAGTAGATCATTGACTCAACCACATTTATTTTTCTCAGTCACAACACATTTTGTCTTGTGACATTTGATCTTTTAAAACAAAAAATCTATGATACTGACCTTAAGAGAAAGACATGGAGCCAGAACTCATGGCACGCGCGCACAGAGTCTTCGCATTTTAACTGAGCAGCATGTCTCCCATGAGAGGATGACATTTCCTGCTGCGCCTTTCACCTCCATCACCACGGGTCTGAGCTTTCCAATTAGAAACAGACAGGAAGATGGAGAGGCCCTTATAGGAAGCCAGTGTGTCTTTGCGTTCACCTTCCTCCAGCCACGCAGAGGTCACGTACGGTAGAACCAGAGCCACCTTGGACATGAACGTCTTGGAGGCCACGTATGTGGCAAATGGAGGGCAGAGAAGCTGTGATGGCTGCTACCACAGAGCCGCTCCCCAGGCTGGCCAGCTACTTCCACTTCACCTGCCTGAGGTCATCACGATTCCTACCTGGCTGAGGCAGCAGGCGGTATCTCCTAGGTCTTACGACTCACGGCCGTGTCTAATTCTCATTAACAGGAAGTCAGGACCTGCTAACACTGGGGAACTCAGGGCGGGAAAATAACAACTAGTGAGTGGAGATGATTTTCTAAATAAATATGATATTATTTTCAATACTCCTAAAGTCTTTATTTATGTGGCTGTAGTTTCTAGATTTATTATAAAATTTCTATCCTTGAAAAGAAAAATCAGTTGTAGTGCATCACACCAAATCAGACATCGGGTTGACAGTGTCACCCTCCATCTCCCTATTTTCAACTACTAGACAAGAAAAAAGGAAGTCATTGGTGTGTCTGTCTGACATACAGGAAGGATGCGTTTCCACATCATACAAAAGCAAAGTTTCTGTTCTTCAACTGAAAGGTAACATATAAAGTGGTAAAACTAGACGTACCATCTGGTTTACACGGAGAACCGAGAATACTGAGTTGGGACACTTAGTGTCGGTTCCTGTTCTTGGGGTGCAAAGTGGCAGGGCCCAGAAAAAAATGGCCTTATGGAAAGAAACCAGGATTATGAGAAAAGAAAGAAAGTTTCCTAGTGAAAGCCCCTCCTTTTAGCTGGGAAGATCGTCAGCGGCAGAGTCAGCCTCTCTGAGAGAGAACCAGAGTGGCACCCACGGCCCAGACCGCGAGGTGCAGTGCAGCGGTCTAAGAATGCCCTTGCCTTACAAATCTCCGTGGGTGCATGCTCCTGCTTCTTTGTGGGAGAAAAATCATCACATTCATTAGCTTCTCAATGGCATCTGTGACACCGAAAAGTTAATAGCACTCCTTAGAGGGGTCTCCCAAGAAAAAGGCTAGATCTGCAGAGGTCCAGGGGTCATTTTGATTTTTTTTTTCTAAATTTCAATCCGTATCTCACTTTCAGAACTAAGTTGTACTGATGACTTTTATTTTATTTTTAATTTTTCTTTTTTCTAAAAAAAAAAAAAAAAAAAAAAAAAAAGACTCTCAGTAGATGGCAGTGAAGGAGCTGCTCTGCTACTTAGAAAACCTCGGAGAGGAATTTTATCTTCTAATAAGATGTCCACAGAGCCTGCGTACCCAGCTCCTGCACGTGGAGACTATTCAGGTGGGAGATGACACAACCTTTTTCACACACGTGGGAAACAACAGAACCGGTTTCTTTTGCAGGACATCTACGGCCATAAGTAAGGGGTTCACGTGATGCCAACAGAACAGAGTAAATGAGTAGATATGGCACAGCCAGGCAAACACGAGGCAGTTAGAGCCCTGTGACCAAGAGTTACTTCTTACAGCCCAAGTATTTGTCTGCATCTCCTCTGGGTTATGGAAAGAGCCTGAAGTTTTTTAGAGCACCAGAGTGGTCAAAGTGGTCACTTCTCTTTTAGGAAGATGCACTCTCTGGTCTGGTGTGAGAGCTCTGAGTGTGTAAGAGAATATTGGCAGGGAAGTCGATCAGCAGATTATGGAAGCAGAACAGGCAGAATTGACAGAGGCCATACTTAGTTTAAAAGAAAAATAGTGAGACGAGAAATGAAGGGAAAGTGTTGAGACATGTTGCCGAGAATGTCGTGCTAGCACCACATGGTTGCTTAGACAAGGAGAGAGAGTGAAAAGAAAGTTCACTGAGATGACTTCCCCACCAAACGGTGTAACTGATGGCTGAGAGAAAAGCAACTGTGAATATACAGCATGAGATCTTTGACTTTGAAAGGGATTAGTTAATAATGTTTGTTTTGCAAAAATTATTTTATCTTTTTGTTTGTTTGTTTTGGGGCAACTTCCTGAGAGCAGGCTTTGTGTCCCAAAAGTGCACTGAGCTTTATCTGTCAGGCCCGGGGGTGTCACGGCCGCTGGTCTCTTGATTGCAATAGTCATTGGCCAGGCTGTAAGAACCACCAGCCCAGGAGAACAAGAAGGTCACCGTAGTCCTCCTGCAAGAGGCTGACTTTCCGTCCCAAGTTCACACGTCTGGTTTCAGTGTGAAGTGTTTCATCTGTGCTCTCCACCAGGGTGGCAAGGTTGCCAGTTGCCTCGTTTTCTTATCCAGTTCCTTCCCAGGTGCCTGCCCCGTTTGTTTGAGGTGACTTGATGACGGCGGAAAGTCTATCAAGGCTGGCATCCTGCTCTTGGACAATGGCCTGCTGCTGTTGGATTTCATTGAAATCTAAGCCTTGGATCTCCGCTGGCTCCTCCAACAGCCGAGGGTCGAGCACGCCTTGCTTGGCCTTCCCGGTCATGCCCGGACCTGCTCTGTGTCGCCGACCCACCTCACTGCGTCCATCCACGTCTGTCACCCCCGTATCGCAGGGCTGCACACTGCCAGAGGAACAGCAAAGCCACAACAAAGCGGCCCACAGTAGGTGTCTGACTTCACTTAAAGGCCCTGCTCAGGAGCCTGCTGATGCTTAGCAAGGTTCATTTAGTAACGTTTATATTACAAACATTGTTATATCAGTTCCAAAGATGTATTGTTAGTATATGCATGTCATGTCAAAAGTTACAAAGAAAAACACCTTTTTTGGCTTCAAAATAGTTAGTGCCAACAAATCCTCTCCAGACATCGTTCTATTAACTTTGTTAACTATAGTTTTGAAAGAAATAAATTACATTAAAAATTAAAATTTCAAAAGTCTCTAAATTTTTATAGTTCCCTAGTGGGACAATGAATCTCAGAAGTTGTATTTCATTGAACAGTGTTTAAATGCAAATTATATATCTCTCTAATCCCCAAAGTAATAAACTGTGATCTATCCCAATGAGACAGATGAAGTAAAAGCATAATTATTGGTTCTGCACTTGAGAGACCAATTAAAACATACATCCATCAATTTAGTCAATCTTGCTGGCCTTATGGACCCTCATCTCCTTATTACGTGATATATTAATTATCTATTGCTACATAATAAATGACTCCAAAATTTCACAGCTTTAAAGAATGTTTTCTTTATTAAATCTCATGAATGACTTTTTTTAATTGCCAAAGAGAGTATGTACTCAGCAGAGAGAGAAAGAGAGAGAGAGAGAGAGAAAGACAGAGAAAGCACCCAACAATGTGATGTGGTCACACCACAATCCTTTCTCCTCCAGTTTTCCATTAGGATTTTGGGAGCACACACATACATGTACCCTTAACATGTCCAAGACAGCAATAGCAGGCTACCCAGATCATACGAATCTCACACATAATCAGCCAGTCGTGTTCTGTAGGATCAGTGATGAAGACGAGCAAAAGCATTGTTTGACACTGAAACTCAGCCATGTGAACTACAGGTCTGATAAAAGGGATTCAGAGCTTCTTTTTATACAGACTTAGATCAGTACAGAAAGATATCTCTATGTGTGCTCCCTGGATGAGAATTAAGAAGACCTCAATATCTGAAGAGACGTCAAAAAGCATATGCAAAAAACAGAATTATATTACAAGTTTGTTTTGGAGTAAAAAAAATAAATTAATTCATGAATAGTTTTTTCATAATATACTTTTTCATGATCTTTTTGAAGTATTATTGTATTCCATTTTATCTTTGCATAGGTTACAACAGAAAATTATTTTTTTCCAAATTATGTAAAAATATAAATACTTCATTTATAAAGAAGAAAAGTCTAAAGTGTATGCATTTATGCTTAAAATTAAATATCTTTTATAGTCTGAAAATCATGCATATAACTTAGCTAATACATGAATTTTACTTTTTTTTACTAAGAATGTCAATGTCTGTTTTGTTGACCTTAACAAGATATTTTTATCAAAAACAAAAAAGAAGAGAAAAAATATAAAATTTCTCAAGAAATATTTCCAAAATGAACAAATTCACCTTTCTCCTAAATAAGCTCTTGAAGATACAAAATGTTGTTTATACTTGTTTCTAGGAAATTTTTTGAGGTTTTTTATAATTTAAGATAATTGTTTTCTTCAATTATGATTTAGAATTAAGGTGTTTGGGGAATCTATAAGAAAGCTTTAAATATATTACATTAAAACTACTAAGTCATTTTTTCTTCATATCTAAGTACCATTTTGAGAGCTATCATTAAAGATAGTTAAATTAGGGGCTGTTAGGGGGCATAGTGTTTGAGGGTCTGGACTCCCACATGACCAATTGCAGTTCAAGTCCCAGACCTGGTGGCTTGTTTGCTCGCTCGCTCTCTCTCTCTCTCTGCCCCCCCGCCCTTTGTCCCTCTCTGGTCAAATTAAAATAAACAAATAAATACAGTTAAATGAAATAGTTCTATAAAAATAGTTAAATTATTTGTGCCAGTTTTCTTTGCAGAAAAAGAAACCTAATTATTAGTATAGCTATAATTTCAGTTAGCGGACACCATACAACTTTAAAAGAGTTAGATAGCAGGTTATTATTCTTACGTTTGCTTCAATTTTCTTCTCTCAGGAAAGAAACCATGACATATTCATTTCTTCTTTAGGCAATTTCTTCTAAAAGCTCAACTACCCAGAAGGAAAGCTTTCTATCCCTTTCCTTGGTCAAGATTTAGCTCTTGTAAGATTTCAGGCCTGGAAAAGCCATTATCTCACCATCTAAATTTGGATCTTGGTTGTCAGGCTCTCATTTGCATTCCATCAGAAAATGGCTACTTGAAGTCACTCATCCTGCTTAATAAAATTGGCTCTTGAAGCCAATGCTGGGCCAGATGGTGATGCAGAGATAAAACGCCATGTTCTGCTAGGCAGTCCCATGTGGGAAGGTTGCCGGTTCACACCCAGGGACTTCCTCGAGCCTACTGGGCACGTGCACGCCCGTGATCTGGGACTCGACGTGGTTCACGCTGTAAGGCTCTGTTAGGGATGTTCTCTCTCTCTTTTTTTTCAGAATGATATGAAGTACAAAGAAACTTGAACTTTTACAAATAAGTAAATACGAGACCAGCAGGTGGTGTGGTGGTTAAGATGCTGGACATACCCACATGGCCAACCATGGTTTGAGTCCTGGACCTGGTGACTTGCTTTCTCATTTTCCCCTCTCTGTATGTGTGTGTGTGTCTCTCTCTCTGGTCAAAATTAAATTAAATGAATGAATAAATAAAAATTAAATTAAAAAAAGATAAGTAAGTCAAAGTCAGTGCCTAAAAGCTGTAGCCACATACCCTATTTCAGGCATTCTTTTCCAGGCCCCCGACTTCTACTTTGCCCCCACTCACCCGCCACCTGCCAGCTACCAGGTTTCCTAATACTCACCTGTTCTTTCACAAAACATCCATGAAGGAGTTTATGGAAGCGATTTTAAAGCGTAAGCATTGCATCAACCTAACTTGGAAAGAATGCAAGCCAGTAAGAGTTGAATGGATGGGTGAGTGGCGGCCCTGGTCTGTGCTGTACATGGTGTTCGCGTCCTCCTCCTGCTCAGCCTTTCACCAGGTGATGTTGGTCCTGTCTGTTACCATGGCCGGGCCTTTGGCTTTGCTGATTGAATGACTGAGGGGAAAAGTGGCAAAAAAACAAACTCGCATTTCCATTTTACACCATGGTTTATGAGTAACAACAATATGTTTTTCTTTTTTAAAGGATTATTTTAAATGTATTATTATTATTATCATCATCATTATTTAATTTGACCAGAGAGAGAGAAGGAAAGAGAGAAAGGAAGCTACCTCATCCAGGACTCGAACTGCAGTTGGTCACGTGGGAGTTCAGTGCCCCTAATCAACACGCCCCTGCAGGATCCTGAACGATCAGTGATAACATATAAAATATGGGTAGCCCTGTTCATCACAAGTCACACTAATACACTGATGATCAAGCTGCCAGCTGGGACCATGTACGGCGCGTGTACACTTCCGTGTTACACGAAGTTCACTTAGCACGCACAGCAAGGTTACTAGAATGAGGCGGGGACTGATGCTGACTGGATGTGACTGGATGTTATTTGAGTTCTGAGAGGTCTTTTTGGTTACATTTTTACATAAAATCTCACCATGTCACCATCTTTCTGCCAAAGAAAACACATGTGTCCACACAGCCCGTACACAAAGGAGGTCACATGAGGTGCCACGCTGCCGACTCACCGGATCAGGAATTGTGTGGGGTTTCCTTCCTCCTGCCCTTGGACCCTGTCACATGTTTGATATGCAATAGCCCCACCCAGGTGGTGAGCCGAGGCAGAAGAGGGTGGGTGAAGGAGCGAACCTGTCATGTCGTCTGTAATCTAAAAGCCCAGAGAAACACAGAAGGCCACATTTCCTGCTGTAGTGGTGACTTTGTGTGCCCAGAAAGTGGCTTGTCTGTACAATGAAACTGCTCACCAGCTGGCTAAGAGACATGAGTGCTGGTTTTTAAAAAAGCTGATCCTGAGAGTACTTCTGCCTGCTTCTACCGAGCAGCAGGTTTGTGAAACAGAAGAGCTTAAAGAACGTGCTAGAACACCATTAGCTTTTTAATATGTTAAACAATGTTTAAGCCACGTTTCCTATGACATATCAGACTGCCACCTACTGCGAGTACCCTGCTCCACTCCTGTTACACGAAGTCGCTCTCCACTCGCAGCGGGGTTCCTGAGCCAGGCGGGGAATGATGCTCACTGCACTCGGAGCAGATGAGCGTCCTCTCAGCAGCTGTCCCCTGCCTGTCCTTACTCAGGACGGTTTTTTTAAACAAGTCTGTATGCCTTCAACCCCTAATTTCTACACTCATTTCCAACTGACCTGAGACCAGAATGCTCTCGATTTTCTTCTGTTTCTCCAAACATTGATGTATTCTCTCCTTTCCTCGGATGCTGGGGAGAAAAGCATCGTGGCCCCACCGCCCCCCACTTCTCACGTAAACCCTCCCAGAGACCTGTACGACACTCTCAGGGAGCCCTCATCTTTCCGCCTTTCATCTCTCCACATTCAGGTGCTCAACTCCGCCTACGAAATGCTTCCCTGGCCTAGAACCCTCCTGCCGCCTCTGGCTTCTTTGCAACATGCAGTTGTATCTCTTTCCCCTTTCCGTCGTCGGTCCATCCTGGCTACCTGCATTTTCTCTCCACGCTCTGCCACCTCCTCTCACCATCTGATAGAAAGTGCCCTCCGAGCTGCAGTCACCCTCTAAATGCCAGCTACAATGACAGCCTCTCCGGTCCTGTTCCGCGGCCTTCTACGGCTCCCATTTCTCCCCACGGTCTCTGTCCTCCAGACAGGCCGAGCCGTCATGTCAGGACCGCATTGGCCTCCGTCCGACTCGGGCTCTCACTGAGTCCGCCACTGTCACTGGGGTGTTTCCCTCTCTACCACGTGAAATGATCTCTCAGGCTACTCTGAAGCTTCAAGGCTCTTGGTTTTCTCTCTCCTAAGAAATCTTCAGTTATGTTATTAGTACTTGCACAAATGCTGTATTTCTATTACATAGTGAACTGCTTTACTATGGGACTGCCCCTTACAACACTACTGATGCAAATATTATATCTATACATATATAAATATTATATATACACACATACATGTTCTCTCTACATAATATATATTATTTAATATTTTATCTTTGTATCAATGACAAACTATACATACGTACACACATATGTATATATGTCAATATATTATACATTTTATCTTTGCACCAACAGCACAGCGAGGAGCAGTCCCACAGCACAGCAGTAAGTGCTGTGTATTGAGATCTGAGTCCTACGTAGCTGGCTGAGGTTCAAATCCCAGCCCTAGCAGCTTGAAAAACATGCTCATACGCACCTCAAATCCTGACGGGATGGAGAAACAGAGGAAAAAGGACTGTGGCATGATCACACCCTGCTCAGACGTTCTCTCTCTCTCTCTCTCCCTCTCTCTCTCTCTCTCTCACGCACACCCGTGGAAACTGAAAAAAAAATGATGCAATGACTAGCATTGCACCAAGCTCTGAGGTGCAATTTGACCGCCTATTTGACCGCCACGCAGTTGCAGACTGAATGACCCCGCAAACATTTATCGTTTGATTTCCAAAACGTAGTCAGAGGCGATATATCCAGAATGCAATGTGTACCTTTAATGCCTTTATGTTTGAAGATAAACTATTATTAGTCAGAATTTGTTCAAACTAGCTCATTTACCTTTATTTTGAAGCCAGCTGAAGATTCTTAGCAGCGCTTTAACTTGAAACTGCCATGTGTAGGCAAATAGTGACCAGTTGTCAAAGCAGAGGGCGAATACTCCTGACAACACTCATGAAAATACTCATGACAATACTCCTGACAATACTGAGCAAGTACTCTGTGTCTCCTGTAGTGCTTGCCTATGAATGCTAAGAGCATAACAAGGGGAAAAAAAAAAAAAAAAAAACCAGAATTAAAAACTGTGCTTTTTTTCCCTTTACTTTCTCTTTCCTACACTTTAAAGATTAAGAAGAAACTTAAGCTGCTTGTTTTGGACAAGGGTCACAAGAATAGAAACCCGAGAGGAGTTGGAGGCAAGAAATCCTAAGAGATGGGACTGTTTGCCCAAGAGATAACAATGTAAGCGGTTAAGCTGGGAGAATTGTAAGAATGTACCTTTAACATAAGAGTTAGATGTGTATACTATTTCATTTCAACAGTACAATATAGCTTAGAGGAAATGTAACTTTCTTTAATCTACCAATGCATGTCATAAGGCTTAATGAGCAGATTCCAGGTCGCCTTAAGAACAAAACCAGGGTTATAAATGTCAAGCGAAAGGAAAAGATGCACAGAACGATTTGGGGGCAACCATGAGGGCTGGACTAGCCTTGAAACAGCTCGATTTCTACTGCAGTAACACTGGCTGAACACGGCGTGTGACGGTGTGTGACGCGCTGGGCTCTGGGAGTTGGTTGTGAGCTCCTTAGCTCCTGGCTACAGCCTGGGTTCCAGTAGAGCTGAATAAACTTGTTCCTCCCTCTCTTTCTACTCTATCATCCACAGAAAGGGCCACCAGATTTTAGCCGGCAATAGGAGCATAAACTTTTGCAATGAACTTAAGAATCCAAGATCTAGAAACTCCAGCCTCAGTTTTTCTAATATTAAGGAAGGCGCATGATGAGGAAGGGAGTATTGCAGCCCATTGTACTGCCGGTTGGGCACAGCAGAGGTTTACCTTTGCTTACTTGATTTAATATTTTCTCTGACACACTCTGTGCCGGACGTCCATGTTTTTATATACCTGTATCACATGCACATGTATTGATCCCTATCTACACAGGAGCAGTAGCCCTACAAGTATTCATCGGTACATTTTTAATTTATTCCAGAAATGTCTATTGAGTGCCTGCAGCATGCCAAGGTACTGCTAAGTGCTTTGGGGGATATAACGATGCATTAGACAAAAGCCTGCCCTTCAGGGACTCCCAGTATAATAGGAAACATGCGGAAGATACACAAATAACTCTGGTACAAGGCTGACACTGCCTAGTCCCATGAAAGCACTTCCGATGAAACGCCAGGGGAGTTGTTGAAATAATGAGGAACTTTCCACAGCAGGAAGGAGGAAGGAAGCATCACAGAAAACAGGGAATTGGAGCCGGTCCTTTAACAGCCTTTATCATTTGAACATCAGGGAAATATTTTAACAAGCGGAAACAAAGTGAGAAGAGATAGAGGACATTCTGGTGTGTATGGCCCTTCTGTAAGGGTGGGGCAAAGAGAAACAGAACAGCTGGGGCTGCTGAAAGTGACAGTGACTGCACTTCAGGAGGTGACAAGGGGTCCCTCCTGGCCTGAGTACATGAAGGCAGTAGGGCCGTTGTCCGGACTTCCTCCAGCTCACCCAACAGCTTTCCTCTCCGCAGTGACTGTGTGGACCACCGAGCTGCTGCGCTGTCGTGCAGCCAGAGCTGGCGTGAGGGCGTGCACGTGCCCTTCCACTGCAAGTCACCTGCTGCAGGTCATGTCTACACGCAGACTGGAGCAGCCCCGTCCAGCTTTCAAGCTGTCACCATGACCACCAGTGCTGGGCTCATGCATATTGCAAAGAGTAGAGAGAATAATAATAGCAGTTATTGAGGGTTCGCCCTCAGTGTTGCCAGATTCTAGGCAGGGTGCTTTAGTTAAATATAGACTAACTTCAGGCTGGTCCTGTACACTAGTAGTCGAGGAAGCCAGATACCACTGGGCTGACTCAGTTCAAATCCAGGCCTTGCAGTTTGAATAACACACGGGGCGCATGTGCATGAGCTCTCCAAATCTTGGAAAGATGGAAAAATGAAGGAGGAAGGATTGTGGTGTGACCACAACCCACTGGGAAGTACGACCCACCTCTTCCTCGTTCCCTCTCTCTGGGAAGTGCAGGTGCCCACTTACCTGAGGCCTGAATTAGAGTCACCAAGAGGGAGAATACGCGGGGGGATGAGAGGGAAAGGTAGGACGGCTGACTCTGTTGACTAATGAGGTACTAGGTGGGGTGGCCGACCCCCAAGTTAGACCCCGGGACTCTGCCCTCTTGGTGTTCGCTTCCGTATGCACGCCTCCCACACCAGCAGTTAAGCTGCTTAGCGTATGTATTGCAGGGGCCGCGTATACTACTAAGGCCAGGTCATCTTGCTCTCATCTGAATCACTGAGCGCGGCAGCTGCCACGCTGTGAGGACACTCAAGCTGACTGATGGGGAAGCCCACGAGTTTTGGTACTGGAGCCTTTTGCCAACAGAGAGCTCTAACTCGCCAGCCATTGGAGCGAGTCAGCGTGGAAGTGGATCCTCCTGCTGTAGCCACGCCTTCAAAATGGCTGAACTGGATAGGAGATACTGAGCCTGTATCACCCGGGTGATATGCTCCCCAAATTTGTTAGGAACTGTGTGAGGTAGCGGTTCATTAAAACTGCTTTGGGGGAGTATTTTACATGGCAATAGCTAGAAAACTCCTCCTTACAACTAAAAGAAAGAAGTCTTGAAGTTAATACTTCCGTTACATGTTGTAAAAAACGTGAGGATTATCTGAAACCATGTTTTCAATTTTAGACTGAGATTAACTAGGTGAGAAGAGCGAGGGGCGCTCCAGGGAGACGATGGGATTACTTGGTGTTGGAAAAAACTTATTCAAACTAGATTCGCCAAATGAGATTACGGCTGTGCTCCAAGAAATGAGGGGTCTGTCTCGTTCTGGCTAGGAGATAGGAAGGGGTTGGAAACCACTGGAGAGGTATGTACGTGAGGAGTTTCCAAACATGAAAAATGAATGAAAGCACAAGTTCATTTTGATGCAAAATAATTTAAAAATCCATGTATAGTGTTTCATAATATGCATTTTCCACGCACTTTTTGAAATCCTTATATATGTATATAAAATTAGAATCATCTTCCATAAGTGAATATAGACAATGAAATCGTAGACAACTCCGAACTCCCGTTTCTTCTCATAAACGATGAGGATGAACAGAAAAACCTTGATTGAAACTCTAATAAACTTAAGGGTTCACAGCCAGCAACTAGGTGAATTCTAAATACAAAAAATAAAAAATAAAAATAAATAAAAATAAAAAACTAGAAAGGTAAATGAAGTTTGTGGCATTTTTATTTTTATTTAATCTTCCATTACCCACTCCTAGGCTTGGAAGTAATTTTGGTATTATTTTGAAAGTTTTATTTATTTCTTCCATGAGAGAGAAAGAGAGAGTCACAGAGAGACAGGCGTTCCCCACAGTTTCCATGGTTCCATGGCATAATTCCTCCGCATCCCTAGATCCCTAGATTACAGACAGCTACACCCAGCATGCTCAGGGCATACAGGAAGACCTCAGGAGACAAAACTGGGACTTTCCCACGTGGGGCCAGAAACACAGAGCACTCCACAGACACCATCTGGCCTTCCCAGTGGTTTTGAAGAGGCAGCCCGTGTTCCCACTTTGGGACGCTGACACCTGGTTCTGAGTGGAGCAGAGCAGACCTAATTCACAAATTATTATGTTCTAACCTCTTTTGGAGCTACATAAAAGACTGATGAAAGGTCTTACCTTTGTATTGGCTTACACAGAAATCACTCAGTGTAGAAAAGCAGTGGGCATCGTTTGAAAATACAAGGCAAATGGAGAACCTGCCGCCACCTGGAGCAGAGGATTATGGTTGAGACTTGGAACCACAGCCTAAAGCCAGCGAGGAAAGCTAGGAATCGCATTTCTTCGAGAACTGGTCATTGATAGACAATGGTACATATGCTGAGGGGTTTGGAAAGCCACACATGCCGGGGCAGGATGTGTTCCCTGAAAAGACCTAAGGAATCTCCAAGTCTTCACTTCTGGCTGATCTCTAGGCTCAGCGTGAGCAGGAAGTGAATGCTAAGGCAGAGTCATGGAACATCTGATCAAGTGTTAACCAGCTCAGGATCAACATGCAAAAACTAGCAAAGATGCTTATTTCTCTCTTTCTTTTTTCTTTGTCTGTCCCTTTCTCCTTTCTTTCTTTTCTTCCTTCATTTTTCCTTCCTTTGTTCCTTTTTTGTTCTTTAAATTTTAGTTTCTGACTTTCAAGGAAATCTTCATCGAAATGTTAGCTCGAGACTCAGTACTGCATATGACAAGAAATACAGCTGTTCCAAAAACAGTTTAGAAAATCATGAAATAAATGGAAGATTATAGCCATCAACAATCAAGAATGGCAAATTCTGGGTAAGGAACAGATTCATATCTCTAGTTACCGTATTTAATATTTGAATGTCTAGTTCTCAATTAAAAAATAATAAGACATGCAATAAAGAGAAAAGAGTTTCCCCGTCAAATGGGAGAAAAAATGGACATAATCCATCCCTGAAGATGCACCTCTATTTGACTTTCTAGACAAAGTCTTTAAACCAACCAACTTAAATATGCTCAAAGAGCTAAAGGAAACTACCTTAGTTGGTTTGTGCTGACTTAACCAAACATGGCAGACTGGGTCATTGGCAAAGAGCGGAGATTCCTTTCTTACAGTTCTGGAAGCTGTGCAGTCAAAGGTCAGGGGCTGTGTCATTTAAGGGCCATTTTACTGCTTCATCCCATGGTGCAAAGTAGGACAAGAGAGTGACCGAGAGCAAGGTGGGTCCAGCTGCTCTTAGAGCAAGCCACTCCCTTGAGACATTGCTAACCCACGAATGAGGGCAGATTCCTCATGACCCAATCACCTCTTTTAGTTTAGAGAAGTTTTTGCAATAGGGCATGTGCATTTGTCAAAGAGACAGAGAGATAGAAAGTGAAAAATCTGCCCCAGGGGGCATGGCCACACTGCAATCCCTCCTCCTCCATCTTCCTCTCTGGAGTTTTGGCATACACACACACACACACACACACACACACACACACTTGCATGAGTTTTAAGCTGCTGGGTCTGGGACTCAGTCATACTGTCATATGTATTCATAGTTGACTATGTGGGAGACCATCGACGTAATCATTATATCATCTGCTGGTACCAACGATTACTTCTTAAAGATGGCACCTTTCAACACTATTGCACTGGGGATTAAATCCCAGCACACAAACTTTGGTGGACATGTTCAAACCATAGTGAAAACCATGGACAAAAAACTGAAGAGAACAATGCATAAATGAAATGAGAATGTGGATAATATTAAAAATATACAGATAATATATGGATAATATGATAAAAAGGATAAAAAGTAACTTCTGGGATTGAATTTTGCCCTCCTTTCTCCCAAATTCCCAGCTCCCAATGTGATAGCATTTGGAGTTGGTGCCCTGGGAGTGAGGCAGGTTTGGATTAGGTAGGAAATAGGGCCTTTTGGTGGGATTAATGGCATATAAAGAGCATCAGCAGAGAGCTTGTCCTCTGCCTCTCTCAATGTGTGCACAAAGAAGAGATCATGCAAGCTCAGAAAAGACAGCCTAAGGCCAAAAAAGGAGGTTGGAAAATAAAGCCTCCCTTGCTGTAACCTTGATTTTGAACTTCTCAGCTTCCGGAGCTGTGAGGAATACATTTCTCCTGTATAAGGCACCTTGGCTACGGTATTTGTTAAAGCAGCCTGAGTTAATTAATACAGTAACAAAATAGAAATTCTGGAGCTGGAAAGCACAGTAACTGAAAAATTCACTTAGAGAAGTTCAACAGTGAATTAGAGGAGATAGGAAAAATGATACACTAATCTGAAGATAGAACAACGGAAAGTATCCAGCCCAGTGAGCAGAACGAAAATGGAAATGAAGAAAAGTGAACAGAGCCCCAGGGACTTATGGAACTCACTGAAGTGAATTAATATATGTGTTATGGTCGTCCAAGATGGAGAGGAAAGAAAAGAATATTTGAAGAAATAATGAGCAAAACTTATCAATCTATACATCCAAGAAGCTGGGCAAATTCCAAGTAGAATAAACTCAAAGAGATGTACACTGACATGTTTTATAACCAACTGCTGAAAGCCAAAGACAGAGAAACTCTACATTGCTGGTGGGGATGTAATGCAGTTCAGCTGCTATGGAGAAGGGTGGAATTCCTGAAGGAAATGAAACATAGAATAATTGCATGACCTTGCGATTCTATTCTTATGTATATACTCCAAAGAACTGAAAGAGTACCTCAAATATATAATATACATATATCTTTACAAAAGCACTATTCACAATAGCCAGTAGATAGAAACAGCATATATGCCCAGGAACGGAGTAATAAACAACTTGTGATTTACAAATACAATGGAATGCTATTTATCCATAAAAGGGAAAGAACTACTGACACGAGGTGAACATGGACAACTAAAAACATTGTCCTAGTCAAAGAAGCCAGACAGAACATCACATGTTGGTTGGTTCCATTTTATATAAACTCTCTGGAATAGGTAAGTTTACAGAAGGACCAGCTGATGATGTAGTGTTTATGTCACTGGATTCCCGAGTCCTAGACCCAGCGGCTTAAAACTCGTGCTGGGTGCATGTGTATGCATGACCAAAATCCCAAGAAGAGAATAGAGGAGAAGGGATTGTGGTATGGTCATCCCCCCTGGGTGGTGATTTCTCATTTTCTGTCTCTCTGTCTCATGAGCTCACATGTCCTATAGCAAAAATCTTTCCTTAAAATAAATGTTTACAGAGACAGAACACAGGTTAGTGTCCTCCAAGGGCTTGGAGGAGACTAAGGAGCAATGGGTTCATGTGTAAGGGGTATTACTTGAGAGAGATGAACTGCTTTGGAACTATATAGAAGTTTTTTAAAAAACAGACAAACACTCATGAAGCATATTATTTGGCAGGCATGTGGTAATTTTTCTGGTGCAAGATTGATAGCTGTTGATGGTGAGTAAGAACATGCCAAATGTAGTCTTTACTGCATCTCTACGGCCACCTATCTGCATAAACCATTAGAAAACAAGCCTGGTGCCAACATTCCCAGTCTTTTTGACTGTCAGCAGAATAGCATATAAAACACTATGTAGTAATCAGTCTGACTCCCTCTGTTTATAATCATGTTTTACAAATATTTTCTAGCTCAGACTTTTTTCCGTTCAGCAGTGGAATATACAGAGTACACATGACACAAGCTAATGTATTATTGGACTTATCAATTACTCTCTCAGGGGCTTGGGTTGTTTTTATTTTCTTAGGGTCCCTTCAATATGTTGAACAGGTCAAACAGGTCCTTAATGGCTCGGAGTGCTTCCAGATGCCCAGAACGTTTTTGAAGATAGGTTTGTTATACTTCATTGAATTCTGATTACCTAATGTGAGATTTGCACGCTAACTTAAATGGTCTCTTGGAATTTGTTTAAATCGTACAGTTCTTGCTGTAGTTTAATGTGTCCCAAAATTCACGTGTTAGAACTAGTTGCATTGTGAAGGTATTAGGAGGAGACTTTATCTGATTATGGTGTTGGAACTGGGGTCTTTGGGAAGTGATTAGACATAAATGTGGGACCCCAATGCTTGAGTCCTGAAAAGTTTATAAGGAAATTAAGTGAGAGAGACATGTTATCTACCAGCAGGAATACCCTCGCCAGCTGTGACTCCCAGATCCTGGCTCTCCAACCGTGAGCTGAGTAAGCCTCTATTTTCCTAAATTTCCAGACTCAGATATTCTTGTTATTAGCAACACAACAGACTAGAATGTTCATGAGTAAATTTAAGGTCCTGTGTGATTTTGGTTTTATATCTTCACTGCAAACGTACACATACTTTGAGGTTCTTCTGTATTAATATTGGATAATAAAATACCACATATAAAATTTTAATAACTAATGATGCTTTTATCACAAGATAATCCTATCTATCAAAATTTATTGCTGTTGTTCAAGAACTCTGAGTCAAACCGCAATTGAGCATTATAAATCATTTTTAATAGAAGGCTAGTTTTACGTCTTGGTGAGAAACATGTAATCTGCAAACATGTTTTGTGTGTGAATAAAAACGACTCAAACGGTACAGCTGACACTCTCACCTATTCTTGGCCAGCCCACCAGTAAGAGAGGCAGTGAGTTCAAACAACTGCAAAAGAATAAAAAAGATGACGTCAAAGGAACTTGCTCCTTCTCAGCAGTGCCCCGTTCAGCTCTGTGTATGTTCTCTTTAGCCCATCCTCCACTGTCACAACAAATGGCACGTTTTTGCTTCACATTCATTTCTCCATCTCCTGTCCTTACTCAGGTCTTTGCTCAAGTGTCCCTGACAACCCAACTAGAGTCATACCCTTTCAGTTATCATCGTTCTCTGAACACAGATCCTTCTTTTTTCTCATAACATTTATCACTAGCACCAAACTGTATATTTCCATATGTACAAGGACTATTTAGTTATCCAATAAAATACATACTTCAAAAAGCCTCAAAGTTTGTCCTGTTCAATCCTCAATCTGTAAAATTTAGACTAATACCTGGGACAAAATAGGTGCTCAAATTATACTCAGTGAAAAGGTTAATATACTCTATAATATGTATATGTCCTCTATATATTACATGTAATATATATATGTATATATACACAGACACCACATATATACATGTGTTGGAAGGTGTTCTGTTTTACTGATGGTTTAGGGACCAAGGAACTGGAAGATTAGGAGGCCCTAGCTGGCTGGCCTTTGGGGAATGCACGTCTGAGTGTGCACATGAAAACCCATCAGTCTGCACTCATCCCGCGGAAAGTCACCTGGGGGCAAAATGAGCTACTTCCTGGATGAATCCACCTCCAAACATCCACCAGAATAGAATATAGATGCTTCAATGACTAAATGAACATTAGAGAAATATGGTCATTCCTCTGAGTCATAAAGTGTAAATGAATATATATCGAAGAATAAATTAATTTAACAGACGAGCCGTTTCCTAGATCAGCAATCACAGTAATGAGCAGCTTGAATGTGAGAAAGTGTTGAGCCTCACCAAGGAATGTTCCGGAAAGCAAGGGTGGCAAGTGACAGGGTACTGGAACACCCGAGTTCCGATAGGGTAGTGGGAAAGTATACCATATTCAGAGTGTGCTTGGACCTCGCAGCATTTATTGGTAGGATTCTCTCATGAAGGTTTTGAACTTGCTAAGTATTCCCCTCGTAGTAAGCCACTCCCCCGAAAACCAGCAGGGAAAATAAAAGATGTTTTGCTACAAATTATACTCAATTAGCTGGGTGATTTCATATCATGAAACTTCTGATTTAGTAACCGATCGAATTACGTTCTTGCTTACAAGGAGGAATAAAAGGGGGGGAAATGTACATTTAGTCTCACGAGTTTATTCTGAAATGAACTTACTGCACTTCATGTAAACAAATTGACACTGAAGCCTGTCTTTATGCGCTACATACACGTGTGGGTGTATATGCACATGTATAGATCACGCGTATGTACATGCTGGCTATTCTTTCTTATTGGCTGAAATAGATTTCTGAGTTTATCTTCAAATCTGTGAGTCATCCTTAAATGATGCATTTGGGAAGCCGTTATTAATTGAAGGTTTAGAGTATCCTGAAGCCCTTACTTGAGACAGTGAGGCAAATTTCAGAAAACAAAGGCTCGTGATTGCGTTAGTTGGCAAAAGCTTACTCTTAATTACCCGCATTGTACCTCTGTCATTTGTCTCTCCTTAAGTAGATTAGCTAGCTTGCCACACTTTATAGTTTGATTATGCTTAATAACTAGTTCAAATATACAATCAAATATGTAAAATCCTCTTCCCAAACGTGTTTCCTTCTCCTGGAAGCCAGCTCTTTTCCCATTAGCTCTATTGACATGAACGACGAATGACAGATTTTGCTCTGATCCGGTGTTTTCTGGTTCCTGTTTAAGTACTAAGTGACAGCGGGAAACACAGCTCCCCGGTGCGTTTCTATTGCTAAAAGATGGTCTCTAAAGCAAAAGGTTTACAGTCACGTCTCGTTCAAGGTACCTAGAAATAATAGTAATAATTATTTTTTATTGTTAGACAGGGTCTGTCATGACCTCTCCCCTCAGCCTTCCTGGGAGCTGGGACTATAGGAGTTGCCATCACTCCTGGCTTTTGGATAGGCCGGGAATCAAACCCAGGCCTCCCATGTGGCCTCAGCACGGTGAGCAGCAGTGCGTGCTACTGTGACTGTGCCTAGAAACCACTCTGAATGGAAAGTGAGGAGAATATATGTTGGATAAAATGTCCTGTTTTTCTCAACTGTAAACTATCTCAGATAGTTTACTTAATAGTAAACCTTCTAAATCAATGTAATTTAGAGCACAGTTTTGCAGATAGTTTACTTAATAGTAAACCTTGTAAATCAATGTAATTTAGAGCACGGTCAAAATTCAATAAATGAAAACACTGAAATTGGGGCCAGCCAGTGGCATGGGGGGTAAGGTGGCTGGATCCCACACGGTGACTGCGTAGTTTGAGTCCCATGGTTTGAGTCCCACTGGATATGCCAGTGTATGCATACCCCAAGTCCTGAGAACAGAATGGAGGAGATGTGATGGTGGTGTGGCCCTCTTTCCTAGGAGGTCATTTCTCACTTTCCCTCTCTCTGTCTCTCTCTTGCTCATGGAAGAAATAAAATTTGAAAACCTTTTGAAAAGTTTACGCAAATGCCTATTATTGAAAAACCTATGCATAAATTTCAAATTATTTTTGCACCAGAAATAAACTCATACTATGCTTATTAATTAAAAAACTATCTGTGGAGACCAGCAGTTAGCGTAATGGCTATGTCGCTGGACTCCCATGCAGTCGACTGTGGTTTACGTCCCAGACCCGGTGGCTTAAACTCACGCCGCTCGTGTGTGCCTGAGTGCCCAAGATCCGAGAGGAGAATGGAGGAGAAGGGATTGTGGTATGGCTATCCCCCTTGGGGGGTGATTTCTCGCTTTCTATCTCTCTGTCTCTCTCTGTCTGGCGAGCGCACGTGCCCTATAGCAAAAACCTCTAAGACAAAACAACAAAACTACCTGGGGTCAGCAGGTGACGTAGTGATTGGGGCACTGGATTCCCACATGGCCGACCATGAAATCTCAGACCTAACGGCTTGAAAATCACAATGGGTGTGGGTGTATGTGTGCCCCAGATCCCAGGAAGAGAATGAAGAAAAAGGGATTACGGTGTGGCCATGCCCCCTCGGGGGGATTTCTTACTTTCTCTCTCACTGTCTCTCACTGTCTCTCTCTGTCTCTCTCTGGCAAGCAAACACACCTTATGGCAAAAATCTAAAATAAATAAATCAATCCAGGGATTTAAAATGTTTTGCACCAATAAACACATAGTTTAATTCCATTTTTTTCCAAAATGTTTGAAGTGCTATCTTACACTGCTTCTTAGCAGACCTACCATCCTTAGGTTGAGGATCTGAGTGGTGGTTATTCTCATGTGGTTATTGAGAAGGTTAAAACGGGAAAAGACAGTGTTTATGAAAATGTTACTGGAAAAGAAAAAAATGCTCAGAACAGGCGTTTCTCAGAGCTGCTGGTGTGTGGGACCTTGACGGTCACCACACCCAGCCTACCATTCCATTTGGGGTGGCTTGGGTGACTCTGAGGCCTCTCCCCTGCCTGGTGTTCTCACAATGCCACCACCACTTCTTCACCCTGAGTAACATGACAGGTCTCCTCACTAATCTTCAGGGTCCCCACGTGCTCTCCTGCTTAATGTTCTCTCAAATGAGTGAGAGGGAAGGAGGAGCAGATGCAGGACAGGAGCAGGAAGAGAAGGGGGTGTGGGGGACGACTTGGAGGAGGGAGGAAGGAGGCATGGCCACTACTTGGCTTCAGAGTGAATGAGGGCCTTTCCTTGATGTTTGAACTCAACTATTAAGCAATTTTTATTACTTTATTTAAGAAAATGTTTCTGATTTACAGTGATAGAGTACAGGTGCACGCATGTGACACAGAGGAAACGGAGGCAGGGAGAGAGTGAAGAGCCCTGTCCATGATTCTGCTCACACTGTCCGTGATTCTGCTCACACCACGCCCCCCTGCCTCCGCTCTCCAGCCCACTCGCCTGTGTGCCTGTGCGCTTCAGCCAGACAGAGAAGGACAAGAGTCGGACGTGGGACCTGCTTCCCTGCGCGGCACGTTACGGCCGCATCACGGAGATGGCTCCGACTTTATTTTTTAACTAGATTTTGTGGATAAAAATTTCACCCTCGTCTGTCAAAATCTGGTTATTTAAAGAAACACTGCTTTAAAAGTTTCTCAAAAGTTCTCACAGAAGCTACTAGTTATCTCAGCCCTTTCGCAAACTGGTATCGTGAACTGTCAGTGTAATTCTGAAGCAAACTTTGCATTTCTTTAAAATGCAAGAGTTTCAAAAAACCTAAAGAGAAATGCTTGCCAAAATACATTCTGAACATGGTTAAGCAAGATATAGGGAACATTCAAAACATTTTTTAAAAGCAGTTTGGCTCTATTTGCCAGTTTGGCTCTATTTCCAATTTCACATATATTTTTAAATCTAATTTAATAGGACATGAATTAATGAAAAAAATTGCAGAATATGATCAAATTAGTAGCAGTCCCTCAAACTATTTTCTCTGCCAGCAAACATTGCCAAAAGAGTACTTAGAATGCATTCGCAACCTCATTTTCAGATTTAATCTATTATGGAGTATATTTTCCCATTTTCTTTGTTGCTGGAAAATAACTAGAAGATCCGCTAACTTAATGGCATTATAAATAGTTACTGTGAAATTTGTTCGTAGCTCACTTTTTTGGAGCTAATTTTTTTTCTCAGATTTTTGTCATAGGGCATGTATGGTCGCCAGAAAGAAGCAGAGAGAGCGAAGAGAGACAGAGAGAAATCACACCCCAGGTGACACGGGCATGCCACAATCCCTTCTCCATTCTCCCCTTGGGATTTTGGGCATGCATGCACATCTGCCCAACGTGATTTTCCATCCCATGGGTCCAGGACTAGAACCTTAGTTTATCGTGTGGAAATCCAGTGTCTTAATCATCACACTACCTCCTGGTCTGGAGCTAACTTGAGCTAACTTTCAAAAACCGTCTAGTGGGTATTTGTCAGTAAAACTCATCTAAGGATGTGTACTATACTGTATTGAGAATGCGTGAGATGGGCACGAGAAACCATACAGGAGGGCTTGGCTGCGGACTCGGGATTAGTGCCGCCCTAGCGAAATATTTTATTGAAGCGTTGATTTTAAATCATTGATTATATGAGGAAATTTTAAAAATGAAAGCTTTCATTACTTTAAATTGACAAGCAGTGGGTATCAGCTGACACTTAGACCTGGTTCTTCTCATTAAAATTTATTAAGGAATGTCAATAAATATTCCTGAGGACCCTCCTGTTTTAGTAATTAGTGTACAGATATAAAGGTCTTTTCAAGGGAGAGAGAAAATTACAGATGAAAAATGAATAAAAATGTAATTTTTAGAGAGTGGCAAGAACAAATAAAAACAAAATGATGTTCCTTAAATGTATTTGCAGATTAGATTCCCAAATGGAGTAGGGACCCTATCAGCCATGTTGAATGTCATGGCGAAGCTGACCCTACGGTGAGGATGGCAGACGTCATCTTCAGTTTCACTCAGGCCAAAGGTGGAAAGGCCATGCAGCCTTCGTCACCACTCGGAGCCCCATAGAACAGAGTATCATCTTTTCATTGATTAATAAAATATTGATACTCATGTTGGGTGTCCATTAGCCTCGGTCTTCATCATGTTCTCCATGGCTTCAGTGTGAATCTCTGCTGGGCTCCATTATAACTTAATTTCCAACTTAGTCTCTCACTAAACCATAGACTGTGGGAAAACGGACTGGGTTTTTTCCCATTCTCTTTACCTCTAGTATTGAAGGCGCAGTAAGCATAAAACATATGTTTACTGAGGGTTTTCATGACCACTTTGATAATGAGAAGAAACAATTTTATTAAGATCTTGTGCAACTCATATACTCTTCTTGGACGCATTTCTCTCCCACCAAAAGTTATTTCCATCTCCCAAACTTAGTGAGGAGGATATATGACTTATGAATATTAAAAGGAGAGGAGCAAATGTTATCCTTCAAATACGACAGCCAGAAATTCCCAAAAAGCTGGATTTCAGAAAAATGTAATTCACAAGGAGAGAGATAGGAAAATCAAAGAGTCTCAGAACTTCTGGAGAAAGGTAATGACTTTCAGAGAAACTGATCAGAAGTCTGACAGCAGGCTCAGCCTAGCAGATAATATTCAAACTTGAGTTCAAACCACTACTACATAATGTTTTACATCAATAACGAAGGCATATTTTTGTATTTAAACACTGACTTTTGAAGTTATTTATCAGATGGCTGTCTGAAGCAGCCTTAATGAATTATCGCTGAGTAGATTAAATCCCAGTGACTGTTAACGCTACATACATTTTGAGTAGAATGAGAAACAGGGCATTTATAAATGTATTCATGGACCCACATGGGTCAAAGAATATTATTCAGTCCTGCGAAGAATTCTTGAACAATTAAAAGGAGCACAGATTCCAGTGAAATCCATCTGTTATCCACCCAAACACATCCCCAACTGTAGTCAAAGTCATTTCTATATTTATGCATTGAAGCTTGAGCAAATTTAACAGGCCCAGTTTTGGTTGACTTGAGTCAAGAAATACACACATGCACACACACACACACTTTTATTTATCTTACTTTTTCTTTTGAAATAATTTTAGACTTACAGAAATGTACGAAAATGGTTCAGAAATTTCCCATACACTGATTGCTAGGTTTCCCCAATGATAACTCCCATAACTGTATACAATCCTCAAAAGCAGATATTTAAGCTTAGGGTAGTATTCTGATATAAATATTAGTTTATTCACATTTTACCAGGTATTCCTCCACCATTGTCTTTGAGCTCTGGACCCAACCTAGATCTCACATTGATTCTGGTTATTACATCCCGTGCTCCTGCACTCCCTGGTAGGTTTTGTACTTTTCTTACGTTTATGATCTTGACACAGGTGAGTCCTAGCCGAGCATTGTGTGGGACTTCTCACTTGGGGTTTGCCCATTAGCTTTCGTGCTTAGATTGACATTTGGCAGGATGACCACAGCTGTGACATTCTAGTACTCTCTGCATCCTTTCAGGGCCGCGTGGTATGACGGTGACTCCATGCTGCTGAGGTTACCCTGGGCCATGTGGGTAAGGTTTCAACACTGGAAAGTTTCTATTTTTCTTCTTCTTTTTTTTTTTTTTTTTGTAATTGTTTAATCTCTAAGAGAGACACTTTGAGTATATGCTAATATTTATTTTTCGTCAACCTTCCATCAACTGATTTTAGAATCCTTAAGTGGATCATCTCTGCATCAACTATTATTGTGGTGTCAGCAAACAACACTCACCTTCTCTGTCTGTATTAATTATAACACTTCTCTAATAAAGAGTTGTCACCCATATCTGCGTAGTTATTCAATGATTTGTTTGCCACATTATTGTTAAGGATATTTTTGTTATTTCATAATTAAAATCCAATACAGTCATTATTTTATTGCTCTGTTCTACCTTTGATCTCTGATAGCTTCTTCCTATTCACGCCTAGTTCTTTTGTGTGTTTTCCTTTAGTTTTGACAAGTCTCTTATCTTATTGAACTCTTCCTTCCTTACTAATCTTGTGTTTACCCTGCCTAGCCTTAGAATTTCTCTGAGGAACTCTGGTTTCTGATGTTAGTGAACGGGAGTCAGAAAAACACTGGACTTATAATTTGGAAATGTGGAAATTTATATCTTAAAAGCTACTTATTTATTGAAACCCTGTAAAACAAAATTTTTCTCAAATGAGATACTAAATGTGCTTTTGGTTAATATTTGATTAATTAAATAGTAATGGGTGCATGTTTTGCTTGTATTTGAAAGCCAAGAGCTTTTACATCTAGGTAATTCTGTAATAGGAGTATCAGAGGTAGCTGAAGCTGGGTAGGCAGATAGAGCAAGGCAGACAGTCTAATGTGAACACCGTGTTGAAATGCAGTTTCACTGGGACTAAACCAGTTTCAGACAAAAATATTTATACACATCTGGACCAGTCTGTGTATGTGTGTGTGTGTGTGTGTGTGTTTGAGGATCTGTGTGAAAGAGACTCAAATTCAGGGCTGAGAAGGCTGAGAGAAGACTTAAGGCTCTACAGAAGACTCAGTCAAGTAGAAGGACTTAGGGAAAAAGCAATCTCAGCCTAATTTTATGTATTTATTTATAAAACATATTTATTTATTTATTTATTGAATGCAAGGGGGAGAGAGAGAGAGAGCAAGCACCCCCTGCAGAGTCCTGATGCTCTGACCCACCTCAGACTCAGCCAGCCCCAGACCGCGAGCCCAAGCTCCTGTGTCCCAGTGAATTAGGGAAGTCTTGGGCCTCAAACCCAGCACTTTCTGCACCACCATCCTTTTAAGGCTAATTTAAATTATTGGAGGGAAACTCTAGTTCCAAAATGGGAACCATAACTTCAATGCATTCCTAAGTTGCCTGTAGAGAAAGAAGGTCCAAAATTTTCTTAACCATTTCTCTAAATTCTTGCCTTTTTTATTTTTTCTTTAACAGAGAAAGTGCTGAGCAGTCCCAGGTGAGTCCAAAGGCTCCGGGAGCCTTGTATGGGCTCAAGCAGATGAAGGAGAGTCTCGCCTATGGCAGGTAAAAGGTATTGTTTGTAGCCTGTGTAAAACACCCCTGGGAATCCCTTGAAAAGGTTTGCAGGGGATGGAGGGCCCACTGGGACAGTATGGAGTATGAGTTCCCAAAATTGACCATAAATACCAATTGAGTCACTCTGACAGAGCTCCTAAAAAGGTTTGTGGACTCTCAGGTTACAATGTGAAAGCCCATGGCTCCGACTCCCAGTTCTGATCATTACTCCGACTCCCAGTTCTGATCATTACTCCGGCTACTGCCCTATACTTCCTTCCACACCCTGCAGAGGGCCAGGTTCAGATGGACCTAGCAATTCCCCGACCAGAACACAGCACGCTAGGGATGTATTCCCTGCATTTACAGCCTCTTCCCGAGTTTTAATCAGCTGTGCTGCAGTTCAATTATACAAGGTGAGTTATCATTCACACGGTTGCTTTAATTAAGCTCATTTAGACAATTAGAATGACTCATATTAATGTTTGCATTATTTTTAAGTGACAGGAAATGAGCACACTTTTCAAGGACACTTGCCTTGTTTATCACCACTTCTAAAGTATCCATACCTGGTTGTGATTAAAAAATAGAAAAATTTTATTTTCATCTTAAATGTTTAACTGTAAGCTGCAATTTTAGTCTACTTGAACATTTTAACAATCACCATTTACTTAACAATGAATCACGGAAGGAGATGTGAGAATATGCATCTCAATGACAGTGAGGAATAGTACAACTGGGTTAATAAATAGCTCACTGAAGTGTTCACGGGTACCTTGAAAAAGTATTGCCTACAATATGGTCTTAACAAGAGGAACACATTTACTGTTCAA
The DNA here is from genome assembly GCA_026018925.1 of Tupaia tana. NCBI lineage: Eukaryota > Metazoa > Chordata > Mammalia > Scandentia > Tupaiidae > Tupaia > Tupaia tana. The sequence goes on along the minus strand of JAKSZU010000005.1, from coordinate 102,540,929 downwards.
CTGTTAATTTGCTTCAATAAATCCCCCAAAGCTAGAAGAATAAATATCTAGAGCAATCAAACTTTAGGTACATGTTAAATATATTAAATTCATATTAAGTAATATTACTTTTAGGGCTTCTTAAATCTATCAGGTTAAAATTTTTTTTAAGTGAGAGGCTAGAATTCAGAGTTTAGGATATATTCACAACTTCTGCAATATTTGCTTATTTCTTTACATTCCTCTCCTTTCTTATGTTGAATTTTTCTTTTCCTACTTACAGGTCATCACTATAAATTTCAACCAGGGCTGCAGATATCTAGTTCTCCATTCTAATTCCAAAGATTATTTTTTTAAAAATATTTTTTGCCATAGGGCGTGGGCACTCACCAAAGAGAGGCAGAGAGAGGTGTAAATGAGAAATTGCCCCCCTCCCCAGAGAACACGCCACATCATCACCCCTTCTCTTCCATTCTCCTCTCACGTTTCTGGGCACACATGCACATGTGCCCAGCAGGTTTTTCCAGCCACCTGGTTCCGGACTTGAACCATGCAGTTGTCCATGTGGGGTCCAGCCACCTTAATCACCATGCCACCTGCTGACCCCCTAAATTTACTTTTGTGGTTACTTGCTTTGCTGCCCTAATTCTAGTTAGAGTTTGTTCAACATTCATCTATGTATTTGGTCAAGTGTTTACTCACTGGTTCATAGAACAAGAGACCACTGAGCACTGCAAAGCGAACAATCAAAAAGTAAATGTGGGAGGCCCAGCTGTGCTGGCACAGTGCTAGTGTGATGCTCTGCCATGCTAGAAGCCACATGGAAGATCAGGCATATGAGGAAGTGCTTGACACCCATCATCGTAAGGGAGCAGCAGATCAAAACCACAATGAGATACCACTGAGCCCCTGTCAGAAGGGTGAAGATTAAAAATACAAAAAGTGAAAGTGTTGCCAGGGATGTGGTGAAAGATGAACTCTCCTACACTGTTGGTGGGAATGTAAACTGGTTCTGCCATGATAAAAAACAATATGGATATTCCTCAAAGATTCACAAATAGAGCTACCATATGATCCAGCAATCCCACTTCTGGGTATCTACACAAAGGACAGGAGAATGCTCAGCCAGAAAAATGCTTGCACATCAATGTTTATTGCAGCAATATTCATGATCACTAAGACAGGGAACTAACCCAAAAGTCCACAAACAGATGAATGGATGGAAAAAGTGTAGAATATATACCCTATGGAATACTACTCAGCCATAAAATACAAGACTTTGATATTCAATAGAAAGTGGTCGGATATGGAGGATCTATTGCTGAGTGAAGTAAGCCAGGATATGAAAGAAAGATATTATATATATCCACTTAATATATACCGACTATGCACACTTTATGGAAGAGATCAAAATACTGGAGGAAATAAAAGCAGTGAAAAATAGTTATGATGCTGATGACAGTGTGGAATGGGGTGGTAGAAGGAAAGAGTATAGAGAAGGATAGCAAGAGAACAAATAGAGAGGCATGACATTCGTAGGACACAGAAATGGTTTATTACTTGTTGATGATGATGTGTATAGTATTCTCAATTGGATTGGTCTGAGAAGTATTTCATGTTAGGTAAATTCTTTATGTAAGCCAAATGATATATAGTGATTGAATGTTTTTTAAACAATAATGAGAATAAATAATAATGTTAATAATCTGAAAAAAGTGATGAAAAGTGATTTGATGTGATGATGTGAATAGTAATACCTTCGTCTTGACTGATAGGCATGGTAATTGTGCTAGAAAAAGAAATGTGATACACTGTAAAGATATATGTGATTCAATGTAACATAAAAAGATTATGAGATGCTTAGGAGATGAATGTAAATTAATTTTAAAAAGGTTTCAGAAATTAATTAATTAATTAATTAAAATTATGATAATAAGTAAAATTTTAAAAAAGAGAGGATACAGTCAACTCATCCCAGGAATCCTGATTGCCAGAAACTGTGACATAATAAATATGTGTTATCTTAAGGCAAAATAAATAAATAAGTACATGAATCAGGGCTCCTGTTCCCAGGCTGACCTGTGCATGCCAGGCACACTCATGTCTGCCAGTGATTCTGACGGCTGGAAGGCTGTGGGTAAGGAAGGGCTCATGGCATGAGACCCTGTTGCAGGTGCTTATCTGTGTGTGTCTCTCTCTCTCTCAATAAATAAATAAAAATACTTTAAAAGAGAGAAAAAATAAAAGATATATGTAAGCAATAGCTTTCAGAATAGTGGGAAATATAAAACAAATGTAAAAACAATCGAAGCTTTAATAACATAAAGTAGTATCTGTCAAAATAGAGGCAATGAAAACTTGTTACTAAAACTAACATGGGCCACGAGGTCCAGCAGGTGGCGTGGTGGTTGAGGCATTGGACCCTCTCACATGGTTGACCTCAGTTTGAGTTCTCGACCTGGTGGCTTGCTTTCTCTCTTTACCTCTCTCTGTCTGTCTGTCTGTCACTGGTCAAATTAAAAATAAAAATGAATGAATAAATAAAGTTAAATAAATAATTATTTTAAAAAATACTAAAATGGGCCAGCAGGTGGCGTGGTGGTTAAGGTGCAGGATCCCACATGGCTGACCATGGTTCTGGTTCCAGTTCCTGTTCAGACCCAGTGGCAAGCCTAATGCATGTGAGTAAGTGCCCAAAATCCCAAAAGAAGGAAGGAGAAAGGATTGTGATGTGGCAAGGGGTGATTTCTAACTTTCCCTTTCTCTCTGTCTGTCTCCTGCAAATACAAGTGCCTTATGGCAAAAATTAAAAAAAAAAAAAAAATCCTGCTCCAAATCTACTTCTGATATTATTTACTCTATAAATACAAAAGAGGTATTTATTTTTTCATGTCCATATTTCCTCACCTGAATGTGAGAATATTATATGGGATTATAGTGTATCCTATAAATCTATATTATAAAAATTAAGCCTGTGTAATTACTTATTAGACAGTAGCTTTCCTGTATGTTATTTTGTAGCATTTTTATTCTGTAGTTCATTCTTGTGTTAACATTTTTCAGCTGCTATTTTTGTAGTTTATATTTAACATTCATTATTTTCACACACTTTGCACAGTCAAAATAACAACAAAAACAAGAAAAATGACAACCAAAATAAAATGCTGGAATTTCACATCTTATCAATTGTGGCAGACCTGAGCAGTTTTTATTTTACTTTTCCTTTTCTATTTTGCCTTGAAGCGTTTGCTGAATTGCAAGCTGTGGTATGGTAGTAGAAAAATAGCAAAAGCTGTCATCCATGAGGGTGGGCAGACACAACTCTAGGTAATCTAATGGGGTTGAGAGAAAAAAGAAAAATCAATTTAGGATCCAGCAAGGAAAGTGGGGTCTCAGGGCTAACCAAAAATAGATCAAATTAAAAAATAATAATAAAATAAGCCTGAAACCATATTAAAAACAATTTTGCATTGAATTAAAGCGACCCTCCCCTAGCAGTTTGTCAAATTCTGATCTACAACCTCAAATCTTTGTCTTCATTGCCTCCTCCATCTTCTGCCTAGCCCGCCTTACTCTCTCCTCTTCTCTTCCTTCTTCCCCTCCTCTTCCTTCATCTTCTTTTTCCTAAACTGAGTTTATATAACACTATTTACATCTTTGCTAGACACTTGTGATTTTCTGTTTTGGTTTTTGGTTTTTATTATAGCCACCTGGGTGGCTATGAAGTGGTATTTTGGTGTGGTTCTTCTTTAGGTTTTTCGAATAACTAGTGATGTTGACCTTTTTATTGCAGGAATTTGTTAGCTATTTGCATATCTTCTTTGGAGAAACATATTCAAGTCTTTTGTTTATTTTTCTTTGTCTATCTGTTGTTGAATTGCAAACATTTTTTATGTAGTCTGGATATTTAACCCTTATCACACATCTCACAGAAAAAATTACTTGACAAGAACAAATGACCAAAAACCTAAGCGAAAAAATTCATCAGGTTACACGCACGTGTATGTACACAGACGTCCCTACTTTTCTGTAGGTGCGTTTTAACTACAACTTTACAGGTTAGTAAATAAAAGCATTGGAATATTTGTGCCATAAATCAACTTACTTTATTTTCCTCTTGCTTCATCATGGAAATACTTACAGCTATAGAATCAACATTACCTAAGTTGTTTAAATCAGGATTACCAAGTCCTGAAAGCCATGGTATTTTTAGACCCAATACCATTCCCTGCCTTCATTATTATGAACTACACAGCAATGTGGTTTATTTTTCCAAGTTCCCCATTTCTGCTGCACAATTACATAACCCATTACCACACTAATCCTTTCTCAAGGGACAAAATTCATGAAGGATTAGCTGTTCCCTTCACTAAGTTTTTTTTTTTTTCTCCTGAATAATTGAATTTGGAAAAAGGTAACTCAAAAACATAGCAGACAAGTTCTTGTAGCAGACTAAGATATTCTTCTAGGAAACAGATAGTTGAGTAGTCTAAATATGACTGCATTTTAATAACTATATATTAAATTATTTATTTTATTATTCGCTGTCAGAGTCTTTTTAAAAATAAATAAAAACCCCAACCTATTCCATTGGGTTCAGTTTTTCATTCTAGATGTACAAATAATTAGAGACACATTCACAATTTATTCTGACCACATCATTTTTTAACTGTATTGTTCATGTCATAGGATCTGGGAAAGATATACGTGGGTAACTATGGTTTGAAAATCAGATATGATCACATTAACACTTTGATATAGCAGGTACACACTCAGGAAACATTGGCTCTTTGAAATTAGACATGTTATGTTCATATCTGGTCACCTTCACAAGTGTCGACTCTCACAACTGTTTCTTGATAGCAGATTTGAGCTTCTAATAAACACAAAGATTTAACTTTTGGGCATAAAAATTGGGAATTAGACCAAAAGCACGTAATCTTTGATTGTGGAGTCATTGACCAAGAGGTGAGCAGTGGGCTGGGGAAATGGGTGAAGTCGCTGCTGGGTGCAGAGTGAGGGCAGTGCCCTGGTATGCTGTCCTTTACGGAATGGTGAGGGTCCAGGGTCAGGCAGAGGCCACCTCAACTAAGGGTGACAGCAATCTGCAGGATTAATGGAGACAGTACAAAGATGCCAAAGACGTAGCTTGAGAGGCTTAATAATATCCCCTTGTTTAAAATGTGGATCCAAGACTAGAATTCTGATTTCTTCATTCCTAGTGCCCTGCGCCTTAAGAAACTTGAATAATAATTACACTGAAGAGCAGGAGAAAAAATGCAATTAAAGGAGACAGAGTTAAGTAAGAAAGGAGTGCCCTAAGATGTGAGTAAGCCCAGGGAACAGTGTCAACGAGATGGCAGTGAGACAAATGTTAATTGCAGGAGAGAGGTTGGGGCCCTGTCAACTGCGTGGCCTTGTGCAAATGTTATCTATTATTTATCAGTGTTGTTATTATTCCATGGATGCACTGAAGACCATTAGGTAATTATGAGCACAGGGTAACTCCTGGAAAATAAACGCACAAGTCTTCAAAGGTCGTATTGGAATCCTTTTATGAATATAAAATGGTAAGAACTCAAATGAGGTTATTTAGTATGCACAGTGATAATGAGCTATTAAAATGAATGCAACCAACAGCTTTCAAGATAACAGTTGTTTGAATAAAATCAACATTTCCATTCAACCTTCTGCCTGCTCCTTCAAGTCACAGCCTCACACTCACCCATTGACGGTCCAAAGTCAGCGATCATGTTCTCTCATGGCTGAGTTAGAAACCCTTACCATGCCTCTATGATGTGTCCAGCATTCTACTTTAAGAACCAAAACCAGGGAGGAATTTGTTTTTCTCTACCATCTTTAGGTTCATAGTATTCAAATAAACAAGACAATAAGTCATAAAATACCGTATTTATCAGTTTCTTGTAAAAGAAGAACTACAGAGTATCAGTCAAATTTCTCTAAAGTGAAGTTAAAATGCTGGTTGCCTGTATATTATTTCTAAGGCAAATGACATCCTTATAGTGACATCTTCCTTTCACTTATCATAGAAGTGCTAATATTATTTATGCATATTAAGTTAACAACCTTCAAGTTTTAAACATTTCCCTTTCTCATGCATTAGAAGTTGTGATGAAAGGAAGATACCTGTGTTCGTGTAATTGTGACTCTGACATTGTGAGTTTGGCATGAGAGAACCTGGGACTTTTATGATACCATGGAGTTGCCAAACTTACTCTTAGGGCCTCATTGAATATGACACAGTGACAAAAGGAACTAAACTGTTGACATGCAGGGCAACATGCATGAATCTCACAGACTTTACATTGAGCAAAAAAAGCCAGATATGAATAAATATATATAGCATATTTTTTTTCAAAAAATTGTATTAACTTATTTAATCTTATTTTTTATTATTGTTCTTCAGTTTGCTATAAGAAATGTGCACTCACCAGAGAGAGACACAGAGAGAGAGAAAGAAGGAAAGTGAGAAAGCCAGCCACCAGGTCTGGGACTTGAACCATGGTAGGCCATGTGAAGTACAGTACCTCAACCTTCACGCCACCCACTGGCCCTTATACTGCATATCAAAGGAGATAAAAGCAGGGTCAATCCTAGGAGCAGTGACTGACTGGGAAGTTATAAAAGAAAACATTTTGGAAGAGAAAACATTCTGTGTTATAAAAGGTATAGGTTTTACCAGCATATCCATTTTTCAAAATTGCAAAACTAAGATATATATGCATTTCACTGTATGTGATTTTTACCTTAAGCCTTGTCAAAATAATAAGAAATAAAGCAGAGTTGTGGGAAGTAGGTGGGCAGATAGAAAAAATAAGAATGGCAGAGTGGAGTGTTAATAATCATTGAAGCTGTGTGATCTGAGCATGGAAATTAGTTCTATTCTCATTCACAGACTTGAAATTTTTCTAAAATTATAGATTTAAAAAAAAATCATGCAGTGGGGCCAGCTGGTGGTGTGGAACTTAAAGCAGCTGGTTCCTGTATGGTCAACTATGCAGTTCAAATCTGAGAGCAGGTGGCTTGAAAAACACGCGGCCATTCTCTGAGAAGAATCCACATGGATACTGGGAACTAGATATTTCAGGCACAGGAGAAATGAAGATTTTCTACTCATAATTCAGCCTCCAGCAAGCAAAGCTAGTGTGGCAGGAGAGTTGAGCCATTCTCTGAGAAGAATCCACATGGATACTGGGAACTAGATATTTCAGGCACAGGAGAAATGAAGATTTTCTACTCATAATTCAGCCTCCAGCAAGCAAAGCTAGTGTGGCAGGAGAGTTGAGCCATTCTCTGAGAAGAATCCACATGGATACTGGGAACTAGATATTTCAGGCACAGGAGAAATGAAGATTTTCTACTCATAATTCAGCCTCCAGCAAGCAAAGCTAGTGTGCTATCACTACAGAACGGCAATCCGATTCTAGAACACCTCTGTCTGCTTGCTCCTGAACATTGAGGCTTAACTTCAAGAATTTGAAAGAAACACGCCATTCATCAGATGACAAGAAATCACCGTCAGATCACGAGAAATATGGGAAAACGAGAAAATACCTCTCCTCCAATGGAAAAGAGTAACTCTCCTTCATCCACAAGCAGTTCGGTGAAAGTCATGGAAATGTCTGATAAGGAATTTAGAGCATTCGTAATGTCGAAGCTAACAGAGATGGAAGAAAAGAGAGATAATGAACTGCTAAAGAGAAAGGAGAAAGAAGTTGCCGAGTTCCAGGAGATGAGGAAATTCTTGCAAGATCTAAAAGAGGAATTACACACTTTACAAAAGACTCAAACGGAACTGCTAGAGATCAAGTCTATAATACAAGAAGTCAAAATCTCCCTTGAAAGTATTAAAAGCAGACTAGATCATTCAGAAAATAGAATCTCACATGTAGAAGAGAAAATGGCTGGCTTAGAAAAGTCCACCACGAAGACTGAGAAAATGGCTCAAAAATTTGAGAATGATATGCGAGAAGTACTCGATACCATCAAACGTCCAAATATCCGGATAATTGGCATTCCAGAAGGTGAAGAGACCCATAAGGGCATTGATAATCTATTCCATGAAATCCTGCAAGAAAACTTTCCAAACCTAGAGAGGCATTCGAAGATCCAGTCCCAGGAAATACAAAGGACCCCAAATAGAATCAACCCAAGAAGATCTTCTCCAAGACACATTATAGCCAGGTTGACCAAAACCGCAGACAAGGACAAGATACTAAGATTGGCAAGAGAGAAACATCAAGTTACCTACAAAGGACATCCCATCAGATTAACAGCAGATCTCTCATCGGAAACAATGCGAGCGAGGAGAGAATGGGAAAATATATTCAAAGTGTTACGAGAGAAGCAATTTCAGCCAAGAATACTGTACCCGGCAAGATTATCTTTCAGGTGGGAAGAAAAGACAAGAACATTCTCAGATAAACAAAACCTGAAAGAATTTACCAGCACCAGACCAGATCTCCAAGAAGTTCTCAAGGGTGTGCTGTATCAAGAAAATTAAACACAGACACACGGAAATAAGAGTCCAAAAACTATGAAAGTGGCCAACTTAATCAGAGGGACAAGCCTGAATTTGAATATTATATCCCAGAATTTAATCAGGAAAATTGAACCAGAACAGAAGATAAAAGTACATGAGACTGATAGGTTCATGCACCTTCCATTTGAACAGAATCCTAACTTGTTTCCTGGCTTTAAGCAAAGTTCCTTGGCATTTCTTTGAGTTAAGTTATAACTGGTTTTCTTAGTAGTAATGAGTGAACTCACCATTAAAAGTAGTTAGATTATGTAGGAAATTGTGTGATCAATGCAACGTGGGTGGGAAGGGAATGAAGGACAATTGTAGACACCGGAGGTGGTGTGAGAGGAGGGTGGGAAGGGACAGAGGGTCAGAAAGAGGGGTGGAAGTAATTCTAGGAACTAGTAATGGAAAATTTTTTTGCAATGTTCATGATTGTATCACTATGCAGTGTGTACTGGATGGGAGATTGCATTTTGTATGCTGTGATGAAGCTTAGGGAAGGAATGTAAATTGAGTTACAAAAAAAAAAGTTTCAGAAAAAAAAATATATATATTCAATGACTGCAGTAGGATATGTAGCCACAGCTAGGTGCTACTTTATAGGATGCGTAAAGTAAGACTTGTGTTCATGGAAATGTGGGTATCACCTGTGTTTGCTATGAGGGTATTTGGATTGATCAGGGTCTTTGGCGTTACAATAAAATGTGAGGAGAAAACAGTATAGAAAGCAAACAGATACCAGAGACTGTGGGAGGAGAGTGGGAGATGGCAGAGGGTAAGAGATAGAGAATCTAGGATGGGGGGAAAAAAGCAAAACATACAGAAGACAAGAAATGGAAGATCATTTGCTGACAATAACATGCTTGTTGATGTGCTTGATTGAGACAATATATAGTGTAATTTGGATGGAAAATCTCATTTTGTATGCTGTAATGATGTTCAGAGAATGAATGCAAATAAATAAAAAAATAAAAAAAAATAAACAAAAAAAACCAAAAAAAACCACGCCAGACATATATGTGAGTGCTCAAAATCCTGAAAGGATGGAGAAGCAGAGGAGAAAGGATTGGGTGTGAACATCCCTCAGAGGGAGTGCTTTCTCACTTTCCCGCTCCCTCTCTCGGGCAAGTAAGTGCATGCTCTCGTTGCAAATAATAATAATAAATCCTACAATAAGTATTTATTATATCCAAAAGAATTTTCTACTTTTTGGGACCAGCAGATGCCTTAATGGTTACGTTGCTGGATTCCCACATGGTTGACTGTGGTTCTAGTCCTGAACCTGGTGGCTCAAAACTCAAGCTGGCCTGTGTGTCTGCACGCTCAAAATCACAAAAAGAGAATGGAGGAGAAGAGATTGTGGTGTGCCTTCCTGCCGGGGAGTGTTCTCACTTTCTGTCTCTCTGTCTCTTTGGTGAGTGCACACACCTTATAGCAAAAATCTCTCTTTAAAAAACAAACACAAACAAACAAAACAAAAAGGAATTTTCTCTTTTTTAATTTTCTGATTAACTTTGAAAACAAAACCATAAGATAGACAAAAAGAACAACAAAACCAGCATGATAAGACTTCTCGCTCCGACATACGGTTGATACTGGACTGCGATTCCAGAACCGGACCACCAAGGCATTGTCATACCCATGTCATGGCATACACCACAATTGTCAAACCACTGCCATTCCCACGCTCATGTCATGTGTGAATTCTGGCGAGGACTTGGTTATTATTCTGTGTCAGTGACCATCTGGCAACAGTGATGACAGATTTTCCAACACGCGGAACCAGCAGTTAGCTTAATGGCTATGTCACTGGAATCCCATGTAGCCGACCACTGTTCCAGTTCCGGACCCGGCGGCTTAAACCACGCTGGGCGTGTCTGCATGTGTGCCCAAGATCCCGAGAGGAGAATGGAGGAGAAGGGATTACAATGTGGCCATCGCCCCGGGGGGGGGGGGGGTGATTTCTTGCTTTCTGTCTCTCTGTCTCTCTTTTGTCTTTCTGGTGAGTGCATATGCTCTATAGCAAAAAACTCTCAAAAAAAAAAAAAAAAGATTTGACAACACGCAACATTCAACTGATTGTCATTTAAAGTTTTGAAAACTAAGTCAAGAGACTCTGATCAACAATAGCAACTACAACCTTAGCCACAAGGACAAAAATGAATACCGTTTCATTCCAATCAAGAATTGGTGGGAGAAACTATTGGGTTGCTAGAAAAATCATGATGTGTTTTCCTATGCAAAAATGCATCATGGCTTTTCAGACGACCCAATGTATTTCTACCATGAAAGTAGGGTACCTTGTATTTTAAAAATACTGTGTAGGGAACCAGCAAGTGGTGTGGTGGTTAAGCTGCTGGACACTCCCACATGGTTGGCCACGGTTTGAGTCCTGGACCTGGTGGTTTGCTTCCTCACTTTCTCTCTCTGTGTCTCTCTCTAGTCAAATTAAAATAAATTAATGAATAAATAAAATTAAACGAATAATTATTTTTTATAAAAGTAATGTGCCTTTGCCATGTTAAATCTCACCTGAAAACCCTGACTTGACCTTATTTTTAATACACGATTTTCCTGTAGTTACAGATCTATTTATTGGAATCGATCCTGAATATAAAAAATAAATATTAACCAATAGATTTATTGTAACATTGTTACAATATAAACATCAATATCAGGATGCTTGTTGATGGTGAGTATACCATCTCACTTATTTTTGTATCCATCTGAAATTTGGAAGTCCCTCTAACAATGTTGATACATGAATGAACAATACAACAGTGAGTAAAAAGAACAATTGTCTTTGTTTGGTGAAATGTTTTCTCTGTGTACAGAAAAGGTTAGAAACAACAGATTGAATCATGTGGTTTCCAGAAGGATGTTATTCAACCCTTCTAATTTTCATTTTACAGTCATTGGCGCGCAAAGTTCTTGACCATTTGAATTACGGCTAGAAATATTCCTGCTTCTAAACTTCTAAATGCCAAAAAGCATGATCACTCTCATTTTACTTTTGTCAGAGTCCTTAGAGAAATTCTCAGGCAAATAAGACTCATACATCCACCAGAGAAGGCAAAGTATATTATTTCTCTCAGGAATGTGTGAGCTGACTTAACTGACTAGTGCCGCCCAATGGGCCATGGTAAAGACAGGTGCAAGGAGGGTCAGTCTGGGGCACACCTTCAAATACGAGGCACCGTTACTGCAGCCTGGTGTGTACGTCGGTGCTTGGTAAACAGAACCAGCCTGTTTTTGTGCCATTCTCTTCACTTCTGAGTCTCAGGTCAGGTGATGTCTGCTCACCAGACGCTGACCGTAATACAACAACCCACAGCACATTCCTCCTGCGGAGCACAGTGCTTATCTAATGGATTTGATTATCAGTGGCTCAGATTTCAGCTTCGTACTTATTGTGGTGCGAATGTTCTTCTTTTATAATTATTGGGTCATTAGAAAAGTTATGTAATTCTACATAGAAAGACATTAAAATACATCATGACTTTTCTGACAACCCAACATACTTGTCCTCTGAGTTTGCAGTAGAGAGCATTCCTCTTAAGCCATCACTTGATGACCATTTTATTTCTTCATTTCGGAAGAAGTAAGAGTCCACTGACTGGGAACCAGCAGTTGGCGTAATGGCTATGTCGCTGGACTCCCACGTAGTCGACTGCGGTTCGCGTCCGGGACGCGGTGGCTTAAAACTCACGCCGGGCGCGTGTGCGTGCGTGCCCAAGATCCCAAGAGGAGAATGGAGGAGAAGGGATTGTGGCGTGCCCATCCCCTCTGGGGGGTGATTTCTCGCTTTCTGTCTCTATGTCTGTCTCTGTCTGTCTGGCGAGTGCACGCACCCTATAGTGAAAACCTCTCCGGAAAAAAAAAATAAAAAAGAGTGCCCTGATAGATCATCGCAAACATCCCAGATGTCCATTTCAAGGCGGGCTTTAATTCATGGGCTTGGCAGCAAGTTGGAATGTAGATATATGGCTAGGTTTTTTTGTTTGTTGGTTTGTTTGTTTGGTTTTGTTTTTTAATGCTTTCCTTTTTACAACACAAGGAGGCTTCTTCTAAAACACTGGAAAAAAGTAAATATTCTTTTCTTTACACAGTGACACCTTTACATTTAAGTATGACCGTGGATTTTATTCCATCAAATATAAAATAGGAAGGCAGCTCTGCTGACAGGGGAATAATGCTGAAATAACAACTGTGCAGCCCTGGCTTTCTTTTGATACTGAGTTATGTAACTACAGCAACATAAAACACAATATACTCATTAAGGACACGTACGAGCAAAAAGACTAGTGATAAATTAGAAAATGTGACTGAGGGGGGAAAAAAGGTCTGATAAGAAAGCAGCTCAGAGCTGGCCGAATATCCTGAACGACATTATCGTACATTTTTTCTAAGAAATGAGCTCGTTCCTCAGCTGTGCCCATCTCCACTCTCAGTACTGTTTGTATTACTTATGCTCAAAGGTACTTCTACAGTTTACACGGAAAAGGGAGAGGAAAGGATGTTTAGTACAAGAGAGAATTCCTGTTCTTTCTCAGCATGCTTCTTTTAAAGATAAACATGTTTACCATCCAGGCTTAAACTACAATTAAAGCTGCTTGTCAATTTCAGAGCTATTTAAACATTAAACGGATTGTTGTTGCTTCTCTAAATCGAAAACTGTCAGATCACAAAACATGGTATCTCAAAACCTACACACTTTCTAATTAATAAAACATCTAATTTGGTAGTCATAGGTTTACTGGTTTAGATGTGAAGATGGAAGATTATTAGACCAAAAAAAAAAAAAGAAGTTTTCTAGGCTAAACTACATTTAGTTGTTTATTAAATCATAGCATAGCGGTTAGTACCAGGCAGAGGAAGTAGGCTCCTACGTGGCCCACCAGTGTTAAAACCCACTTCTTTGACTTCACAAACACACTGGCATGTGTGTGCATCCAGGGCAGAGCATTGGAGGAAGAGGGTTGTGGTGTGAACAGGCCCTTTTGGGGGTGGAATCTCTCTATTCCTCTTATCACTTTTGGCATAAAAGCAAAGCAAAACAAAACAAAAAAGTTATTAAGCAGAAGACTTCTAGTTTTAGTATAGCAGAATTTAGATATTTTTAGAGCTTTACACTTAGAAATAATAAAAATAAAATTAAGGAGAATCAGAATAGACACACATCTTTTATGAAGCAGAGAAGCTAAATTCCAGGATCACAATGCATAAAAAATGAAAACAGGGCCAGCAGAGGATGATGGTTAAGGCATCTGGGTGACACATGGCAGACTATGTGCAAGTTCCTGGACCCACCAGCTTGGAAAATGTGCCCATTACATGTGGGTGCATGCCCCAAATCTCAAGAGGATTGAGCAATGGAGGAGAAGGGGTGGCAGTGAGACCATGCCCTATAGAAGATGCTTTCTCCCTCTCCCTCTCTTCGTCTCTCTGTTTCTCTCTCTCTGGCAAACTTATACACACCCTCTGGCAAGTTAAAAAAAAAAAAAAAAAAGAAAGAAATACAAACTAATAGAGAAGTGTTAACTGACTAAGCACAGCGAGAAAATGTAGCCTTAACCTCGGGCCCACACTGGTAACTAAGCAAAAGCAATTTTGGAAAGAATTCAAAATTCCCCTCTACCAATGACAAATGATCCAATCAACTTCTACAGTGCCTCGCTCCTAATTAAAAAAAAAAAGTTTCTCAAGATATTTGAAGAAAGCCTCCTACTTAGAACAAGCCAACAAGGGAAAACTTGGAGAAATTGTCATATTGTCAGGAGCAGGAGAAAATCCACAGATAGGAAAATTCTCAGGAAATAGAAGAAACATTTGCATTCATGGCATAAGTAGTGAGTACTATAAATAGAAACTGAACAAGAACAATCTTGTCAAAATGTAAAATATAAAGGTGGAGTAAAAAAAAAAGTAATAGAATGTTTGAAAAAAATAAAATGGGGTAATTACCAGAAAGTAACAAAGAAGAAAGCAAAGAAATGGCCAAAGGAGAACAACGACCGACTAATGAAATGCCCCCAAATATAGAACACAGTGAGGACAAGATACTGTAATAAAGTAACATGAAGGTAGTTTCTAGGACTCAGGTCACAAGTCTTCAGATGAAAAACTCTAATCATAAGCACAACGTAATCTAACTCTAAAGCAAAACTGAAACCATGAAAGTGTTAGGTGCAACAGCAAAACAGCGACTGTTCTGCTCAGGCTGACGTCTCCCCACCGCCGAGCTACCCTGCTCCTCTGCAGCCCACTGCCTTTGCCCTCACCACGGCACCACTGTCCTGCCCCAGAGCGCTCAGGTGCTGGCGTCTCAGGCTTCCGCCTCTGGCTGGCCTCTCAGAACCCACTTTCTTCTGGACAGTCTGAATAAGCTTCTACAAATTCAAAGCCTCGCATCTGTTTGTTCCCTCAGATAACGTACTTGAGGCTTACTGAGACTTCGCCTGAGTTGAACCTACTTAGCAAGTTTTAGTTTTATTCTTCACCACTTGGAAAACTCCCTGTCTCTTCCTTCTAGTTACACTGTCATCCTGAGTCTATAAAAAGATTGCATTTCTTTTAGATAGCACATTGAACCAGTTTCCACCCACCCCACTCCCCAGCCCTTCACACATGATCCGATCCTGCCTTTGAATTCAATGTGTGTTTAGGAAGAGTGCAGGATCCAATGGTGGTGGATGGACCTGACATTGGGACAGTCTCTGAGGGTCCCAACACTCTCTCGCTGTTTCTGTAAGAGCTGAGCAAATACGACGAGGAGATAACACATCACTGCATAACTGCTAGAACAAAGCAAAAGGATTAAATATTTTTCTTTTTTTTTAAAGAATAATTTTATTTAACTTTATTTATTATTTATTCATTTGTTTTTATTTCAATTTAACCAGAGAGGGACAGAGAGAGAGAGAGAAAGTGAGAAAGCAAGCAGCCCGGTCCTGGACTTGAACCACGGTCGGCCATGTGGGAATTCAGTGCCTTTAATCACTGTGCCACCTGCCAGCCCCAGGATTAAGTACTTTTCCCGGTAACTTTCATTTGGCCAGAAAACACAATTTATAGCCTAAGGATTTCTTTACAAATAATAGTTTCTGAAAACTATGTGAATCCAATCAGCATCATTCAAAACACAAGAAACAAGGGTTTTTTGGAGTTTTTCATCTTTTTCTTGTCAACTAAAAAATTCCTGTTTTAAAGAAATGTAAACTAGGGTTCATATTCATATTTTTTTGTGCAGAATTTGTTACCGCTGTGACATGGTTTCTTTCTGTTACTGAACTATTGAATGCATGTAGTTTCAAAAGCTGTAATTCATTCTGTACTGAGTCATGGAAATGGTACCGCCTTTTTAGATCTTAAAAATATCTGAGGAGAGAGCCAGTGTTTATAAAGTCTAACTTTAACTGGAAGTTCATATTTATGCAGAAAATATTAAAAGCCTAAATACTTTCAGAGGAATATCAGGACTCGCGTGTCTTCTGATGAGTTGGAAAATTGGGGTGAGCACTTGGCATGCGACTTGGGAATATGATCCATGTTTTGAATGTGCACACCGCTCTGAGAATGCTTTGATGACTTCTTGAGAAGTTTTCAATCTACGCTCTTGTGTGGGTAAGCAAAAACTCTGTGCAAGGGTTTTCCTGGCTATGTTGCTTATAGAGTATATATGTTTATAGAGGATATAGGGTGAAACAGAGGTTTACTAGTGGAGAATGGCTTAAATAAAATCCGTGGAATAACAATTAATACGGATTCTATCTACAGGCACTACCTATTAAACAATAACAACTCCATACATAAATAGGTGAAGCACAATAATGTGCAACTGCTCCCATTTGAACATACTTTTTCCCCCCCATAGTGTGTGTGCATTCAGTGGAGTGAGACAAAGAGAAAAAAAATGAGAAATAACCACCACCACCCCGCCCCAGGGGTATGGCCATGCCACAATTCCTTCTCCATTCTTCTCTTGGGACTTTGAGCATACACAAACGCACGCACCCGTGCTCTGCATGAGTTTTAAGACACCAGGTCTGGGACTTGAACTGTGGTCGACTATGTGAGAGTCCATCAATGTAACCATTACACCATCTACTAGTTTCCCCGTACACACGTTTTTAAAGAAAATTAATGTACTTACTTTTCTAGGGCATACACATATGTGTTCCCACATAGCCTTATATGTGTATAGAAGAAATTAGTCAGTATGGTTCAGGGGTTCAGTTTGTTAATACACCAGAAACCTGAAGTCTTAACATGATGCTCGAAGACAGATACTGGGTATTGTTCAGTCTCATTTGATTGAAAAATGTGCAGGAGAGGTAACAGGAAAGCAGCCGTGCTAGCTAGTAGGATGGCCAGGCATGCATGATCTCATCCAAAACACTAGGAGGTTTAAGGGACAACGTGAAAAGTCACAGGGGAATATTGGACTGATGAACATGGAACAGAGAAATGCAGCGATTGGATTTACATGTCAGAAGATCACTTTACCAGGAACATAAAAACTGGATTCAGGGCACGATCAACAGGAAGAATGGCATATGTCAATTGCAGTATTTCATGGATGAGTGACGAGGGCCTGAGTTTAAGTAACGGTAGCCAAGAACGCCACTGGGCAGAATGAAAACCAAGGCAGTCCTGCCAAGACATGCATGTGACCATGACTCTTGATGTCCCTGAGGCTCTGCCGATGTCAGAGCTACTGGATGGTGCCTGAGGCCACCGGGGTGAACAGGTGAGAGGAGCCGCCATGAACCAAAGCTGGGTTAAATGGAAAGACGAGGAGGCCAAGTCAAAGGCTTTACATTTAAAGGTCTTAGAACATGACCAAGTCGGACTTTCAGCCATCACAGAGGAGACAGCAAGAAACTAGGTGGAAATGACATTTAAAGGTCTTAGAACACGACCAAGTCGGACTTTCAGCCATCACAGAGGAGACAGCAAGAAACTAGGTGGAAATGTCAAATTCACCAAATGAATCCATTTGGTCAGGTGGCTGGATCCCACATGGCCAACTGTGTGGTTTCAGTCCCAGATCTGGTAGTTTGAGAAACATGCCAGATATTTGTGAGCTTGTGCCCCAAGTCCCAAAATGGAGAGAGACACATAGAAGAAGGGATTGATTGCAGCGTGCTCATCCGCCACAGAGGAGGGCACTTTCTCACCGTCCGTCTCTCTTCCTCTCTCTGGCAAGTACATATGCCCACTAGCAAATTAAAAAACAAACAAACAAACACAAACTTGGAGGAATTTACAATATTACAAAACATTAAAATGCATTAAGCAAATTTATAGGACATTTATCAGAAAAGATGGCAAATATTTTTATTTTTGCTGGAAATGTGTTCTTATTATTTTTTTCCAATCAATACTAAACATCCTAATTATGGGCCTTTAAATTTGAAAAGTAGAGTTTCTGAGATAAATTAATAAGTTAAAGGGAACAGGCAGGCTAAAAGAACAGAACAAGCCATTTTATTTTTCTGAATATTGAGACAAAAATATGAGAACATTGCAAGTGAGTGATAATGAGTATTAATCATTTTCCTTGTAGTTTGGACAATTTTCACCGCTAGAAGAACATCTCGAACTCCACTGGATACATTAAGTTTGCTTTGTGAGTTGGAGAAAAAGATACACTTAGCAAGTTTATTCCAAGTGTTTAAATGCTGATTTCAGGAATAATTAGTGAGATGGCTTTCTGAGGATCAGGACATTCACCACATTTTCTCTATGAAGAAACAGCCCTTTTTATTTTCAGACAAATCTAAACGGTAAAAGGTTGTTGTCATCTTGATCTGAACTTGGTTTCCACTAATTTCTGTGGATTATTCCAGGCCTTGAGTCTAGAACCACACAGGTTTTACCTGTGATTTCATCATGAGACACTATAAAATGTTTGAAAAACACATGTTCATTCTGAATGGCATCTTCTCCAAAGTCTTCGTCTTTCAAATGGTGTCAGATGGTATCATTCTGAGACTACCTATCCACATTTCTCTGATCATACTTCTGTCAATATCCTTGCTTAAAGGAGTCTTCCAAACCATAAAAAAAGTGTATTTTTTTTTATTTCTGTCATATTTGAGCAACTCAGGTAGAGTGAATTTTTCATTTTGTTTTTATTTTAAGGATTTTGCCATAGAAAGGGTGAACTCGCTGGAGAGGGACAGAGACAGCTCACAGTGAAAATGAGAAGTCACCCCCTGGAGGGATGGCCATGGCACAGCCTCTTCTCCTTTCTCCTCCTGGAATTTCGGGCATGCACATACATGTTCCTGGGGAGATCGTCCAGCTGCCTGGGTTTTGAACCACGGTCAGCCATATGGGAGTCTAGCACCTTCACCAGGATGATACCTGCTGGTCCTAGAGTGAGATTTTTTTACTTCCTTTCCACCATTAATAGAGCCTAATGCCTTAATGTTTGCATTTGTTGGGTGTTGCTTGTTTCTGCTATCCAGGACTTGAACTTCACACTTCCCTGTGTGGGATCCAGGCACCTTAACTGCAATGCCACAGGCTGGTCCTTAAATTTTTTCTTTAATTTGAATTTATCAGATAGACTGTTAGGCTATACCTGTCCTTTCTTTCATGTGTGTGTTTATTATTATTATTATTATTATTATTATTACCAGTAGAAGAGAGAAAAGTGGTTTTTAGAGAATTTTTATTTTTATTGACACTTTGACAGTACTTTCCAGTACATCCGCTTATGTTTCTAAGGCATAGTATCCTAAATTTATAATCAAATATTGACTTCAAAATGTCTACTATTTTAAAATATTTTGCTTTTTATTCATGGAAAGTTTTTAAAGTCTTATTTATCTTTCCTCATTCCTGAATTTAATATGTGTACCTAAAGTCACCAGAGACAATTTCACATTTGCATATCTCAGTCTGTTTTAAAGTACTTGACCTTGAAGCTACCTTTCTTACCAGTATATTCAAGTAGTACATTTCAGAGACAGAAGGAGCAACAGGGAGGCCTAGGCCACTTGGCCTGAGCTCACTGGTAGGGTCCCCTGTCCAGCCTGCTTTGGATCAGAAGGGCTGCTCTTACCTTCAAGAACTAGCACTCACTTCCCACAGAGACAGAAGTTGACGACCCCCTTATACATGCCATAGGGAAGGGCATGAGCACGCAGTTCCAGAAATATCCTCTAAAGTAGTAAGAAAAAGTAAATACCTGACCGGATGTCTAAAAATCAAAGCAGAGCACCAAGAAATAGGAGTAAACTAGGAAATATTCCCTCCCTAAGGAACATAATAACTCCTCATCAACAATAGATAAAATACAAGAGATTACAGACCTTTCAGAAAAAGAATTCAGAATATTCATTTTAACAAAAATAAAGGAGACGCAAGAGAAAAGAGACAATCAATTCCAGGAGATGGGAAAATTCTTACATAAATTGAAGGAAAAAAACTCCATAAGGAGATAGATGCACTGAAAAATAACCAAACTGAAATCCTGGCGATAAAGAATATTATGCAGGAAATCAAAGCCTCTCTTGAAAGTGTCAACAGCAGATTAGACCAAGCAGAAGAAACAGTCTCTTACCTAGAAGACGAAACCTCTGATTTAGTCAAGCAGCTGAAAAGAATAGTATAACCACTAAAAGAAAGGATAACATACAGGAATTCCTAGACACTATTAAACAGCCGAATAACCACATAATAGGTATTCTGGAAGGCAAACATACAGGTAAAGGCATAGAAAATCTCTTTCATAGTATGCTAGCTGAACATTTTCCAAACTTAGAGAGGCATGTAGATGTACAAATCCAGGAAATACAAAGGACACCAATAACAAAAACACAACAGAATCCTCTCCAAAGGATATCATAGCAAAATTGGTGAACATTTATAAATGTCAAGACAGAAATGACAATTTACTTACAAAGGTTAGTCCATTAGACTAACATACAACTTCTCAACTGAAACAGCATAGGAAAGGAAATAATGAAGAACATTCTGGAAGAAAAACAATTTCAGCTGAGAGTACTATACCAGGCAAGATTATTCTTCAAATTAGAGGAAACAGAAAATCATTCCAGGATGCTAAATGGTAAAAGAATTCACCCAAACTAAACCAGCTCTTCAGGAAATACTTAAGGCAATACTGCACCAGGAAAACTAAAGGGAGATAAATAGAAGTAAAATAACACAAACAACAACAACAAAAAAAATGGTAAGTCCATTAATACCGATAATAACATTGAATGTGGGAACTAAATTTCACACCTTAAAGGCTAAAATTGCTGATTCAACTATTTTTTGCACAAGTAGGTATAAGTAAAAATTCATCAATTATTTGATAGATGGCTGTCTTCATGGCTTTCAATTTATATATCTATTATAACCTTTACTCATTATATAAAACTAGATAATAGAGGAAAAGTTCAAACTGTTACAAGCAGCTGAGTCTTTCTTAGAATGAATTTAAAGAAGGCTAAAATCCACATTACCTTAAAAATAAAGTCTAAAATCAAAAACTTTGTAAAGTCTATAAATGACCAAATCATTGACTTCACCATCTTTTCATTTTTTTTTTTGAGAGTTTTTTTTTTCTTCGCTATAGGGAGCGTGCGCTCACCAGACAGACAGAGAGAGACATAGAGACAGAAAGTGAGAAATCAACCCCCAGGGGGGATGGCCATGCCGCAATCCCTTCTCCTCCATTCTCCTCTCGGGATCTTGGGCATGCACGCACACGTGCCCGGCGTGAGTTTTAAGCCACCGGGTCTGGGACGCGAACCGCGGTCAACTACGTGGGAGTCCAGTGACATAGCCATTACACTAACTGCTGGTTCCCACCATCTTTTCACTTTTAAACACCTATTTCAATTTCATTTGTTTTTGTATTTTTGAAGACTTATGACTTTATGTATAGTACAATACTATGGTCTTACAAGAATTCACAGTGAGTAAGTAAAAGTTTTCTTTTTCTATCTCTTCCTAATGAGTTATTGTTAGGTATAATTTAACCTATCTCTAACTAGATCAATGATTGATATCACAAATATTTTCAGGTTATAAACTCTTATCTTCCATAGCATTCTACATGAAAATTACAGATTCTTTCATTGGCTATGTTAAGATTGTATTTGGTTTCAAGAATCCATCCTCAGTAACTTATGAGACTTTTGTTGTTCAATTTTTAATCAATTTGTTTTTCTTTACAACTATTTTACGGTAAAGAACATTCATAGAAAATTCCATATATACATCCAGAAGAACCAGTGGAACAGGTTTTGAATGTCCACGACTTAATATGTTCAATGTTGATGATGTTGATATGTTTATATTCTCAATTTGTTTATTACATACCATATACATGCTTTCATTTATTTTTTTAGCGGGAGAGTTTTTTGTTTGTTTGTTTTAGTTTTGTTTTGTTTATGAGGTTCATGCGCTTGCCAGAGAGACAGAGAGAAAGAAAGTGAGAAATCACCCCTCCAGGGGAATGGCCACACTGCAATCCCTTCTCCATTCTCCTGTTGGGATCTTGGACATGCATACACATGTGCTCAGCATGAGTTTTAAGCCACCGGGTCTGGAATTTGAACTGTGGTTGACTATGTGGGAGTCCAGTGACGTGAACATTATGCCATCTGCTGGTCCGTATATACATGCTTTTAAAGACCATCCTGTACCCTACAGACATGTGCAATGAATAGATATAAATAAATATAAATAGATGCAAATTACGAAAAAATTAAAAAATAAAAATAGAGATAAAATAATATATTTTTTAGAAAAAAATCAATGTTCATTTAAATAGTATCCAAGAAAACTGTTTTTATTCACAGGCAACATTTTAAGAGAAGATCATTAAGTTTCAAGAAATTACCTCTATGCTAGATAATATCATTGCATAAATGTGGAACTGTGGATTAATCAAAGCATTTCCATTATTAGTTATTTTTATAGATACAGGACAATTATGTCAAAATACCTACTATTTGGACCAGCAGGTGGTGTAATGGTTACATTGTCTAACTCCCACATAGAAACCACCGTTAAAGTCCGAGTCCAAGACCTGGTGGCTTGAAAGCACAACGGGTGCGTGTGTATGCATGCTAAAGATCCTGAGAGGAGAATGGAGAAGGGATAAGGTATGGCAATCCCCACTGGGAGGGGTTATTTATCACTTTCTATCTCTCTGTTTTTCCAGTGAGAGCATGTGTCCTTTAGCAAAAATCTCTCTTTCTCTCTAAAAACAAACAAACAAACAAAAAACTAAAATACTTATTATCAAATAACTCAGGGTATACTATTCAATGCTGTGTAGGCTGTTCCTACACTATGATCTTACTAATAACAAATCTTAGATAAGTCAATTTGTTCACTTTAACCACGTAAGATTGTTATGTCTATTGCCACAGATTGATTTGCTGAAGCAACTGAATCCATAGAAATAATGACTCTTGCGTCCCACCTCATCCTGCCAAGGACAGTCTGTTCAAGTGCTATTTGAAAATTTTCAGTGGCTTCTCTAAAATACAGAGGAAGGCACCCTGTTAACACAGGATTTATTTTTCACATTCTAAAATATTCTCCAGAATACTTAACAATTTACTATATTTTTGAAAAGCATAGTATACATAATTATAATATAAATTGGCACAATAAAATATTAAAAATATATTATATAATGACCTGATTATAGAATGTGCAATGATGAGCTATCTTACCCAAGTACTTGTTTTTTTAATCAAATTTTTTCACATATATTTTTAAAATAACCCTCAAGACAATTCTGTGAAGCATATTTTATAGTCCTGACGTGACTGGAGAAAAAACATGATGAAAACTAATGGCTTATCCAAGATCAGTTAGATTCAGAGCTGAGAGCAGCAATCAGTATAGAAGATTTGATTTATCTCTTTTGATTTCCAACATTTTATTCTATAGTCACTGTTAGTTTTTAAGACTATAATCCCATTTTTTTTTTTTTTTTTTTTTTTTTTTTTTTGCAGAGGTTCTTTTGCAATAGGGCACATACACTCGCCAGACAGACAGAGACCTAAAGCGAGAAATCACCCCCCAGGGGGGATGGTCACACCACAATCCCTTCTCCTCCATTCTCCTCTTGAGATCTTGGGCATGCACGCACATGTGCCCGGCAAGAGTTTTAAGCCACCGGGTCTGGGACGCGAACCACGGTCAACTACATGAGAGTCCAGTGACATAGCCATTACGCTAACTGCTGGTCCCAATAATCCCATTTTTAATCAAGTCATTTTATTGATATCAAGTCACCAGAAAAGAACAATTTGCAATTTTTAAACTTTTTTTTTTTTTAAATTTATGGTAGTAAAAAAAATTTGAAGTCTGATATGCTAAGGAGCAAGAAACAGGAGGCTGGAATTTTAGACTTAAATAAAAAATCAGCTGGGAAATTTAGTGTAAGTCGTATCTCAACAGTGCACCTGGAGCAAAGTTAAATTGGTTTGAGACCTGCTTACCCAACAAAAGCACCGTCTTCATCCATTCTCCTTCACATAAGTGGGAGTGTCCAAGAACGGCTGATCTCACCGGCTGCCCAGGTGTTCCGGCCCGTGAGAACATGCCAGTGACAGGTGTCAGAGCAGTGTGATGATAAATTGCCACCTTTACTAATGATTAACTTTTCCATGCACAAGGCATTGTTTAAAGTGGGTTATGTGCGTTATTTCAATTAATTCTCAGAATTATTCTCTGCTTTGCTCATTTTACAGAAGTAAAGACAGCGACTGGTTTAATAATTACCTGCTTCTTAGCAAGTGGAGAGATGCAGGCTGGACTCGGATTATTTATCTCAGACCCCAAAAGGGTAACAAAGCATAATAGGTGTTCTAGGGACTCCCCTGACAGGAGTGGGTTCACAATAAAACACTGGACGTGGGCTTTTGATCTTGCAGGAACTGGATATGAGAAACCAACAAGGAGAGAGCTTCTGCTCTTCAGCCTGGAGTCCTGGGCCTAGTGCCTCCACTCGGTCCTGGATATATTCTTAATCAGAGGATTAACTCACATGATCCAATCAGGTTAGTCAGGATCCTGATATCACAAAATCTACCCTCATGAAAACCACACTTGAAAGTTTTCTTTATTGAGGTCAGAGCAGAGAGCTGGGACTTGCCTGGACTTATAAACTACATGTCATGACTTTCTGCACCTAGTTGCTAATAAATACTTGATTTTAGTCGGTAATTTCATTCTATTGTAATATACTCTCTGATAGAAAAGTCGTGCACAAGGAGACCTACAGATTTTGCCCACCTCTAAATACCCCTGGGTGCCACCATAAAGGGTCACCCAGGGGCCAGCAGGTGGCGTAGTGGTGAAGGTGCTGGATTCCGACATAGTCAACTGCAAATTGAGTAACAGACCTGATGGCTTGAAAATTACATCAGGTGCATGTGGGTGCGTGCCTAAACTCCCAAGAGGAGAATGGAGAAGAAGGGATTGCAGCCTGGCCGTCCTCCCTGGGAGGTGATTTCTCACTTTCCCTCTCTCTATGTCTCTCTGTATCTCTCTCTCTGGTGAGCACATGAGCCCTATGGCAAAAATGGGGAAAACAAGGGTGGGTGGGATACCCAGCCACTGGCCTGGGTATCTATTTCTCTACATTCTTTGAGGGCCGGGCCTGCTGACTGGAATCAGGGTGATGGATGCTGCATTTTTCCAACTTAAAGTCTGTGAACTCTACGCATTCCCAGAGAGATCATTTTGTGAAGCCAATGCAGTATGAATGAGATGTCTGTGTCCAAATCATTCTTCTATAATGGGTGATATTCTAATAGGTTGTCATTCACACATTTTAATACATTCTTTCCTATTATCAGACATCCGGTATAATTACTACTTAATCAAATGTCACAGAGTGTCCTAGATATGGTAATACATGAGGCTTGTGAATAATTTCAGGTTGATGAAACATGATATCAGCAATACTTTGAAAACTCCTTACCAACTTGAACCCCCCAAACCTCAAATGCTTCTTACTGTGAGTGACCACTTTTTTTTTCCTTCTCTTGTCTGCTTGGAGTTGCAATACCAGTGTTCAAATGGCCCGTGCCATCCTATTCAGCGCTTGATAACTGGCCTTACCAGCCACCAGCTATTAAAGGTACACTGGCGACGGTGTATAGGCAGGTGTGTGTGTGGTGCCCCTTTACCCAACCCTCCCCTTTCTTCAGATCCTAGCTTAGAAATGATTTTCTGAAATACTTTGGCTTCCTAATTTCAATCCCTTCCAACACACACACACACACACACACACACACACACACCACACACACATCACACACACACCACACACACACCACACACCACACACATACACCACACACCACACACACACACAGACACACCACACACACCACACACACACACTACACACACACACACACACCACATACACACATACCACACACACCACACAAACACCACACACATACCACATACATACACATACACCACACACACCAGAAACACAAACATGACACACCACACACTACACATCACACACACCACACACACACCACACACACATACCACACACACACACCACACACACACACACACACACCACACACCACGCACTACACACCACACACACCACACACACACACACACGTTTTTGCTTCGCTTCCACTGTCACAGTCTCCCTTAGCAATCTGTAATTTTCCTTTCCAAACTTGTTAGACTCTATCCCCAGGACCTGATATACTGAAGAAGCTCAATGCAAACTTTTCTTGTAGTTTGTTCAAATTTTTTTATAACTATCTAATCTCAATTTACACTTTAAAAATCCAACCAAATGTCAGAAGCCTTCACCCAAAGCGTTTTCTTCTGTCAAATGCTGTAGGAGCTTTAATGGATGGTTTTGCCATAATCTTTGGTTTCTCCTCTTTCTTGCTTTCTTCTACTGATAAACAGTGTTTAAGAAAATAATGCATTCCTAAGTGCACAATAAAATGTCCCATATATCTTTTTATCCATGTCCCGGGAAAACCACTTTCTAATATCATTCCTCTAAATTGAGGGATAAACTTGCAATCTCTAGGCTAAGCCTCTACACTGATGGCAGGAAAGAACTGAGGCAGCACTTATGTTTTCTGCATCTTCTTCACAGTGGTTGTCTAAACCATCAAAATTTACCTCTTTTGAAGAATCCCGAGCAATTATAATCAATGCAAATCAAAGAGTTTTTTGGGGTAAATTAAACCAATATTAAAACTATTGCCAATAGATTTTAAGTTATAGGTGCAATGTGTTTCAATCCTGTGACATTATAACATAGCTTTAATAACAAAGCAGTTTCTCAGTGTAATTAAATAAAGAATATGAGATGTGGGGGCCAGCAGGTGGTGTGGTGGTTAAGGATGCTGGACTCCCTCATGGCCATCCATGGTTCAAGTCCCGGACCTGGTGGCTTGCTTTCTCACTCTCTATCTCTCTCTCTCTCTCACTCTATCTCTCTCTGGTCAAATTTAAATAAATAAATAAATAAATAAAGTTAAATTAAAAAAAAAGAATATGAGATGCTTGATAGTTAAGAAAAAAATACACCATATAGTTTCTTAAAATAGTGCTTTAAATGTATACTTAGAAACTGAAAATATGTATCATAAAATTTAAGAAAGTACAATCTAGGAATGAATACTTATGGGACAATGAAGTTCAATTTGATAGAGACACAAATTTCAATGCAAGGAAGTCTAAAATATTTCCTAGAATGCTAGATATTGATTCAGTTATCAAAGACTGTGGAAAGGAGTCTTCTACCAAAGTAAGGGCAATCTGATGACAACTACCCAGAAGCCCATGACTGCCGGGGTCCAGCCTTGGCGGGAGTGGGTTGACTCATCGGAGGCGGTGCAGGAAAGGAAGAAGACTAAGGTCTCGGTGCCTTTTTTATGCACGTCTTTAGCCGGACACCCCCAGAGATTGCTCTCTGAGGAGTGACTCCTGCTAGGAATCATCGTGCGTTTTTATTGAAAATGTGTTACATGCAAGTAAATGGAAGAGGGGCTATGTGTTTTAATTATCAGTTCATACAGTTTTAACAATAGGGAACATAGATTTTATTTAGGGTTGGATTAAGGGTGGGTCTAGTGCAGTTCCGCAATTGTTCGTTTAATGTAGGTGAGTCTTTCTGGAATGCAGTTTCAGGAAAATGGTTCCAGCAAGCAGAGATAATTATCAGCTGATGCGGCGCAGCAGCCATCTTGTGATTACCGGGAATGGTG
Source organism: Tupaia tana (assembly GCA_026018925.1). Lineage (NCBI taxonomy): Eukaryota > Metazoa > Chordata > Mammalia > Scandentia > Tupaiidae > Tupaia > Tupaia tana. Next base: position 102,513,149 of record JAKSZU010000005.1, on the reverse strand, counting down.
CTGAGAAAAGAAAATCTCAAGTATAGATATTAGTTCTTATAGATCTTAATAAAGAATAATACTTACATAGTTTTATAGGGATCTAAAACTTAATTTAAGGAATCCTAATATATTTGTCTGTTTTACTTGGTGAGGGTGGGGTTGTCCTGGGCCAGTTTTGGCCTAATTCTATTTTATGTAAAAAAAAGATTATCTTTAAGTTTATGTTAAATGTATCTTGAAGGGCCTTCCAAAGGTCAAGATTATTTCTGCCTAGATAGAACTTTAGCCCATCTTCTATTGTGACTACGGAGATAAAGCATTGTAATTAACAGTAGGTGATCAGGGCCGAAGGGAATGATCAGGGGACTTCTGAGAAAATTTTATCACATACTCAAGAGAGCTATGTAATTTTTTATAGTATATTAGGGAGTCAGAGGGCGGTCGCTTCCCAGCAAAGCTATCACAGTTTTCTTGAGCAAATAGCAAGCAGCCTTGCTGACATGCTAATTTGACCTAAGTTTTATTCTTAGGTCGGGGGTGGGGGGTACACAGCAGCGGCCTTGCCAACGTGCTGTCCTGACCTAAGAGGTAGAGGTCAAAAGCTCAAGCCAGATCCTGGGGCCCTACCGTGTCAGACTCCTCCACATGACCTGACGTAGGGATGTGTTCCAGCAAGCCTAATGTTCAACTAGCTAATGGTTTTGCTCCTGGAAAATTGCGACTTGACTTTTTGATTTACTTTTTGAAAGAAACTGTCCTCACGGATTTTATTGCTTAACCTCACCTTTTGAAATGTTAGACAACTTTTATCATCTCCTTTTTCATTTTAGGTCATAGGACTTGCGTTTCACTGGAGAAATATATTTGTTTCTGAGAAACACATAGAAAGGATTCTCAGGGAAAACATTTAAATATCTTTGCCAGGATAGACTATAGGCTCAGGCTTCTCCAGGGAAGGCTGCCTTGATTCATTGCCTTGACCAAGTCCTCGTTAAAACAATAGTATATCCCAGTACAATACTCATCACAGTAAAAAACCAGGACGGTTGTAGCTCCCAGAAGTAAAAGAGCTGATTTAGTCATTATGGCTCTGATGAGGAATTTAAGACTTTGTCAGTCTGATCTCGTAAGGGAAAAGACGTTGAGAAATACACAAATACACTGTCTTCATGAAGTCTGATGAGAAATATACAGATATATTGTCTACATGCTATGTGGTATTCAATGTTTATAAATACCAATGTAACTGTGTATCTAAATTTTTATCTATATACTTGATATGATGATGAAATAGATGAAGTTGTAAGCAAAAACACCCAGAGTGAACTAAGTTGCATTTGATTCTTAATTGGGTGAAAAGTACAACCAGGTGACTATGAAAGGAGTAGCTTACATTTATAATCTAAAATTAGAGAAAATCAAATAAAAGGCACTGGGGCTAGCAGGTGGCACAGAGGTGAAGGAGCTAGATCCCACATAGCCAGCTCTGGTTTGAGTCCTGAACCCGGTGACTTGGATATCACACCAGGCACCTGTGTGTGCATACCCCCAGTCTCAAGGAGAGTAGAGAAGGGCCCGTGGCCTGGCCATCCCCCAGGGAGGACGATTTCTCTCTCTCTGTCTCTCTGGGGTAAGCACATGTGCCCTATAGCAAAGCTAGAACAAAAACTAAAAATAAAAGGTATTGTATATTTTGGGGTTTACACACATTATGCTTTCAGTCTCTTCTCTAAGATGATCTCTCAAGTACAAAATGACCACACGTGGTTTGGCATAGACACAAGGCCTGTGCAGTTGTCAAGCCACAAGCGTGTGCCACGATTGTTACAGATATTGGAATGAGTGTGCTTTCAGCAGAAATTGCTTCACGCTGTTGTACAAACAGCTGGACTACGTCTTTCACTTTCAGATGTGATCAGCCTAAACTCAAAGCCTGTCATGAACATCACAGGGTGTTCAAAAAAGAATAAAAATGAAAATGTATGTTAACCAAATTCTTCCAAATACATGAAAATGCTTCTATTTATCTTATCCCCTGTGCCATATCCTTTTTCTGCTCCTAACCTATCCTTTCTCTATTTGCTAATGAGTCTTCTTAATAGCTGACAATCACCGGCACCATGAATGGCACACATGTAAGATCTCTCAGGAGCTGCATCAAATGTGTTTAATGGAAAGGTATATAGTAATGATTCAAAAAGATACAAATCATTTTAAATATGCATTTTTTTCTAAAAGCTTTCAAATAAAGTTCACAAAATTATAGTAAATGCTAGTCTGAAAGCTTTAGTTTTCTTTCTTTCTTTCTTTTTTTGGAGAGGTTTTGCTATAGGGCGTGTGCGCTCGCCAGACATACAGAGAGAGACAGAGACACAGAAAGCAAGAAATCACCCCCCAGGGGGGATGGCCACGCCACAATCCCCTCTCTTCCGTTCTCCTCTCAGAATCTTGGGCACGCATGCACACGCGCCCGGCATGAGTTTTAAGCCACTGGGTCCAGGACCCGAACTGCGGTCGACTACATGGGAGTCCAGCGACACAGACATTATGCTAACTGCTGGTCCCTGGGAGCTTTAGTTTTACAATATTAGATGAAAATATGTGTATATTGATTTTTAACATTTAGTGTAATTTCCCTCGTAACCTTTTTTATCTGGTGTCTTTCTCAGCAATGTTGTATTTGAGGATGAGAGCAGTGGTTCAATTGTTTGTGAAAACTGAGAAATAATTGGCTTACCAGTAATAGATGTCATTGAAAGTGGCTGGTGGTGGCACTCCATGATCCCCGTGGGGGTCAGGTTTGAGTCCAGGACCTCTATGAGTGCACGGGGCACAGGTCCCTGCCTGTGATCTTGGGCCGACTGAAATTCGAGGTGGGGAGTGGATCAAGACCCTACTGGGGTGCCCATCTTGCTCTCTCTTTGTCTCTCTCTGTCCCTCAAGAGAGAAATAAATAAGTTAATTGATTAAATAAACTTTTTAAAAAAGATCAATGGTTTAAAATACAAAGGCAGAGCTCTGACGCATGATTAATGTTTACCATGTTCCTGTGATCATATATTTCTGAGATGACATGAGTCATGGTAAAAATCCAGTCTCGGCCAGCAGGTGGTGCAGTGGTTAAGGTGCTGGACTCCCACATGACTGACTGTGGTCTGAGTCCCAGGCCCGGCGGCTTGAAACTCACACTGGGCACGTGTGTATGCATGCCCAAATCCCAGCAGAAGAGTAGAGGAAAAGAGATTGCCGCACAACCCTCGCCCCTGGGGGGTGATTTCTTGCTTTCTGTCTGTCTCTCTGGTGAGCTCACAGACCCTATAGCAAAAATATTACTCAGAAAGAAAAAAAACCCAAAAAATAAAAACGAAGTTTCAGCGTGTCACTTCACAATTGGGGAAACTGTGGCTCAGGAAAATTATGTGACTTTTTTTTCATTGCTAGAGGGCACATGTGTTCACTGGAGGGAAATGCAGAGAGAGAGGATGGGAAAGCGAGAAAGCACACCCTAGGGAAGGTGGCCACACCATAATTCCTTTTTCTCCCTTCTCCTCTCGGGAATTTGGGCTCACATGTACACGCACCCAGTGTGTTCTTCAAGACACTGGGCCTGGGGCTCAAACCATGCATGTGAGATCCAGCTGCCTTAACCACCGCACCACTGCTGGCCCCACCAAGTAACTTTTAGAAGTTTGAGTAGTTAGCTTGTAGCAGAGTCAGTAAAATCTTATTCTTCTGACAGTAATTCTAGGCCCTCTCCTCTATGGTTTATCATAATAGAACAATAACTTTTAGATGGTTATTCGTTAGAACCTGAAGCAATTTTTAAATAATACATGTAATTTTCTTTCAACTAATAATTAGAGGAAATTATTATGCCTATTTTTAAAGACTCAGAATTTTGATCAGACATTTATAAAAGAGAATCAAAATGTTTATAAATGTTTTCACAAGATATTACAATTTCATATAGTCTAGAATATTAACCCTTAGACCTGAAAAATGCAAGCTTCAAAAGACATCACAATAGACAATGAAAACCAAGAGCAAAACTCTTATGTGTCCTATGTCTATTGTCTATTGTTTAAAAGGGAATTACTTATAAAATGTTTCCTTTAAAAAGGAAATTGCCCATAAATTTGAATGAAAACACAAGAGCACTTCCTCTATATGGACTAATATGTAGTTCCTGGATTCGAGCCTTTGCAAATAACCACATTCTATATGTAATACCACCAGCTTTGCAACACATAGATTTTGTTAATGTAGCAATAAGACCCATTTTCTAAAAGCATTCATTTAAGAGCCAGCCAGGCAGAATGGTGTTTAAGGTGGCCGGATCCCACATGGCCCACTGCTGCTTGGAGTCTGGGACCCAGTGGCTTGAAAAACAGGCTGAACACAGGTGCATCTGTCCAAAATCCTGAGAGGGGAACGGAGGGGAAGGGACTGTGGTGCGATCATCCCCACTCGGGATGGGAGGGGAATGGAGGGGAAGGGGCTGGATCCCCACTCGGGGGGAGGGGATGGAGGGGGAGGGGCTGTGGTGTTGATCATCCCCACTCGGGATGGGAGGGGATGGAGGGGGAGGGCCTGTGGTGTGATCATCCCCACTCGGGATGGGAGGGGATGGAGGGGAGGGCCTGTGGTGTGATCATCCCCACTCGGGATGGGAGGGGATGGAGGGGGAGGGCCTGTGGTGCATCCCCACTCGGGATGGGAGGGGATGGAGGGGAAGGGGCTGTGGTGTGATCATCCCACTCGGGATGGGAGGGGATGGAGGGGGGAGGGCCTGTGGTGCGATCATCCCCACTCGGGATGGGAGGGGATGGAGGGGAAGGGGCTGTGGTGTGGTCATCCCCACTCGGGATGGGAGGGGATGGAGGGGGAGGGGCTGTGGTGTGATCATCCCCACTCGGGATGGGAGGGGATGGAGGGGGAGGGCCTGTGGTGTGGTCATCCCCACTCGGGATGGGAGGGGACGGAGGGGGAGGGCCTGTGGTGTGGTCATCCCCACTCGGGATGGGAGGGGATGGAGGGGGAGGGCCTGTGGTGTGATCATCCCCACTCGGGATGGGAGGGGATGGAGGGGGAGGGGCTGTGGTGTGGTCATCCCCACTCGGGATGGGAGGGAATGGAGGGGGAGGGCCTGTGGTGTGATCATCCCCACTCGGGATGGGAGGGGATGGAGGGGGAGGGCCTGTGGTGCGTCATCCCCACTCGGGATGGGAGGGGATGGAGGGGGAGGGCCTGTGGTGTGATCATCCCCACTCGGGATGGGAGGGGATGGAGGGGGAGGGCCTGTGGTGTGATCATCCCCACTCGGGATGGGAGGGGATGGAGGGGAAGGGCCTGTGGTGCGATCATCCCCACTCGGGATGGGAGGGGATGGAGGGGGAGGGCCTGTGGTGTGGTCATCCCCACTCGGGATGGGAGGGGACGGAGGGGGAGGGGCTGTGGTGTGATCATCCCCACTCGGGATGGGAGGGGATGGAGGGGAAGGGCCTGTGGTGTGATCATCCCCACTCGGGATGGGAGGGGATGGAGGGGGAGGGCCTGTGGTGTGGTCATCCCCACTCGGGATGGGAGGGGATGGAGAGGGAGGGGCTGTGGTGTGATCATCCCCACTCGGGATGGGAGGGGATGGAGGGGAAGGGCCTGTGGTGCGATCATCCCCACTCGGGATGGGAGGGGACGGAGGGGAAGGGCCTGTGGTGTGATCATCCCCACTCGGGATGGGAGGGGATGGAGGGGGAGGGCCTGTGGTGTGATCATCCCCACTCGGGATGGGAGGGGATGGAGGGGGAGGGCCTGTGGTGCGATCATCCCCACTCGGGATGGGAGGGGATGGAGGGGGAGGGCCTGTGGTGTGGTCATCCCCACTCGGGATGGGAGGGGATGGAGGGGGAGGGCCTGTGTGTGGGGCGATCATCCCCACTCGGGATGGCAGGTGCTTTCTCACTCCCTTCCCACTCCTGCATCTGCCTCTCTCTGGTGAGCACACAAGCCCTATAGCAAAAACTAAACAAACAAGCAAATATTCATTGGTCAATTCTGTAAGGACTTTGGAAGCACTTTTCCATCCTGTTCAAATCACCCATCCTGCAGGAGCAAAAATGTTTCTATTTATACCATGCGAGTTGGCATATAAATAGAGAATTTAAGCACAAAATAAACCGACACTGTTTTAAAGTTTTACAGAGCACTAGCAGGAGTAGAGAGACAACCAGAGTGTGTCCTGTTCCCTGACTGTGACAGCGACCCTCGGCCTGCTCCTTACGGGCAGCGCCGGGCTGCACTCCAGCGCATGCGCTGTCTGCACTCACCCACACACGGAGCTGCCAGGCCTGCAGCTCTCCACGGAAACATACTGCTCAGTGGAATGCCTATTTTCTCTAAAAAATAGTTTATAACACAATGTTAATGTGATTCTACCTCTGATAAACATTCTGAGTAAAAGGTGGGAACAAGGCAGGGGATGCTCCTTACTGGCGGTCGTGTTTCTCCACGGCCCCCGTGGGGCCGGCTCTGCCACGGTTTGCATCCTCCACCTAGTGGGCCTGACGCACCCCAAGCACCCCGGCAAGGTCTGACCTCTGGGGATCCAGCGGGCTGGAGGGAGGGGGTCACGACAGGACCAGACCTGAGGGGGTGTTCCTGCCCCTCTCTCTTCCTCTCCTCTCACGCTCAAGTGCTCAATGGTGAATAAAGAAAAAAGGGAAAGTCACGTTTTGTTTGCTATAGGGCACTTGTGCTCGCTGGTGAGAGGGCGAGAGAAAGACAGGGAAAATTAGAAAGCTCTCCCAGAATGCATGGCCGCACCAAAATCCCCTCTCCTCCATTCTCCTCTCCAGATTTTGGGGATGCACACACATGTGCCTGATGTGTCTCTCAAGCTGCCAGGTCCGGGACTAGAACTATGCAGTTGATCATGTGGATCCGGCCATCTCAACCACCACACCACTGGCTGACCCTGAAAATCCAGTTTTAAAAAGTAAAAACTCAGAAAACATAACAAAGTCACTGTGAACATGGAAGACAAGAATATGAAAATATTTTTCCAAGCAGAGATACCACCCTCTCACCCGCAGTCTCTGGTCACATGTTCATCAACAGTCGTTACAAAACCTTGCTTCTTTGCCTGTTTCTGTTTAAAAACACTTCATTTATTTTTTAAAATATCATTTCTTCTTTCTTTCTCTCTCTTTCTTCCTTCCTTCCTTCCTTCCTTCCTTCCTTCCTTCCTTCCTTCCTTCCTTCCTTCCTTTCTTTCTTTCTTTCTTTCTTTTTTCTTTCTTTCTTTCTTTCTTTCTTTCTTTCTTTTTATTATTTTAAGTTTGCTACAGGGCACACGTGCTCAACAGAGAGAGGCAGAGAGACAGAGATAGAGAAAGTGAGAAAGCAAGCCACCCAGTCCTGGACTCGAACTGTGGTCGGCCATGTGAGAGTCCAGCACCTTTAATACTATGTTACATGCTGGCCCCAACACTTCATTTTTTTATTCACTGTAGAAAGCACGTGCACGCGCACAGAGAGCGGGAGACACAAGCTGGACAGGGTCTCCTTGCGCCCTCCGGCTCTCAGGCTACCAGGCAGGGCATGGAGGCTCCAGCCTATCTTCAAACCCACTGGGGGACCTCCAGCCTCTGTCATCCACGAACGCCACTGCAGTTCGGTTCACGCTGACTGTATGAACACGCTGTGCCCAGAACGCCTTACTTAACATACAATGGCGTCATTGAAACTGAACTCACGTCTGAAGCGTACTTAGCTAACACAGTATCCTCCATAAGGCACCCAGCCTCTTGGCACTGAGAACATAGGACAGTGGTCAGCACTCCAGCCGGGAGCCACTGAGTGAAACCACCAGCAGGGTGCACAAGCACACGTGGCGAAGCACCCTGGCATGCTGCAGAAAAGATGCTTGTTTGCATAATGGGAGCTGGGATATAGAGGGAGAGCCTTTCTTGGTGTGACCGCGGCTGGGCACATATGCCTCAAGGGACTGAGACTTTTCCTACTGTGGGCAGGTCATAACAGAGACAGTGCTGGGCACGTGGATTTGGGTGGTCACAGATGCATTGTAGCAAATAGCTGAGTTTGTGACTATAGCATGGGCCAATAAAGAGGACCAGATGAACCTGGAAGAAGTTTATTAAGTATTTAAGGACCTGAGATCCTTTACCAAAAAGGGAAAAAAAAATAAGTAAATAAAATAAAAACCTGCTAAGCTGCCCTGCTCAACGCAGAGCAGGTGGAAGTCTGGCCAGTAATCGGTTGTTCTTACTTCCTTTCCCCTGGGACCCTGGAGAACACTTGCAATCTAAAGACAGGATTGTTTCTGCTGGTTGACGTGGGGTATTTTCCTTGCTAGTCAAGAACGTACTCGGGAACCAGCAGTTAGCGTAATGGCTATGTCACTGGACTCCCACGTAGTCAACCGTGGTTCGCGTCCCGGACCCAGTGGCTTAAAACTCACGCTGGACGCGTGTGCGTGCGTGCCCAAGATCCCGAGAGGAAAATGGAAGAGAAGAGAAGGGATTGCAGCATGACCATCCCCCCTGGGGGGTGATTTCTCGCTTTCTGTCTCTATGTCTCTCTCTGTCTGTCTGGTGAGCCCACGCGCCCTATAGTGAAAAACCTCTTCAAAAAAAAAAAAAAAAAAAAGAACGTACTGTGGTTTGCAAATTTCAGAACTCTTTACTGATGAGTAATTCAGCAAGAAGGTTGCATCTTTACTTTTGTGTATCTATTTTCTTTTGAGTTTCCCTTAAATACAGGGAGTGTTTTATGTTCACTCCTGACACTGTTTCATTCATGAGGTTACATTTGGAAGTTTAGAAATGCCTCAGCAAATTTAGAAATACACACTTTAAAGGACAGTAAGACTAAATTAAATTCTCTTCTTATATTTCAGATAATGTGATGGCAGACCAAATGCAGGGAATTCAGCCATTTTCAACAAACCTTTACTGAAGATAGCAATAATATTCTAAGACTTGCATAGAGAGAAAACTTCATTGTTTGGGAGGGTCTCCCCAGATAGAAACCCTAGGATATGTGTACTATGGAAAGGGCTTTATTGCTGTGCCTAATCACCTCCCCTGATCTGCAACTGAGGACGTCTAATTTACGGGCTGAAGGACTGAGTTCCACCTTACCTTTCATATCAGCACCCTTTCCACCCCTCCATCAGAGGCACTCTGCTAGAGTTTTGGTGTTCCAGAATGTTCCTGCTCACCTCCTTGGCTTTACCCATGCTTCCCAAAGGTTCGGAGACTCCTCCTTAGTGAAAGCCTTCAGGAGTTTAACTGGTGGCAGGGTTTTATGTTTTTTGATCTTGGAAGGGAAAGCTGGCGAACATTATTTTTAAAATTTGCAAACACCCTTTTCTTTTCTTTTTTTTTTTGTTTGGCTTTTAAATTAGAAAAAGAACTTTTCCTTACATTTGGGTCTATGTGTAGTTATTAAGACTTCTTAAATGGCTCTTTACACAAATTTGAAAGCAATTATTCACCTTTTCTTTTGGAAGGAAATGATAAAGTTCTCGTGACTGAGGAACAAGGAGCGGGTTTGGAGACCACCACTTGGCATAATGGCTATGTCGCTGAACTCCCACGTAGTCTACTGCAGTTCGAGACCCAGTGACCTAAACTCACACCATGCGTGCCCAAGATCCCGAGAGGAGAATAGAGGAGAACGGACTGTGGCGTGGCCATCCCCCCCCCCCCCCGGGGGGGGTGATTTCTCCCTTTCTATCTCTCTGTCTCACTCTGTCTTTCTGGTGAGCGCACATGCCCTATGGCAAAACCTCTCCCTGCCTCTCTCCAAAAAAAGAGCGGGTTTGCTTTCTAAGCTCTTGTGATTCTTATCGATATTGAGTGCTTTGTTTTGCTGGATAAAATGGAAAGCAATACTCCCAGGCTCAGGTAGAATTTTGGATGAAAGTGTGTATTATTGCTCGTTATCATTGTTCTCTTTGAGGGGAATTGGGAGGAGGTTTGGCTTTGAGGTCTCCAGAGCTGCTGTCAAAGGGAGGAGCAGATGTGGACATGCGAAAATTTTGTAAATCCCCCAGTCCCAGTCAGGATGAAGTCTGGGGAAAGCGTGTGGAGACAGTGCTGCTGGCCCTGCACTTGCCCCAAACTCAGGACCACATCCACACAGACACACGGGACCGGCCAGCCCACGCCTTCTGCTAAAGGCTGAGAGAATAGGAAGGGGACACACCAGCATTTCCATCATCTTATCTTGAATCTTCTGGGAGTTAAAGCTAATGGCTTTGGCTATTTGAGAACATTAAGTTCATCGGGTCGTATGAAATGACACTTGACGTCGATGGGGCGCTGTCACTGCAGAGCTCCTGAATCTCCTGTGTCACTCGTATCGCAAAGGAACCTGATCAAGAGTTCTGAAGCCGTAACTACTCTTCGCCTGTCTTCAGCGGCACTGGAGAAAGCACGCATTAAGACCTCCGATTAAATCTCACAGAGCAATGATCTTTTCCTTTCTTTCATCTAAAATTGAACATTTCCTTTTAATTCTCCACCTCTCTAAAAGTAATTTAAAAATAAATCATGAGGCGTGTTTGTGACTTCTTCATGGCTCTCTCAAAATCCATAGCCATTTGGGGTCTAATTGGTTATATTTCTTTTAATCTCAAGCAAGATGAACCTTTTAAAAAAGTCCTTCTGGCCATCCATAATGTTTGGTTTGGGTTAAATGGGTAGCAGTTCCACCAGAGCGGGGACAGGAGACGCAGGTGGCAACTGTCTCAGCTTTCTCCAGCTCTGCCTCACCGTCAGACTCCTGTATGTTGTAAATTAATGTAGGTACTGCATTGGATTTTAGTCTTTGAATAAGAAAGTAAAAATCCTTGGGACCGGCAGATGGCATTATGGTTCATTGCTGGACTCCCATGTATTCATTTACGGTTCGAGTTCCAGAACTGGAGACTTAAAATTCACGCTGGGCATGTGTGCTGTGTGCCCAAGCTCCCCAGAGGAGAGTGAAAGAGAAGGGATTGTGGCATGGCCATTCCCCCGGGGGGTGATTTCTCACTTTCTGTCTCTCGGCCTCCCCAGTGAGTGCATGTGACCTACACCGAAAACATTGCAGAATGAGCATGTGCCCTCTCAAACTCATTCTTTCTCTTCTGTAGTTTTATAAATGAGCTTGATTTAAACTGTGTCCTAGTCTCTTTGTTGCCCCTTACTCTACTTTACAGTGACAGCAAAATCAAGATAGAAAGTTAGGAGCAACTTCTGGAATGGCTGATCCTAATTGATATTAATCTATTCATCTTATAATGATCAGGTTAAAGGAAATAAAATACCTCAAAGAAAATAAAGCAGAAATTCCTTTGAAACAGTATTGCTTCTCTTTTATCTCAAATAATACGATTTCCTGAAAATACAATATTTCTGCTCATTACCCAAGAAAACACATCAGAAATGAGCACACTGCCCTGGGTATGACCTACCACAGTGTGGCCTATTCTGTGGGAGACGTAAGTGGCTCAGAGTCAGACACTGTTCTGTTAGATCAGAAAGCACAGGGCCAGGCATTGATGTATCAGATCGCAGATTCCAGTGCAATGTGGGAATGCGTAATTACATTATTGCACAGTGCTTTGCAGTAGGACACAACTCCCTGTGTAAATATTTAAAGGCTAAAACTATCTCTGTATTGCTTTCAAAAATAACCTCTTTCTTTCATTTTGTTTTAACCTCTTCTGTTTAATTCAATGCATATCCGGAATTCTCGAGGGAACTGAGGTTTATTTAGGGACTCATTGATTATGGAGGTTTGTTTATACATAACGACGTTTCTGAGTGCAATTAGTTCTGATAAGGAAGAAGAGAGATTGACCAGCCTGTGGCCTAGTGGTTAAGGGAGCTGAATCCCACATGGCCAATTGCATGGTTCAAGTCCTGGACCTCTCAGTCTGGTAAAGTGCTGTGCTTCCCAAGGGGAAGGAGTGGTGGAGGAGAATGGGTTGCGGTGTGACCATCTCCCATAGGGAGTGCATTCTCCCTCTTCTTCTCTCTCTGTCTTTCTCTGGAGAGTACATGTGCCCTCTGACAATAAAAACAGGGGGGAAAGAAAGGAAGAGAGGAGGGCTGGCCCCGTTGTGCAATGTTTAACTGCAGCGTGTGAGGAGTCAGAACCACATGGCCTGCTGGGATCTGAATCCTGGCCCCGGCTTGAAAGCCAATGCTGGGTAGTGTGCGTGCATGTTCCACTTCCTGACGGGTTGAACAAATGGAGGAAAACGAATCGCAGCATGACCACACCTCACTGGGGGATCTTTTGCTCTCTGGAGTGTGCATGTACCCTCTGGAAATTAATTTTAAAAGGAAAAAAAGAAGAAGAAGAAGAAAAGAAGAGAGAGGACTAGTTTGGCTTCATACCATGCCTGATACTTCATCATTCAACACGCATGTCCCTTCTTTCCCCTGGTCCTGTGAAAACTATTTGAAGCCATCGTTACTGTTCTTTCTTCTGTGATAAAGTCAAGATGAGAGCAGACCAACTTGCACGGAAAGAAGTGGTAAGAAAAGTATTCAGGGATTTGACTCCTGAGATACAGGCTTTGGAGTTGACAAAACCTGAATATCACCGCTTAATAATATGTGTTGAGAATGAACTGTTTAACTTGTATAAGCCTCAGTTGCTTCATCTGTGCCATGAAATAATAATATCGCCTTGCAAGTTGCAGAGAATACTAAAAATAAATACACATCCCTTTCACCTTGTTATGCACAAATTACAGCTTTAAAAATATATGACTTTGTTATGTAGAAAACTCTCATATTCACCACTGATTGAAAACCCATTACACGTGGAGCGCCATATTTCATCTATTTTAAGATGTATGCCTTTGCATATTTTAACATCTCTGAAATTGGGATGTTTCTTAGCGATAACAACTTCTTCGATTCAATGAAATACAGTATAATCCTGTCTACTTCACTTAATACAATAATGAAAAATCTTTGCTAAGTTTGAGCTCTTACTATGTGCTAAGCACTGAGCATTTCTGCATGAATTATTTGACCTAGTTCTTACAATAACTCGGGGTAGAATCCCTTTATGTAAGAGGCTAAGTGCATTTTGCAAGGTTGGTATTAGAGGGGGAACTGGAATAGGCTCCTAGCAACTATGTGATCTCAGGAGAGCATTTAACCTTTCCTCTGTCTCACTAGTCCATTTAGATACATATACATACATAGCAAAGCTACTATACATAGTGCTCAGGACAGAGCCTCTGGAGCTGGTCTGCCTGCCTTTGAGTTCTGGCTTTGTTACTTCTCTCGATGTTACTTTGGCTGTTGACTTAACCCCTGAGTCTTGATTTTCTCATCTGCAGAATGAAGATAATAACTGAATATGTTAATATTTGCAAAGCTCCTCAAAAAGTTCCTGTTGCCTACTAAGCACTGCTTGAGATTAGCTGCTGTTACGTTTTGTCTAGTGCAGTGTAGGGTTCGAAGGGATCTTTGTTGGACTTCCTTGCCCTGAGAGACTGAGCAGATTCTTATTTTAAATTCACAAGGCATCTAAAAACCATAAAGAAGTAACTTGCAGTTGACTTTATATATTTTTTATCTTCTTCCTAGTGTGCAATTTTTGTTAACTTAGAGACTTACATATTGGGTTTATTTTAAAATATGGTGAACTTCTCTTAGGTCCTGAGGAAGAAGGCAAAAATGCTCAGCATCAAAGAGTGATATTCACCTCCTCTGCCATAGCAGCTAATGCAATGTGTGTATATATTATACACGCACACACACACACACACACATCTATACGTATATAATATACACACACACACAAATAGATAGATAGATAGATAGATAGAAATAGATAAATAGATATAGACGTGTGTGTGGTCATTGGAAAAATCATTACGTATTTTGCTATGCAAAAACCTAATACATGTTTTTAAAGTTTATTTATTTATTTCTAATGATCTAATATATGTTTTTAAAGTTTATTTATTTATTTTCTCTGTGGCCTACAGAGACACAGAAAGACAGATCTCTCCAACAGGATCTCAATGTCCAAATTCACCCCCAGCAAGTTCTGGTTCACGGGCATGTACAAGTCCAACGTATTTAGAGAGGTCCTCAGATGCAAATCCGGAACCTTCCCACAAGGGTCAGCCTCGCACGGGGTTGTGTTTTCCCACTGCACCACTATCCAGCCCAAGCAACTCAAACCTTCACGTGCATACAAGTCACTTAGAGGGTTTGTTAAAACATAAATTCTTGCCTCCCCCTTCTGATTTTGTGGTTCTGGGGTTGGACCTGGGGAACTATATTTTGCTGAGTCCTAAATGAACTGATGCTGTTGACCTATGGGTCTCATTTGAGAAGTACTGGCCCAGGACACTCAAAGATGTACAAAATTCACACCCAAAAGAAACAGAGGAATGTGTGCTTTCTAGTAGTGATGGCAAAGGGCAGCACGTGCACATGTGGGGGGACTGGAGGTTCTGGCAGCACTGGATGAACTGTATCACTTATTTTCTCAAAATGAAAATCTATCTTTTACTTCCTAGGAATGATAGGGCATTTTCTCAGTGAAAGTGAACATCAATTATAAAATAAATAATTTTCTTTCTCCTTAATCTCTAACTATGTGTGCCTCTTGTCAGAAGATGTGTGTTTTTGTCCTTTACAAGTCGAAAAATAAAAAATGTTATTTTATGGTTCTGCTGTGTATATGTTTGTGGGGGTATGTGTATATACACAAGCACACTCTAAAAAGGTCATGGAAAAACAGATTTAAGGTAGGAATTTATTTTGGTGGCCAAATGCTGAAATGCATGCAGTTTTTTCATAACTCTAATTTTCCATAAACTTTTTGAAGATCCCCTCATATACTTAGCCAAGCACACATATGTATGAATATACACATTTTTCCTAATCGTGGTTCACTCTAAATTGTATATTAATTGAAAAAACAGAATATTGTTTTTTCCATGTTATCATCCAAATTTCCTATTTCCCGGTATATTGGTTTTCATTTGAGGCTAGAAAACATTAAAACACAATTACTACAGAAAGAGTTGCCACCTACCTGTCTCTTAAAGGGTGTCAAGATTTTGGGATCTGTGTCTGGAGGGGCTCTGGGACCACAGTCACCTGTGCTGCTTGATTTACATTTATCTTGGACATACGCATTCCTACAAATGCCTCACTTACATACTTCTCTTTTCAAATTATAGCAAAAACGAATGGAGACAGCTTAAATATACTACAGTTTATTAGCAAAGTAATTCTGCACAACTGAGTAATTTTTTAGGCAAAAACATTTTGGCAAAGGACTAGATAGAAATAACTATGCTCTCAAGTATGTCTTAATTGGATAAATCTTGTACTACAATGTTATAAACATTAAGATCCCTCAAGATATGAGTGAGATGATCCAAGAGGAAGTCTGAGTCCTTGTTCTCTTTATAACATATGGATTGAAATACTTTTATGAGAACTCCAGAAGCCACAAAGAAGCTGCAGGTCATAGGTAATGGTGGAAACAGTCTCACTGAAACAAATGCACATATGAAGATGCTTTGCCACAGACAAGAAAGGCAGACAGAATTCATCAGGTAGTATTTCTATTTACAACTGAAATTCGGTTGTTATCAGCTTAAAAATAGGTTGTTATAACTGTAAGAGGTTTTATGTAAGCTCCATGGTAACTATAAAGAAAGAAGCTAAAAGACATAAAAAAATTAAAAAGATGAGAGAAGGCTGATTTAAAAAAAAGAGACATGAACAAAAGTAGCAAGAGAGGAAACAAGGCATATAATAGTAACAGAGCAGACAAAAAATGAGCAAAATGGCAACAGTGTACTTTTCCGTATCAGCATTTACTTTAAATGTAAACAGATGAAACTCGCAAATCAAAAAAACATAGAGCGACTGAATGGAAGAAAATAAGGAATTACGTGCTGTTTAGAATCTCATCTTAAATATAAAGACAAACACAGGCAAGAAGTATGAGTACTAAAACAAATATTACAGACAAATAATAACCAAAAGAGAGGAGGGGTGGCTATATTGATCTCTGTCAATGTAGACTTTAATTCAAAAATTGCCGTGAGTGACAAGGAAAATGTGGACAGAAAAGTAAGGAATAATGACATTGAATCAGTAATCAAAATTCTTTCAGACAAAGAAGAACATTATGTGATGAGAAAAGAGTCTATTCCCCAGGAAGATGTGTAAGTTAGAAACACACATGCACTTGACATTGAGCACTGAAATACATGAAGAAACTTTAACAACTTGAAGGAGAAAATACACAATAACACAACAATCGTAGGTTTCAACAATGGATGAAACAACAGCACAGAAAATCCATAAGGAAGTAGCTAGAATAACACTATAGATCAACTGGACTAACAGTCGTACCAAATAAGCCATCCAACAGCAACAGAATAACTATTCTCCTCAAAGGCATACAGCACATTCCAGTCCACAAAATCAGTTTTAACAAATATAAAATTGAAATCATACAAATTATCTTTTCCAGTCCTAATGCAATAAAACTGGAAATCATATAAGAGTAAAAAAAACTGAAAGATTCATGCATGTGCATATTAAACAATACCCACTTGAATCGCCAGTGAGTTACAGAAAGAAATTTAAAGGAAACTCAGAAAGTGTCTTGAAACAGTAAAAAGGAAAACATAACATACTAAACTTATGAGATACAGTAAAAGCAGCACTAAGCAACATTTATAGTGGTAAACACGTACATTAAAAAGAAGAAAGGTGTCAAGTGAACGACAAACTAGAAAAAGAAGAATAAACACAAAGCAGAAAAATAAAAATGAGAGCAGAAATGAACAAAGTAGAGAACATAAAAATAAGGGAAAAAATATGAATAAACAAACTTGTTTTGGGAAAAAATAGATAAATGCTTAACTTAGCTAGACTTAAAAAATAAGACAAGATTCAAATAACTCAAATAAGAAATAAAATAGGAGACATTATAGCTGATGTCATGGAAACAAATGATAAGAAGAGTTTACTATGAATAATAATAAGCCAACCAATTGAATAACCTAAATATGAAAAAAAGGGTACATTCCTAGAAGTGGTTAATTTACCAAGACTGAACCATGAAGAGTAAGAAAATGTGGACAGCAAAGTAAGGAATAATGACATTGAATCAGTAACCAAAATTCTTCCAGCAAACAAAAGTCTAGAACCAGATGGTTTCATAGGAGAATTCTGCAAAACATTTAAAGAATTGCCAATATTTCTCAAACTTATCTAAACAATTGAAGAGAAAGGAATACTTCCAAAATCATTTTATGAGGCCTGCATTATCCTGACATAAAAGAAGATTCTATAAGGAAAGAAATTTATAGGATGGCAGCACTGATGAATATTGATATAAAAATACAAACAAAATACTAGAAATTCAAAAGCACATTAAAAAAGTTAGACAATATTACCAAGTGGTATTTATCTCTGATATAAATGAATGATTCAACAAACAAAATCCATAAATTCAATACAACACAATAACAGAACAAAGGATGAAAATCACATGGTCTTGTCAAATGATGCAAAGAAAGCATTTGACAAAAGTCACACCCTTTATGATAAAAACACTCTATAAACAAGAAAGAGACTAAAAATCACTGCACTATAATAAAGGTCATATATGAAAAGCCTACAGCTGGCATCACAAATAATGGTGAAAACCTGAAAGCTTTTCCTCTAGTACTAGAACAAGGCAAGGATGCCCATCCTCACTACTTTTGTTTAACATGGTACTGGGAGGCATCACTAGGGAAACATGGCAAGAAGAAGGAATAAAAGTCACCCAAATTAGAAAGGAAGAGGTAAAATTATCTCTGTTCACAAAGATGATCCTATATGTAAAAAGCTGTAAGTATTCTGTGCAGAGAAAAAAGTGGTAGAACAAATAAACTAATTTAGCAATTGAGGGATACAAAATCAAAAATCAGTCATATTTCTGTACACCAACAATGAAAAATCCAAAAAAAATTAAAAATTAAGAAATCAATTGAAAAATGAAACTAAGAAAGTGTATATATATATATATATGTGTGTGTGTGTGTGTGTATATATATATATATATATATATATATAATTATACATACTACATATAAGTTATATAAATGAACACACACACACACACATTTAGGAATAAACTTAACCATGAAGGTGAAAGACTTACACACTGAAAACTAAAACATTGTTGAAATACATTAAAGAAAACACCAGTAAATGGAAAGATATTTTTTGTTGAAGGATCAGAAGACTTATATATTTAAAATGTTCAAACTACCCAAAATAATGTAAAATTTAATGCCATGTATATCAAAATCCAATGGCACTTTTTTACATAAATAGAAAGAAATAGTCCTAAAATGCAAATGGGATCTCCCTGAAGAGTTAAAACAGTACTACAAAAGAAGAACAGAGCCTCACATTTCCAGATTTCAAAACATAATACAAAGCTATGGCAATTAAAGCAATATGGTGCTGGTATACAGACATAGACACAAATATAGAACAATGGAACAGATTATCTAGAAATAAACCCTCCCATATATGCCAAATAATCTTGAACATGGGTGCCAAGACTACACAGTGAGGAAAAGACAGTCTCTTCGACAGTGTTTGGAAACTGGATATTTAGGTGCCATAGAATAAGCAAAGATGCTTATCTTATACCATATTAAAAAATAACTTGGGTCAACTGGTTGTGAGGTAGTTAAGGCAGCTGGATCCCACACAGCAAACTACTACTATATTTATAGTCCTGAACCTTTGGGAAACACCAGATGCATGCGCATAAGGGCTCAAACTCCCAATGGGAGGAAGAGATGGAGAAGAGATTGTGGTGTGACTGTTCTCCATAGGGGGTGCTTCCCCCGCCCTCTCTCTCCCTCCCTCCAGCAAGCACACATACTCTCTGGAAAACAAACAAACAAACAACCTAAAGTATATGAAAAGATTTCAGAAACGTATTGGATTAAGGTATAAGTTTACTTCAGTATAAAACATTTTTAAATCCATGCATATTTTTCTCATAATATACATTTTCATGAACTTTTTGAAGAACTCTTACCCTTGAATCTACAAAAATCCTAGAAGAAAACAGGGAAGTTTTCTTTATGGCATTGGAATGAGCAGTGATTTCTTAGATATAACCCCCAAAAGCATGGGTAACAAAGTGAAAATTAGACAAATGGGTCTATACCAGTCTGAAACTTGTGTTGTATTGGAAGAAAACTAACAGACGGAAAAGGAAACCTATGGAACAGAAGAAAATCTTTGCAAACCTTTTATTGAATAAGGACTTCAATATTGAGAACATACAAAACAAAGTAAAACAAACAAAAAATCCTACAAATCAATAGCAACAACTGCAAAACAAAACAAAACAAAAACCCATCCCAATTAATAAGTCAAATGGGCAAAATATTTAAATGGCCATTTTACTAAAGAAGGGTTGGAAAGATAATCAGCACCCCTAATCATCAGGGAAATGTAAGTCAAAGTTGAAATAAGATACCACTTCATACCTATTAATACAGTCACTATAAACAAAATGAAATATCAGAAAACAACAAATGTTGATAGTGAGAACTTGAAAACATTGTCTTTTACTGTTGGCGAGTTTGTAAATTAATACAGTTATTATAGAAAACAGAATGGAGGCTCCTCAAAAAAACTGAAATAAGATTACTACTTCTGGATATATATCTAAAAGCATGGAAAACAAAATCTCAAGAGTATTGTACACCCATATTCACTATAGGATAACTCAGAATAGCCAAGAGGTGGAAGAAATACAAATGTCCCTCAACAAGTGAAAGGGAAAAGAAAATGTAACATATATAAATATGGAACATTATTCAGTCTTTTTAAAAAAGGGAACTCTGACACTTTCTGCAACATGGATAAGTCAGAGGATGTTATGCTGAATGTGGGACAGGATAAAGGAATCGAGGATGAGGGACTGTGGTATAACCATGTCCAGAGCTGTGGCATGACAATGCCCCATTTGGAGGTGCTCGCTTTCTTTCTTTCTTTCACTGGGGAATGTGCACACGCTTTGGCAATTAAAAACAAACAAACAAACAAACTGGAAAACTGGAATAAGCAGGTGGAGTGGTGGTTAAGGTGCTAGACTTTCATATGCCAGACCATGGTTCAAATCCTGGACATAGCAATTTGCTCTCCCACTTTCTCTCTCTCTCTCTCTGTGTGTCTGTCTCTCTATATCTCTCTCTGGTGATTGCATGTGTCCTACTGCAAATTTTTAAAAAGTATAAAATAAAATAATTCTTGGGAACCAGCAGTTAGCGTAATGGCTATGTCGCTGGACTCCCACGTAGTCGACCGTGGTTCGCATCCCGGACCCGGTGGCTTAAAACTCACACGGGGCGCGTGTGCGTACGTGCCCAAGATCCCGAGAGGAGAATGGAGGAGAAGGGATTGCAGCGTGACCATCCCCCCTGGGGGGTGATTTCTCGCTTTCTGTCTCTATGTCTCTCTCTGTCTGTCTGGCGAGCGCACGCGCCCTATAGTGAAAATCTCTCAAAAAAATAAATAAAATAAAATAAAATAAAATAAAATAATTCTTAAAAATTCTAATGATGATATTCCTTCAGTATTGTTAATCTTGAAGAACAATTTGGTCTTTAGACTTTCATAGAATTTGGACTGTGACAAAATTTTTAGAAACTAGGCAGCCAACCCCTTGTATCTAAGGTTATGGAATGATTGCATATTTTTTCCTCCCTTCTGGGATATTAGAAGGGGATTATCAGTTTACCAATAGTCTTTAAAAGTAAGATATATTCAGGATTAGGTCATTTTGTTAAATCCTTTTATATTAGGGGACCCACTTTTTTACTTAAGCAGAAAACAAAAGGTGGAAACAATGTAGTCTGCCTTGTTCTCCTATTTATACCAGTGGATCATAAAATACGATTGGTCATTGTTTTTTAATGGAGGAAGGAGTCCATAAAAGTCACAATAAGTCACAATGTGGCCCTGGGATGGGGCACAGTGCTTGAGTTTTGCCAGTCTCCTCTCTAAGAAGCTTCCAGCTGATGTTGGGGCACCTCCTTGGTTTGTGGGGCAGTGTGCCATAAGTGCCCATGAAGTCACCTGCCTCTTCATGCTGGGCCTCAGGTGCTGCTTCCCACCTGTCTAGGGGATCACTAATTACAGAGGCCCTTTCCTGTGTGCCTTGTTCTCCTCGCTCAATCAAGCAAACTTGGGTGTCCAGTGCTGAAACTTCAAGTGGGTGGCCAGGTCTACACTCACTGCCTCCCCAGCTGAGCAAACACAGCCGGCCACGTTTTGAGTCATGAAACAGGGTGCACTATATAATCTGTGTTATTATTACAAACTAAGGGCTCTGTTGATCCAGCTACAACACAGCCTATTTTAAAATTCCTTCATCGTCGCTTTCACAGGCAATCTATTTAGACACATCAAATAACAATGAGCATGAAATGCCCAGCCATAATGGATGGGCCTGTGCTTATGTCTGGGCTCTTGTTTAATAATACATAGTGCCCATAAAAAAAGTCTCTGTTGAGTCAAATGAAAAGAAAAAGACTTTCTAATTACTAACTATACCTCAGTGACTGCAAATATTGTACTCACACTAATAACAACGTATGAGCTTAAACTTTAGCAATGTCCACTGAGTATGTTATGATGGTAAGAGTTAATTACTGGTTGTCCATGAAATGTTCCAAGCTTCTAAGATGCACGGTTGCTGTGATGCAAATGCTCACCCAGTCCTAACACTCCCAGCAGCTCCTCTCCCCTACCTCACAGCTACTTGGCTCTAGGATGAGTGAAGTTCCTATAACATCTCATAATAAAGGAAGAAAGCCATAACCACTCCTTCTGTCTTCAGTAAGGGTCAAACACCACTGACATTTCCCATGGCATCCAGTTCAGAATATTTTGGTTTTTGAATTATCTAAAATATATCTCAATTGCTTTGAAATGATCTAGAACCAGCTTTGAATATTGTTTATTTTATTTGTTTCTACAGAAAACATAAAAGCCCTTCTCAACATTTGATTAGTTGATCGAATAGCCTTTGTCAGGAGAATATTAATAAGATGACTTATATTTTATAGGAAAAAATAAGTGAATTTAATTCACAAATGATAAGTTATCAGATTTTCAAAGAAGCATTTGATTGGCATTAAATGTGTAAATTTACTCAGAAGCAACTTTAACATTTCAACAGGTATCAATGTATCAAATAATTTGGAAAAAAATTAAGTGCATATAATCAAGATCCTTATCTTAACCATTAAAAAAAGTCTACTTACTTCATTTAGTGATAAGTCTTATATTTCCAGAAGAATTAGGCATTTAGTAGCTTCATAATAGTTTTTGTAAATATGTGTGGGATGATATTTTTAGATCACTTAAAAACATAAGGGTAAAAATCAACAAAAGCTGCCGTAAGACATCTTTAGCACCTTGTCGATTATCATTTCTTTCATAGGAAACCTCTCTCCCATTTCAGATGCTAACTCTCCCCACATAAGATGTAAGAGTGAAGATGCTGAGATCATGAGACCCTGCTTATTGCCCAAGAGGATGTGGTAAACACCACAGCCACCTTGATGCTGTACACCAAGCATGGTAGACACAGGTCACACATGGGGCATTTGGCATTTAGGGATATCTGTGACTCATGACTGCAAAACAGGACTTCCTGATGATGTTCTCCTTAGCCCGAGTCTACCTTATATTTTCTGGCCTGTCCATTACCAGATGTTTCAAAAGAAAAAAAATGATTCCCCTTTTTATCTCCCTCTTTCACCTAGTTTCCTTTGCTCAATGAAACAGACAAGCATTAAATGGACTCTGAAGGCCCAACGATGGCTGCTGGCCCTGTGACTTATCGCTCTGGCTCTTAATGAGAAGCCACTTCTGTACCTTGTTGACATCGAACAGTCCTCTGAACCCAATGCATCCTCGAGGAAGACAAGGCACTGTGGCAGGCAGCTCTGAGAGAGGAAGTGAGATGGGAAGATAGATCTGTGAGAGGAAGTGAGATGTGGCAGACAGCTCTGGAGAGGAAGTGAGGAAGTGGAGCTCACCGTTCATCTCTTGCAGGAGAGTCCTAAGGAGACCTGACCTACCTGAGATTTGGGCCTCCTGTGCATTGGCTTTTTTAGGTTCTCTATAATAAAATGGTGTTGCAAAATCAGGACATATCCTTTACTGAAAGTTGGATGTATTTTCATAAACTTCAGTGTGTAATAATATTTTAACAGAGTTCCTGTAAAAACAGCTTTGTGTATGAAAACTACTGAGCCTTATTTGAAAACCCACTGTAGGCATATTGCCAGTGCTTTACATGAAAGCCACGTTTTTTTTGTTGTTGTTGTTGTTTTTGTTTTTTTAAGAGAAATTTTTGCTATAGGGCATGTGCACTCGCCAGAGAGACAAAGAAACCGAATGTGAGAAATTACCCCCCAGGGGAGATGACCACGCTGCAATTTCTTTTCCTCTTTGCATCTCTTGGTATTTTGGGCACACAAGCACACATGCCCAGCATTAGCTTTAAGCTGCCAGGTCTGGGGCTTAAACTGTGGTTGACTACGTGGAAGTCCAGCAACGCTACTATTAAGCCATCAGCTGGTTCCTACAAATCAGTTTTTAAACTGAAATGAAGTGACTTCAGCAATCAGTAAAACTGAGGAAAGCTTCAATCCTAGCTGGTAAAGTGCAGTCATTCAGTTTTGACATCTCGTGCCATTCCCTCTACATGATGGAGAAAAACAGACATTTATTGGATTATACATGAATGCATATTTTGCTTGATTTACCTTAGATATCTTTTCCTTAAGATAGAATGATTTTAATAGATGTGTCTCTATTGCTTTTTCTTTTTCCTAGATGATTTCTTTTTTTAGATAAAATGTTTTTATTTACATTTTTTAAATTTCGTTTTCTTGTATACTTTCAATCACATTATTTAGCTTACAAAGTGAATATTTCAACATGTGAACATTTCTCCCTAGTCCAGTTGATAAAACTATAAAATAGATGATTTCTTAGTGATGACATTATTTTAAGTGGGAATTGTTAGACTTTTCATGTTTTCAAAATGCTTCAGAATCACTTGGAGGACTTGACAGTTCATGAACTGTTGGCCCCCACCCCCAAACGTGCTTACTGCATAGCATAGGTCTGAAGAAAGAGTTGCAGAACTTGCATTTTTAGCAAGATGCTAGGTGGCCTTGATCACATTGGGAGGCCACTCGTCCACAGCAACAACCAGGGAGATGCTGTCACCAGCTCCATCTGTAGCTCATGAAGTGATCCCATGCTAAATGTGGGCATTCTTCACCTCTAAGATACCATAACTATTACGCTCTTCAGTGCCAAAGTTGGCACTGGTGGCCAGTAAACCTTGTATTTTAAGAAGCTGTGCCATGGGGAGGGAGACCCAGGGCTTTTCTAGTCAGTGGGTGTGAAGTTTCAGTTACACAAAGTAAGTGAGATCCAGAGAGCTGCTCTGCAACGCTGAGCCTGTTGTTGACAGCAGCATGCCATGCCGCACACTTTGAAACTCGTGAGAGGCGATCTCAGGGTCAGGTTCTCAGCACAGTAAGCAGATTGTGAAGGAGCCCGTAGTGATGGCATCCCAGTTGGCTAGGGCTGCAATGACGAATATTGTGGGTAAGCGGCTTAAACAGCAAGCATTTATTTCTCATGGTTCTGGAGGCCGGAAGTAGGAAAGTGGGGTGCCAGCGTGGCCAGGTTCAGGTGAGGACTCTCTTCAACCCTGTAGAGTGCTGACTTCTCGTTGTGACTTCTATGACACCAAGATATCAAGAAAGTCCCGATGTCCCTTCTGATGCGGGTTCTGACACCATTCCCAAGGAACTCCACCTCACAACCTGATCTCTTCTCAAAAGCCTCACCTCCTCATCCCAGCACGTGGGGGTTCAAGTTTCAGTGTGGCAGGTTGGGAGGCCACGTTGCTCTACTGCAGATCAAACATTTTGCAGCGATTTATTTTGGCAGCAACGGAGAATAATTCCAAGTGTTGACACGCTTGTACGCAGGTGACTGTCAGGGACAACCGGAGTAGGCTACTCTGGCGTAGAACAACCTGCTGCTTCATTTGGAAGTTGGTCACGATTTGTGGTTCTACTTAAAAGAAAGAAGACAACAACAGCCTTTTCTGAGCATCTAGAGAGTGCCAGGCAGAATTCTAAATGCTTAATGTTGTTGATAGTTTGATTTCTTGCAATAACCTTGAACTGTTGACCTGTATCACTGAGAATATGGGTAATGGTTACGTTGCTGGACTCCTATGTAGTCAACCGCTCTTTTGAGTCCTGGACCTGGCAGTTTAAAACCCATTGCTGGGTGCGTGTGTGTGTGCCCAAGATCCTGAGAGGAGAAAGAATTGTGGTATGGCCATCCCCGGGAAGAGGGGGGATGATTTCTCACTTTCTACCTCTCTGTCTCTCTGGCGAGTGCATGCACCCTATAGCAAAAATCTCTCTTAAAAAAAAGAAAGTTCTGTGAATATGAAAAACTGTTCAAATTCACACAGAAATTAGTGCCTGGGCTCTCTGAACACCAAAGCCCTAATTCTTTCATTGCAAGTTCTCTTTAAATAAGTATTTGGAATTGGGAGATAATGTAAATGGCATTTGTGCTCACTTCTTTACTTACTTAATAGCTATGTATGACTATAACTTACAGAGAGGGTGGGGCTGAGTGGAGGGAACCGTTAGCCAAGAAGACTTTGGCGGAGTTGACAGTAGAGCCAGAGTCGAAGTGCGCTGTACATTCTGAGGGACGTGTTACTGAGCTTCCTGGGGACGAGAGAGGAAGGGGTGACGAACAGAAATGTCCTGGTGCAGAGAGGACAGACACCTAGGAAACCTGGGACTGTGTGCTGGCAGTCCAAACACGGTATGCTCTTTGAGGAAGGGAGCTCAGAAGGCTTTTAGAAACAGGATTTAAATTCCTTTGGCTGTAGCTCCTTCCTGAGATCTTTGTCTCATCGGCAAAATTCCTTATGCTCGTAAGTGTTTGTGAGACCCCCCCCTATATTTTTTTAACCTTATTTATTGGATATACAGTCATGCCGCCATGCTCTGGGGGTATGGAAAGAAAATTGAGCTGTTTGGAACACCAGGTCTCATTGCTGAAGTAGGCCTGAAGAAGAAACCCCCAGAAGCATGTCTTCTTAACCGATCCAGAAACAGTATCAGAAATGAAAACCACACTGTCTTCTGGCACCACCGGGAAAGTAAACCACCTGAGTGGTGCCTGCTCCACCAAACACAATATATTTGCAGGTAAAATTAGTCAACAGTCCAAATGTGGGATTAATATTAATATAGAGAGCTGGAAAGCAAGACAGTACGCAGAGTTGAAATGCAGGTTTGATGAGAAACACGTGTTTCCTGTACTTCCACACAGGTTTCTTTGGGACTGGGCACAAAGGTGAGTTAGCAGTGGGAATGCTCGCCATTGATGGCTGTTCTTGATGAACATTTCAACCTCGAAAGTTCTTAAAAAGCCATTCTGGGGACCAGCAGGTGGCATCACGGCTAAGGTGCTGGGTTCCCATATGGCTGACCACCATTAGTGTGGACTGAAGGCCTTGGGTTCCTGTGCACGTACCCCAAATCCTGAGAAGAGAATGGAGGGGAAGGTATTGGTATGGAGGCCCGGTCATTCCCCTCTCTTTGTCTCTCTCTCCTGCAAGTGCACACACCCTATGACAAAAACTTTTTTTTTTTTTTCCCAAAAAAAAGCTGCTTTTTTAAAATAAAGTTTATTTAACTTTATTTATTTATTTACTTACTTATTTTAATTTTGGACAGAGTGAGGGCAGGGGAAGTGAGAAAGCAAGCTGCCAGGTCTGGGAGCACCACTTACCCACAACACCACACTGCCAGCCCTGAAAGCTGCTTTTGGTTAATGTTTGGTTTGAAAAGTAGCTAAAAGTCTTGGACAGTTGGGGGCATCCTGACCTACTTTGCCAGACTCTATTTTCTCTGCTCTCAAGGAACTTCTACTCCAGATGGACTTTCCCAGTAACTTCTGACGTATGTGCTGAGCATCCCCTCCCCGAGAGAGTTGTCATTGCTCTGTCTTCCTACAATTACTCTCTTTTCTCTCAGATTCAGATATGCTCATCCTCCTCTCCCTGTGTCTCTTGCCTTTGCATTCTAATTTGTGCCATGGATTTGCTGAGTTTTGTTAATTTATTTAGTTTGTATTCGTTGTGCCTCTTCTACCAGACTCCTGAGGTCTAGGTGGGTAGGGGTTTTGCCTTCATGGCCCTCAATGTTTAACACAGAATAAGGTATTGCCTAATTATATTTGTAACTAAAAGTGCTATTAAATAACAGCCAAGATGCTATATTTTATACATAAATATATACGGGAGATGAAAAGTGGTCAGTACGATGAAAAGTGAAGTATGCTGTGTCATATTATGACAGAGATTACGATGTTCTCCTTAAAAATTCTTCCTCCCTTTCCACCTCCCCTATTCTCTCCTCCCGCCCCCTCGCATCTTCAGTCTGGCATCCCATTATTCATTTTTCCTCAATGACAATTTCTCTCTGGTTTATGAACCAAATAAAAAATGTCACTGCCTCTAGGGTGTGGCATTTTAATCACCTTTTAAGTGCAGTCTAAATCAAAAAGCCCTTGAGGGCTCCAAAGATGCCGTCTTTGTCAGTCTTCCTTCAAGATGGAGTGCGTGTTCCCAGACAACAGGCGCTGAAGGAAGCTGTGCGACACCTTCAATTATAATTTGTTCATTTGCACTTTAATGAATAAATTAGTATGCCACATCAGTTCTGCTCCACTGTCATGATAAAACTTGCATTTATATAACCTGTAATCATTTTCACTATGGGCACAAGGGAAAAATTGATTGTTAAAGTCGACAAAAACAAAGATGGTGATGCTCTTGCCTAGATGCGGGAGTTTGCAAGTGACTTGTAGCGACACGCCAGAGACACGCTGCAATTACATGCACGGCATCCGAAAGAGTGGCTTCGTCGATGGCTGCTATGGCACTAATAAAAAGACAATAAAAGTAGGCACTTGTATGCATTTACAAGCCAACAAACTAGGTTGGAGGAAAAGGAATCAGAGTCAGAGAAAGCTTGTGTGGGGTTGCTAGTCATTTCCGACTCCATAGCGTATTAGAATCTGAACTGAGTTGGATTGCACACACTCTTCTCCAAACTGGGGCGCTTCATCCCCAAAGAATTCTGGCCCCAGCGTGTATTACTCCTCACTTTCAAATCAAAAACCCACTGGAATCATCCAATCCATTTGAGGATAAACTGCTAATGAGATGTCTCACCCTTTTCACTTCATGAAAATTGGTAGAGACTTAGTCACTATTTACCAAATTCAGTCAATCTCTTTTTTTAATTGCAAAAGTTTTCAAATATATAAAAAGAATAAAAGAGTAAATGAACCTTTACATACCATCACCCGGCTTTGACTCATACCCAGTCATATTTGATCTAAGTCCCTATCTGCTTTTTCACAATATGAATTACTTTGAAGTAAACTCCAGACATTATATGCTCTATTTGCAAAAGCATATTTAAAAAAAAACTTTAATATCATGATTTATCACACCTAAAAATTAAAATCACACCATACTTGAATCAAATTTTCTTATCATATCATTTTAATAGTTGGTTCAAATCAACATTCAATAATTATAATAGGTTAATTTAAAAAAATCTTTTATAATCCGTAGCTACCTTTTTGTCTCCCTCTCTGACTTCTCTCTCTCTCTCACTCTTTTTTTTCTCTTATAATATCTTTGGTTAATGACTTTGTGATTTTTTTTACTACAAAATGTCTGATAGTCTCTATTAACTGGTTGCATATCGGTGGTGGTATTTAATATGTTCTTTTGTCCCATTTCCTGTAAGTTGGTAGTAAAATCTATAGGCTCAATCAGCTTCAGGTTCCATTTTGTTCAGCCATGTCTTACAGGCTGGGAATGGATCAGCAGTCATGGTTTTAATCCGTCACTTGCCAATGATTGTCTAGCCTGTTATTATCAGGAATATGTGCTTAGATGTAGCAAAAAGCTACTAACTCTTTAAGTATCAGCTATAGGTAGACTGGGAGAGCTGGAAGGAATGTCTGGGTAGGAAGTGACTTTTCCTAGCCTTGAAGCCTTCTGGTGGAAGCTTCTGCATAAAAGACCACAGCACAGGCAAGAAATGTGGCTGACTCAGGGAAAGGTGAGGGGCAAGAAGGTAGTTGGACATTGGCTCTGTCACTCACAGGAGAGTTAAGACCAGAATGTCCACAGAAGAGAGTGGATGCAGCCGTAAATATGCAGCAGACCTTCTACGGAGAAAGCACATTGGAGGAAGCTGTCACTAGAAATAACTTGAATTTAAGGATCTGGAAGAGAAAGATGAGCCCAGAGTTGAAGGGGCAGATGACTCAGAAGAACTAGAGAAGAAATAACACAGAAAGAAAATGTTCAGAACAGAGGATGGCGTACCAAAGGTCAGCTTGACAAAGAAGCAAGAATCAAGTGAAATGGAATGAATTAATATTTGTTGTGAGCACAGGAGCTTTTCTTTAACTCTTATAATGACCAAAGAAGTATTAATGTTTCCATTTGTAAGGGAAAAGTGAAGTTATGCAATTTGCAAATCAGTAGGCAGGGCTATCAGTCACCATTGTGGTCTGCTATTCCCTGCATCTGCACACCTGTGTCACCTTCTAGCAGCTAGCGGAGGCCAACTGACTGTTGTAGGCAGAACAGTGTGCAAAAGAGCAGGTGCTCCCTGGTAAAAGTCAGAACTGGATTCTCCTTGTCCTCTACTCCTGTATCAGAACATTCTGAAACCTGATTTTAGCATAGCAGTCATAAACAGGGTTCCTAACCTGCACTCCACATTGTGTAGATGGGAGAATTAAATTCCTATTTTTTTAAATTATTAATTTAATTTTATTTATTCATTCATTTATTTTGACCAAAGAGAGAGAGCACAAGCCATTAGGTCCAGGACTCGAACCACTGTCGGCCATGTGGGAATGTCCAGCACCTTAACTACCACGCCACCTGCTGGTCCCCCTAAATTCCCATTTTTTTTTAAGCTACTGAAATTTTTGAGTTCCTTGTTACAAAAGCATAATCTACCTTATATCGACTGACAACACCAAATAACAAGGTTACATGACACTAGAGGAACCCTTGGTCAGGTGACTACTTTGATTATGACATTTGTGTAAAGAGAAAGGAGAGCTGTATACATTTCCTAGGGCGGCTGTGACAAAGTTCTATCAACCGAGTGGCTTAAAACAGAAATATATTGTCTCATATTTCTGGAAGCTAAATGTCTGAAATCTAGGTGGTATTACGGCCATGTGCTCTTTAAGCCTGCAGGGGAGACTCTTTGCTTGTATCTTTCTAGAATCTGGCAGTGACCTTCAGTCTTTGGTGTCCTTTGGTCTCAGCCGCATCACCACAATCTTGGCTTCTATAGTCCCCATGGCCTTTGTACAGTGTGTCTGCCTTTACATGGCATTTTCTTCGTCTTATGAGGACACTGGTCATATTGGATTAGGGTCTATCCTAATGACCTCATCTTACCTTGAACATCTGCCCAGACCCTGTTTCGAAGGAAGGCACATTCTCAGGTTCTGGGGGGTAAGGCTTCGGCATAACATATCACAGCATATTTCTGGCAAAATGCCCTACGTTCTATTATGGATGTCTCATGGGTGAGCATGTGCATGTGTGTGTGAGTACACATGTGGGGTCACCAGGTCGAGTGTGAGTCTTTGGTATGCAGCAGGAGTGAGTGTTTGAGTACACAAATGTCTATGCCCATAATACAGAGAGAAACTTTATCTTATACCCTCTTTCATAGTATCAGAATCATGATGTCCCCCAAACTCTCAAGCTTATCACATATCAATTGAAATCATAGAGTGAAAAACAGATTTGACCCGGAGGTGATGGAGTTCATCCATCACATCTACCTGAACTGCTAGAATAATTACATCACCCAGTTTTGTGAATATTTCAACATCCTCAAGTAAAACTTTTCTTAGTTTGTCTATTCCTATTGAAGCTATAAGATATACCTCTAGAAAAATCTTAGAATTCCTATACAGCCCTCCCAAATTGTCAAAAAGAATGGCATAAAACGTTATTCGGCACACAGTATTCATCCTGAATGAGCCTGACGAATGTGATACATCTGCTTTGTTCAGGGCACTATTTTATTTTACTTTTAGCTTGCTTATATTTAAAACTGACAATCAAAGAAACGTTTTTGTCTGTTTTAAAATTGGCTTCAGGATTATAAATAACTTTGACCTAAACTTCTTGGGTCAGAATTTTCTCCATGGCCTTGATGAATAAAGTCGTAAAACAGGCTTAGATTTCAGAGAGGCTGCAGGAAGATTCTACTCCTGCTGTCTCCCCTTCCTCTCAAGACAGCACCACACATAGCCTAGGAACCCGACTGAGAGGTAACTCCTCTGACTAAGAGCACACAGTTGATAAGAGTCGAAATAGGCTTAAATGAAAAGGATGCAGCCTTGTGGCTCGCTGCACTTCTACAAACATTCTAACGAGTCTCTAAGTATTAAGAAGTTAGGTAAGGGATGCTATCAGCGACCATCCATAATGTCATATTTGGAATGTTCTTTTCACTGAGAAACAGGCTGCTTTGTTCTACTTTAAAGTATCTTCTTTATTAAATAATTGGTGTCAAACAATGAAATGCAAATAAAACAATTTATGAAATAAGTGTTTACATTAGACAATTGATACAGCCATCTGACGCCTTAAACATTTTTGTGGTGTGTCAATTCAGGCATTCAAAGTCAGTCTAAATATGAGAGGTTGGGTTGCCTTGGATGCAGCATTTGTCACTAATCTGCAAGGAGGGGAACAGTCACTGCTTTGTTTTTTAGAATCTTAAGTGAGAATGGAGGGTTGGGGCCAGGAGGATGGTGGGTAAGATGCTAGACTCTCACCTGGCCAATGCAGTTCGAGTCCCAGACTTGGCGGCTTGCTTTCTCACATTCCTTCTCTCTCTGGCTGTCTCCAATGAGCGCATGTGCCCTATAGCAATTTTTTTTAAAATGATAATAATAGTAAATGAAATTAAATAAGTAAAAAATAAAAAGAAAGAAGATGAAGTGCTGTAGCTGTTTGGATACGAATGCGAGCTTTGGAGTGCGATTTGCATCTACTTCCGTCCACCTCCACAACACCTGAAGTTGACTGCATCCGTGGCAACATGACATAGCTGAAGCACCCAGCGGCAAGCGTGGGCTCCGCCGCCCCTCCTCGCTGTGTGTCCACTCCACAGCTGTCCTGAAGAACGCGTTCTGTTCTCCTGCTTCTTCAGGACAGAAATGTAGGCCACTGTGTTCTCACGCCCAGTGCCAGGGCTTTCATAGAATGTGGTATAGAATGTGGTAGGTCCAACAAACCATACGTTTTTGAGATAATAAACAAGTGATCAGTAAAATGAGGCTTAGCAAAGGAGTCAAACTTGCCCTCCCGTCTGATCTGGAAGGCGAAGTACTCCCCTGGACCTGGGGCGAGGCACAAGCACCTGTCACAAGCTCAGAAGAGCCCGAAAACCTGAAGAGGATAAGGTGATTTTGACATTGAGACAAAAAGAAGGTGCTTTTCATTATTCGTGAATTATATGAGCTTTTCTTTATATCCTTGCCTTAAAAAAAAAAAAAAAAAGGCTAGTAGCAAGTTCACTTCAAAATCCTTCCCAACATGTATTACGATGGACCAGGTTTTCTTGTGAAAATGATCAGACCAAGTCTCAGAATATGCAGAAGGATCACAACTGTAAAACCACTTACAGTCGACAAGTACTTTGCCCAGTCTCAGGGAACTCATAGTTGGTGGTTAGCTGTTTTCATTCTGTGAAGGCCTTGATTCTGCAAAGTTCAGTCCTGAGCGCTCTTGCTCTGAGCTTCTCCTCTGGCACTGCACAGAGGAGCCATGTGCCTCCTTCCCTCACTCACTTTCAGGCTTTCTCTCTGAACTTTTTGACTTTGAAAAGCAGACAAGAACAACAGGTGCATGGGTATCATAGTGATGGCTTCTGTTGTTCTTGCGGTGCTTCTGAAAGCTCATATTTCAATAGTCCCAGAGCCTACAGTCGGGTGACTGGAGAAAAGCCGGCCTCTTTCTGCAGATGCACTTGACTAACAAAGGGGATGAGCACTCCTGTCATCCCATTCCTGGGCTATGTCAGACAGAGAGTGAGCTGTTCAAATCCACACAGAGTCTCTTCAGGAAATACCACTAATTTAATATTTCTTCTGATCCCTAGCCTCTTTTGGCTTACCAAATAACTCAAAACGATGTACTGAAGTGCATTTTTTCCTACTGTGTTCATTATTTGGCATAACTAGCTCCCACAGATGCTTTGCCTTCACTGCAAGCATCTTTCTATTTATTAGGCAACAATTCCATGAAATTGGAAGTTCCATTAGCAAGCAGCGAGATTACAAAGCCTACCGTGGGCCCTGCTCAGCATTTTCCTGTGCTTTAAATGCAACAAAATAAGTCATACAACAAACACAGACACCATCCTGATGCACACAAAGACACACGGAGTGAGAGCAGGTCGCAACGTGTTATGATAGAAACAGTTAAGTCATTCTTAGCAGAGGCAGGGCTCAGCACCAGGGAGAGTTCCTGTGACACCCTCACACTGGAAGGATTTTCAAGGACTAATGGCTTTTGTGAAACTTACATTGTACACAGGAGCATAAAGCAGAAAGTGCCCACTGTGCTCAATTTTAATACAAAAGAGAAAGAAAGTAGGTTATAAAGAGATTCATCGCTCCTTACTGTGAAGCGTGATTTTAAACATCTAATCCTGCAGGGCAGTTAGAATCCGTTTGTCTTTCTTCCAATTTCTCCTTCCCCTTCCCTGTTAGTCTCTGCCCTCTCTGCAGGTCTCTAAGGTGAAGCCTGCTCTAACCTGAGTCCACAGAAGCCTGCATGTGTGGAATGAGTTCATAATGCATTCCCACAGGAGGTCTCAGTGCAATTTTTGATACAAGAGATTCTTTTTTAAAGTTTATTTAGGTGTTTCTTCCATGAGCAAGAGAAACAAAGAGAGTGAGGGAGGTAGAGAGAGAAAGTGAGAGGAAGACAGCAGTCTTGGTTGCAGTGCCATAATCTATCTTCCCCAACACTCAGCCCTCTCTGGACTAGGGCAGTGGTGTACCTGGTGCACTCAGGGAGGTCTCCAGACTTGAATCGGGAACCTTCCCAAATGGCATTGCTCACAGAGCTTTGGGTTTTACCACCGTGCCAACCACCAGCCCCGGCAAGAGATTCTTAAGATGGCATTATTTCCATTTTATCCCTCCATCGACACGTTGTCCAACAATATAGCTGAGGCTCATTTGGACCACACCTTCACTTATGCCACTGACTCTTACTTTAGAAAGGAAATTAAGCTGTAGTTAACAGGAAATACAAACGTACAGCAGCTTAAGCAGGTAGACGTTATCTCCCTTCTTTAGCTGTAAGCATCTCGAGATGGCTGGAAGTTCCATACAACCCAGGGCTTATCAGCTTCTTGCCCAGAGCTTGGTTATACAGGAAATGCAGAGGTTTTGGGGGACATCTTTGGACTCAGCTAACCTTAACAGGCTCTTTTAGAGGAAAAAAAAAAAAAAAGAAGAAATATTGGGGACAACTACTCTTTAATCAAGGACCAAAGTGAAAAGTGGAAAAGCAGAAACTAAGAAAAGAATGCTGCAGTTAAGTTGTGTGTACTTAAATTTGAGAAATTAATTTTTTTTAATTAATTTTTAAAAAACCGAAGGGTCAGCTCTTACCAAACATTTCCTCTCCAGCATAAAAATACAATTCAAGAATTAAGTATCATAATAAAAAGTCTGAGCTGTAAAGCAAACTTCTTAGAGGCAGGCACTGGACACTCTAACACGACTGGGCCCCTTCCATCAGCGGCACTTATTTGGTCTGTACAAGTTCTTCACTGGAATAGATTGACCTGAATATTGTTTCAAAATGCATTCATCTGATTTCCTGTTTCAGACCGAGAAGCCACAGGACGAATCCTTGTCCTCATTTCCTGCACGGCTTTATGGATTGATCAGACTTTTCCATTTGATCCGCATCGTCCCAGCTGATGGCAGAGAACCAAGCTCAGGGGGGAGCTAACTGCAGAGGTGGCTGCTTTAGCTCCACGTAGAAGCAGGACACACACAGGGACCGTGGCTTCCTGTGGAGCCTCGGGGCTGCAGGACAACCCATCCTGCACAGGTTTGAAAGCTCACCTGTGATAAAAGGGCTTCAGGGACAGGGTGCGTGGGAGCAAGGCGTGTTCTTCCATCCAGCCCCACCCCCCTTGTGGGAACTGATCGTGTTTCATTTTGATACTCCTAACTACCCTGAGAGACAAGGAGGGACAAGAGCATTCATCAACAAACACAGACAAGCTAAAAATTACTCAAATCGTGACTAGCAGATGGTATAATGATTATGTCACTGGACTCTCATGTGGTTGACCAGGTTGGTTTAAACCTCATGCCGGGCACCTGTATGTGCGTGCCCAGAGTCCTGAGAGGAGAAAGGAGGAGAAGGGATTGCAGCATGGCCACCCTCAGACTGGAAAAAATGTCTGAGTCCTTGCATTAGGCCACAAGGAGTAATTATCCCCTCCTCCGTGTTATAGCACAAACATGGCAGCTTCATTCCCAGCTAAAGCCCATGACACAGCATACAAAGCCCAAGCCGTTGTCCTCCTGTGGCTGCTATGGTAAGTTACCACAGACTGACAGGTTTAAGCACACATACCCAAGTCAGTGGGTGGTACGGTGGGTAAGACAGCTGTATCCCATGATGCCTGACCGTGTGGTTCCAGTCCCAGACTCAGCAGCATGAAAACATGCCAGGCACATGTAACATGCATGGATCAAAAACTCAAGGAGAAGGAACTGTGTCTTGGTCATCCTCCTTGGGGGTGCTTTCTCACTTTCTCTCCTTCTCTGTGTCTCTCTAGTGAGTGTACAAGCCCTATAGCAAAAACCAAAAAAATTAAATTGAAACAAAAATAGAAATAGAAGAATCTGTCTGGAAAGTGAATATTAAGAAAATGGTTTGTTCTTGATGATGTGGTAAAGTATGAGCAATGATCGTTGGTATGTTCCCCACGTGGTTAATGTCATGTCTTCCAAACTGGTCTTGGGACAAATGTGAGAAAATATGAAGTAGGGCCTTATTACAAATGTTGAGTTAATTCACTTACTAAAGCAAAGGAGGAACAGAAAATAAGCAAGCTACTATGGATTTTAATTGTTTTGAATTTGAATTAATACCAGTTGCCCTGCCTAGCTAGCACTCTTGGTTTTTGAAACATGTAAGTTTTATTTTCGAAAGCTGAAGCTGCCTGTTAGCCTGAGGCACAGGAAATGCAAATCTGTGACCTCCATCTCCTTTCCCTTTCTGCCTTCTAACCTCAGTTTGGAGGAGTTAGTGTTCCTGGAGGGCTGCCTGTGGCTGCTCCACGCTTACCACCTGTGGCTCTGTGAGTCAGCTCTAGCTGTGGGGCCACAGCCTAGATTCCAAACCAGGCTGCTCTGACCTCACTGGAAAGAACTTGTGTTTCCGCAGTTCCCTTGGAGAATTCCAGCACACTCCCATTTGCCTTCTGACTTCATCCTCTGATCTCAGAATGAGGAGTCTCAAACCAACAAAGCCTAACTCAGTAGATCCTGGACCACTGTAGAGCCAAAATCTATCCTAGCTGGTCTCAATGAACTTGAGATCAACCCAGACCTCAATTAGTCAGGTGAACCTTAAAGTAGCTTCATATAGAGAAAACATACTTAAGCTTCAGAGTTTTCAATTTATCATCCTCTAATTGACTCCCTCATCTCCCAACTTATGCTAACAACTGGCTTTAAACAAAGCATCAGATTGTATGGAAAGCAAATCCTCAAACAGAGTGCAGTGGCCTGGATTTCAGTCCTTATCTCTGGGCCAGAGTTTCCTCAACTGTGAACCTAAGAGGAAGTTCTTTTTTTTTTTTTTTTTTTTTTTTGAGAGGTTTTTGCTATCGGGCGTGTACACTCACCAGAAAGACAGAGA
Source organism: Tupaia tana (assembly GCA_026018925.1). NCBI lineage: Eukaryota > Metazoa > Chordata > Mammalia > Scandentia > Tupaiidae > Tupaia > Tupaia tana. Next base: position 102,475,967 of record JAKSZU010000005.1, on the reverse strand, counting down.
CAGAGAGACAGAAAGCAAAAAATCACCCCCCAGGAGGATGGCCACGCTGCAATCCCTTCTCAATTCTCCTCTCAGGATCTTGGGCATGCACACACACGTGCCCTGCGTGAGTTTAAGCCACTGGGTCCGGGACTCGAACCATGGTCGATTACATGGGAGTCCAGCAACATAGCCATTACACTAACTGCTGCTCCCAGGAAGTTCTGAAACAAGAGCTTCCAGGTACCATCACAGGAAATTCCCAAAATATAAATCAGTGAAGGTGGTATTTCATTCAAATAAATATTTTTCATGAGGTTGGCTCATTTCTCCCCCATGATTGAGCACTTGTGCATATGAGAGAAAGACAGAGTGAGAGACGCCTTACACAGGACTCAGTTATGCCACAATGCCCTCTGCTGATCCTCTGGCCCCCGGGATCCCGGGCACATGTGTTTGCAGGCTAACCAGGCTGAGGACTTGAGCTATGGCCTACGCGGGTTTCCAGCTTGCAGGGCTGTCGGTCCACACTGACTGCCACAGGTGCTGGGCTCACCAACCCTTTCATTGCAATAACGTCCAGACTAAGAGGCTATTTGACAAAGATGTTGCAAAAATAGCAGTTATGACTGAGAGTTGCTGCTTTACTTAGATCTTAACACCACATCTATTTTCTTGTGGTTGTACAGATCTTGAGAAATCATGACCAAAAAGATTCGTAATTAAAATTGCAATCTGGAAAATCTTTAATAAGGTAAAAGCTCAGAAGTCACACTTGCAACATTAGCCAAGGGAGGAGCAGTATCTCTGATAGCGTGGCTTTTATTACTGTTTTAGGAATATGTAAGGGTATCTTTTGAAATAAAAATTTAATCAAACTTTCTCAGACCTCCCCTGTCCCAGGATTCCACATAGTTTGAAAACAAGCCAGTAAGACGACTTCTATTTATTTATTTATTTATTTTTCTAGTTTTTTCATAGGGTGCAAGCTCTTGCTGGAGAGAGAAGGGAAAGAGAGAAAGAGTGGGAAAGTGATAAAGCACTCCCCATGGGACATGGTTAAACATAATCTCTTCTCCATTCTCTTTCCTGGGTTTGGGGCATGCATGCACATACATCTGGACCTGAGACTTGAATCACTCAGTTGTCTATGTAGGATCCAGTTGCTTTAAGCACCACGGCACATGGGCTGTCCTGTAAGGCGACTTCCAAGATCTCTTCCAGCCTGAAAATGCACAGTGTCTGCCCTTGATGAACACGGTGCTGTTTGAAGTTCGTGCTTTCAAGTTCTGCATAACTCAGGGAAGTCCCCTCAGTGTACAAGCTGCCACAGGCTGGGCGAGGTACTGGGGACCAGACCACGGCAGGTGGCCCAAGTCCCTCCTTCTCTCATCGCTTAGAGTCATATGACCCTCCTATCACTAAAGTTTTAACAATGCATGTGAAGTGTAAAGGGCTTCAAAATCTCCTTAGGCTCTGGGACCAGCAGTTAGCGTAATGGCTATGTCGCTGGACTCTCATGTAGTTTGACCGCAGTTTGAGTCCCGGACCTGGTGGCTTAAAACTCATGTCAGGCGTGTGTGCGTGAGGAGATCCTGAGAGGAGAATGGAGGAGAAGGGATTGTGGCATGACCATCCCCCGTGGGGGATGATTTCTCGCTTTCTGTCTCTCTGTCTTTCTGGCAAGGACACATGCCTTATAGCAAAAACCACTCAAAAAAAAAAAAAATCACGTTTGTGAACCTTAAGTATGTTTGTAACCAGCAAAAAGCACCCCTGGGGGGTGATTTCTCACTTTCTGTCTCTCTGTCTCTCTCTGTCTCTCTGGCAAGCGCACGCGCCTTATAGCAAAAACCTCTAAAAAAAAATCTCCTTTGGCTCAAGTCCCTCCTCTGACAGTATTGTGATGTCTGATTTCTGTTTAGATACTGTTCAGGTTACCATATGCAATGCCTCTGTGGAAATAATTAAAATTGTCCAGGACATATGACACCCAACTTTGAACATCCCAAGCAAATTTAAGCATGAATTGTGATTTGAATATAACCACATCATTTTATTCTCATAGTCCACTATTACTTCTAGCTTTTCTATTCATTGAAGAGCACTATCTATTAGGTAGATAGTCTACATTAATTTCTGCCCTATAGGCATTTGAAATTTAGCAGAGAATAAAACTTTAATGAAATCAAAATGACAAAATAGATCATGTGATAAATATTGTAAATGGTAGTCATCGGGAGAAACAGGAATTCAAACACAACTCTTAGACTTGGATTAAGTCGCCATGGAAGATCATCAACCACGGGAGCTATACTGGAAAACAAGCCCTTCCGTGGGTCAGTGTTTGCAAAATGTGCTCTACAGAATGTTCATCTGCTGCCAGACAAGCTGAGGAAGTTCAGCAGGTACATCCCATGGACATTTAGGTATCAAAGCCACGGAAACCTCTAACGAAAATCTGCAGACACTCATTTAGCTCAATACTGTGCAAAGGCACCCGGTCTCTCTTTCTCGGTAGTGGGTATTACTTATATTGGGGTCACATTCTTACTTCACCACTGCTGGTCTCTGTCCATGAAGCCTTCTAACCTCTCTGAGCCCCGACTTCTTTATCTATCAAATGGGAACAAAAATTCGTACTGTGTTTGGTTCCTTTGGAGTTAGCTCATGTAACTATAGAAGCCACATAATTATTATATGAATAAAAATTCATTCACATGAAGTATACAGAAGGTATTAACTAGGAACTTATTAAATGCTGGATTTGCCAGAACCAGGTTGAGCTGCCGTGGCAATGCGCCTGGAGCTGTATGGGGAAGGTCCTGGATTCGATCCCTGGACCTCCCTGAGTGTAACAAATGTGGACACACCTGCTGCACCCGGGCCAGCTGAAGGTGGGTTGCATCACGGGGTGAAACTCCCTTGGAGTGCTTGTCTCTTTCTCTTTCTCTTTCCCTTTTATGGAAGAAATAAGTGAACATTTAAAAAAAAGTCGAGCTCCCCCCATAGCTTGCTTTTATTTCTCACTAGGCCAGTCACATGGCATAGTTGTCACATACCGCCCATAGGGAGCTGGACCTAACACAGATGGAATCTCAGCCCTCACGTGTGGGGGCCCCAAGTCCTAACAGGATGGAGAAATGGAGGAGAAAGGATTGCAGCCTGACCACACCCCATTGGGAGGGTGTTTTCCCCATGCCCTCACCCCTCCCCCATCCTGTAAGTGCAAGCATGTGCCCTCTGGTAATAAAAATAATAATAATAAAAAAGTGTAAGCCTTAACAGGACAGTCACTCTTTTTGTAGACTTTTGCCCAGCATAACTTTCAAGTACCCAGGCCGAGGACTTGAATCATAGTTGGCCATGTGGGCGTACAATGCCCTAACCACCACACCACCTGCTGACACCAGGAAAGGCACTTCTTAAGGATCAGAAATGAAAAGCAGACCTGAGACCAGCACCCAGTTCTCTTATCAACCAGCTTTGGAAAACAGAACACCTTGAGAGCTGGGATCAGGGTCACAGGGCCTGGACTTGCTCTGCTTGACTCTGAATCTCCTGCAGCTGATGGGAGATGCAGCCTCAAAAGCTCACAGCCCTGTGTCCTTGGCTTTCCAAAATTCCAGGCCTAAGTCTTCCTACTGCAAGATACTCTGCAGGTCAGGCTTTGCGGAATTCCAACAGCCACGAGAGGGCAGCACTACAGTCTCTTTCTCTTCTTTCTTCCTTCCCTCCTTCCTTCCCTTTCCTCCCTTTCTCTTTCCTTTGCTTTTCCTGCCTCACTGTTTCTTTTTCTTTCCTCTGAGACCTAGTTTCATATACCATACAAAAAGGCACATGGTTTTAGCTTAAGAAAGCCAAAGAAATTTTGACTGAGCATGCCAGAGGTTAAAATCATAGTCAAAAGACTTTACCTTGTTTATAGCAACTTCTAATTACAAAAATAATAGTAATAATAAATAGATTTCACATGATGATCAATAGCTTTAACATCATACTGTTCTTTATAATAAAAATGGTTCCTTCTGTCACTTAAAGAAACATACATTTAGGGTGTTTTCTTATTAACAAAAAATATTAAGATATATTAAGATAGTCACATTTGTTGGGACCAGCAGTTGGCATAATGGCTATGTCATTGGATTCCCATATAGTTGACTGTGGTTTGAATCCCAGACCTGGTGGCTTAAACTCACGTCAGGCGCGTGTGTATGCGTGCTCAAGATCCCGAGAGGAGAATGGAGGAGAAGGGATTGCGGCATGGCCAACCCCCCAGGAGATGATTTCTCACTTTCTGTCTCTCTGTCTTTCTGGCAAGCACACATGCCTTATAGCAAAAACCACTACAAAACAAAATCACGTTTGTGAACCTTAAGTATGTTTGTAACCAGCAAGTTTTTCATGTTAATTTATTATTATAAGGAACATGTGACATCCATCAATTGTCCGGTTCCCTCCTCTGCTTTCCGTGAAAATCCTACTCTGTCCTGGTCCACCTACACCAGACTCCACCCTACAAACACGCCACCTGCCCCAACACACTTTGCTGGAAATATTCCTTGGTGGTATATAAGCCGGCGGGTGCAGAACAATTTGCTATCAAGAACATGGAATTGCTTTCATAAAACTGACCAGCTCTGATTCAGGAACAAATCCCTTTCATTGAGTTTGCTGTCAATGCAAAGGGAGATCAAGAAGTAGAATGCGCGTAAATTCTGGGTTACACTTCACTCTTTGATGTGTCAAGTTTTACAACACAAAGCCAAGTGGTATGAAAGAAATTAATGACTTGAATATTAATAAGGGCCAGCCCACCGTGCAGTCGTTAAGCCCTGTGTATTAGGAGCCAGATCCCATATGGCTGACTATAGTTTGAATCCTGGCCCCAGCAGCTTGAGAAACTTGCCAGGCCCATGTGCACGTGTGCCCCAAATCCTGACAAGGAGGAGAGCAGGAAAAAGGATGCTTTCTCTCCGACCAGTACAGCCCATGGCAGTTTATATTTATACACATAAGTATACAATGATATTGGATTAAGCAGCTTTTACTTGAAAAAAGCATGCTATCACCATCATGGTGTTGCTGGCAAAATCACTGAAGGACACACTGTGATTCACCCCTGTTTTTGGACACAGAACCTGAGGCTCTGCCCTAGTCTCCTAGGTAAATGGCAAACAGAGAAAGGGGATTTGTTGCCTGAAGTTTTTCTGAATTGTATTTTCTGTGATAATTTGACCGACAACCTATTAATGAGATGGGAAATGCCATCAACAGTTCTGTGAACTTCACCAAGAGGTGCTCTTCAGCAAATTAAGAATGGTGCCATCCACTGGCTTTTCAGCATTCACCTCACTGTAGCTTCTATGAGTGGCCCAACTGTATTTTCCAAGCTTTGCAGGAAAACAAGTGCATATAAAGCTTCGATTGCATTAATTTTATTAGGAAAAATGTAATACATTTAGAATTTAACAATTATGACTCAAAGAATTAAAATGAGTAAACAAATGGCGTGAGCTGCCACACATCGGTGTGTGTTTCACTTTCAGGTACGTGGTTTCCAAGTCACATTCCTTCCCATCTAATTACAGTCACTCAACACATGAGAGCTGCATTTGACATTTTTGATTTGACCAAGTCAATGAAGACAAATTGGAATGCTTTTAATATTTCTCATGTCCTCAAATGGTAACTGTGGGAAATACTTGAGCACATTTCACAATAATACTATTATTTATGAAAATATACATCAGAGAAGAAAGGCATTTCAGAAAATATCTGTCATGTAGATAATTAGGTAATATCTCATTTCATTTATTCTTAACTGCTGCTCCATGTAATAATGCATTGTGCATTTCCCACTATCAATTGAGAAAAAAAAAACCGAGAATAATAGCACTGTATGGAAATTGAGTTAAGCTCAATTTTGAATTTTTAATAGTTCAATATTTATTTTAATAATATAAGAACTCTACAAAGAATGAATAGAGTGAAAAAGTAGCTCCAAGATTAATTATCAACACAGAACATTCCCTCGCTCTGATAAACCTTCAAAGTAAAAAAAAAGAAAGAAAAGAATATTGTAGAGAATAGAGAAGATGTATCCAACCAGGGAAAGGAAGAGGCTTTCGAAAGGAGGGAATGAGAAACCATGGGTTTTCAGCTTTCAGATAGGAACTGTGTTCTTTCTTTTCTTTTCTTTTTCTTTTCTTTCTTTTTTATTTTTTATTTTATTTATTTATTTTATTTTTGCCATAGGGCATATGCACTTGCCAGAGAGACAGAAAGAGAGGGAGAAAGGAAAAACGAGCAATCACTTCCCGGGGAGATGGCCACTTTTCTATCCCTTCTCTCCATTCTCCTCTTGAGATTTTGAGATTTGGGGCACACACGCACAGATTCCCAGGGTAATTTTCAAGCACCTAGGTCTGGGCCTCAAACAGTGGTCAGTCATGAGGAGTCCAGCACCATAACTAACACTCCACCTACTGGCCCTGGGAAGCAACTTTGAAGATGACCCGACAGCTCCCTGTTGACACTCATACCTAGTGATCCCCCAACCCACGCACACACAGTGAGCAGGGCGGATCCGTGCAGCCTCCAGGGAGCTGCCAGGATGACCGCACGGCTGCTGGGATGACCGCACGCACGGCTGCTGGGATGACCGCACGGCTTCCAGGCTGACCACGAACAATGCCACAGCTTTAGCCTCTGACTCTGAATTGCTGGCTCAGAAAGCCGGACCCATGTTGGGAGGACAATAAGCAGCCAATAGAGAGGCTTAGAATATGGGAAATAAGGCCCTTCTGTCACCACTGGAAACACTGTCCTGCCACCCAACCCCAAAGCCCCAGTCCTAGTCTATCCTTCCGAAGACGGGAGCCCCTCGTGTTGTGCTAAGCTGAGGGCCCTGGTCACTGTCCACCATTACACTGCTTCAGAAATCCCGACTACAGGAACTCTGGGGTATGTGAACAGTCATTTTTTTAATAGCTTATTTATTTTTATTTATTGTTTTAACTTTTTAAATTTGAAAAATCTACATTGAATCACTGTATAGCTTTTCAGTGTACAACGTGGTTATTCCCAGCATGAATGGTGCACGTTAGTCAAGTCAAAGACATTTCATACACATTACGATCAGCAGATAACATTTCATTTTTGTGTCTACTAAATATTTTGTTTGTTTTTTCCCTGATCCCCTACCTTCCACCCCCTATTACCCACCCCCTTCTATACTGTCTCTACATTTTAAGCTACTTGCTATGTATCAATAGATAGCTGGTTCAATGAGGTTGAGAGGAGCCTCCTTCCTGTCTGTCTTTCAATCAGCCCACGTGCACAGACGCCCCTGAGAACAAAGTCCTGCCTGTCCTGCTTCTCTGTTCCTGATGCCTGCGGCATGACCTGTCATGTAACTGCCTCCCAATAATTGCTGTGGAATAAATTCAGTGAGTAATGGTTCTCCATCACAATTACACAACAGGACACCTATGGAAATGACCAGAAGACTCTGCAAATGTAAGATGCCACCTTCTCTCTCCAGGAAGCCACCAAAGACCATAACATAACAGACTCCACAGATTCCCTGCACCATTCCTGGAGTATCTTAGCTTTGATCCATAATAAAGTGAGTTATAAGTTCATCAACTGTTTCAATATCCTAAACGGGGGACCAGCAGTTTGCATAATGGCTATGTCACTGGACTCCCACGTAGTCGACCGCGGTTCACATCCCGGACCCGGTGGCTTAAAACTCACGCCGGGCGCGTGTGCGTGCATGCCCAAGATCCCGAGGAAGAATGGAGGAGAAGGGATTGCGGCGTGGTCATCCCCCTGGGGGGTGATTTCTCGCTTTCTATCTCTCTGTCTCCGTCTGTCTGGCGAGCGCATGCGCCCTATAGCAAAAACCTCTCCAAAAAAAAAAAAAAAAAGAAAAAAAAATATCCTAAACGGCGGGTCCATGTACCATGGTAAGGCTGCACTCACATCTGCCACACAGTGACAAGGAGTGTGAACATCTGCCTTCGTTATCCTATATGATCCAGACAGAAGCAGAAATAACCACACAACCAAGAAGATAAGATACTCGGGACTTTCCACCACCAGCGCCCGCCCCCCACTCTGCAGTAACTATCCTGCTTCTCGCCTCTGTTCAGCCCCACGATGAGTGTAAAACCTCCTTTATTCTGCGAGCCACCACTCAGGGCAGCCGGTCTCTCTGCCTGCTCCCTCCTGGAAGATGAGGTCACCTGGCCTCCCATTCCATGGAGAAGACAAGGACCACCAGGAGGCTTCTCTGGCTGCCCACAGGGGAGCCCACATGATGCTCTCCGTTCCTATGGGGAAACAGCTGGCACCCGCATTCACACTCCTCCCACCTCCTGGGATCCAGGGCTTATCAGAAATGAGGGCTGGTAAGGCTCACTGCCCTGGCTGTGCTCTATAGCCTAAGGGAGCAGCATGAAGAGGAAGGGAGAATGGCGAGGGCAGCTCAGGGCCAAGCTCAGCAATGAGTTTCCTCCATTTCTGTATCAGGCACTCAACCATGCACCTGCATGAGGAAGGAGGAGGGTGCAAATCCACAGGGATGCAGCTTACCCAACCATGCACCTGCATGGGGAAGGAGGAGGGTGCAAATCCACAGGGATGCAGCTTACCCAACCATGCACCTGCATGGGGAAGGAGGAGGGTGCAAATCCACAGGGATGCAGCTTGCACCTTCACTTGACAAGGCCTTTATCAGTGGGTCGTGGAAATAGGAGGGATCTCTGAGGTTCACAAAGGTAGGAATGGAGGAGGTAAAAGAGACCAGAGAAGGCCAAGGCCTCCCTGACTTCTGTCCCTGGGTTCTCCCAAATTTATAAAACACAGAATGACCTTAAGAATAGCTATCTACTATTTTAAAATGATTGAGTTGTTTGCATTAAAGTTTTTAATAATAAGCTTTGGATGAGCACTAAACCATTTCTGACTGCAAGTCTAGTGGAGAAATGAATGGAGCTCAAATACACAATGTGCACGCGTCCATATTCCTCGGGCGGGTCCCATAACCAAGTGGTTAAGGCAGCTGGCTCTCACATGACTGACCACGCAGTTCGAGTCCTGAAGCTGGCAGCCTGAGAAATGCACTTGGGCACATGTGGGTGTATGCCGTAGATCCTGACAGGATGGAGAGATGAAGAAAGGCTTGTAGCCATTTCTCATGGAGGGTGCTTCCCCACCCCCATCTCTCTGTGTCTGTCTCTCTGTGTCTCTGGTGAGTGTACACAACCCATAGGTAATTTAAAATAGTGTCATATGTATATATATATTCCTTTCTCAAAACATCCTCTTCCTTTTCTTCCTTTCTATTTCAGCTTTTATCAGATACAATTTCTCCACTCCTCATGCTTTCTGTTTTTTGTTTGTTTGTTTGTTTGTCTTTTCTCTTTTCTTTCTTTTTCAGGATCCTCCTTGAAGTTTAGAGAGGAGTAAAGTGTAACAGGCAGTACATTCTGGGCTGGCACATGTAAGTTACCTGAAACTTCCAAGTCACAACAGCCTTTGTTTACTGCACACTCTGAGGAGACAGGAAATGATAGATTGCTTCCCAGGAGGAGGCCCAGAGGATCTGCACATGTGAGAAAGTGCGGCCAGGCTGGCTGAGTTCCTTAAGAAGCATCGCCAATGCTGAGGACTCGGGCTTCACGCCCTCAAGTTCTATGCGAGTGGTGGAGACTGCCTTGTGACTGCTTCTTGGGAGGTATCAATGGTTTATTACGCCACATTGGGGACACAGTCATGGTGACGGGGAAGTGCATGTTCGGATTACACACGTGGACATACCTCACCCGGAGCTTTGGGTGGTCAGAAGTAAAAATCAATTTTTAAATTTACTCTGAGAATAAACTTTCTAAGAATTGTTTCTGTGCTTCTGGGCATAAACATATGAGAATCTGACAGAAATTCTGGGTTTAGTGATAAGACATCCAGCTGAGTATTTAAAAACCTAAAAATTATTTTGAATTATTGACAGTGCTTATGTTGAAAAATATAGATAAAAAGGAATAGGGAATATATAAGCAACCTTGGCAATAAATCTTAGGTATTAGAAAATATTTTTGTTTCCCCTGAAATTAATGTTATTGTTGAAAAATAAGTCACAGAGACATTTTCTGCCTTTTATTTTTATAAAGTTTCATTTATAGAAAAAGAAGTGGTATATGATCTTGAGGCAAAGAAAACTCAGGACTTGATATTTTAAATTAAATATAAAAGTAAAACCCCATTGGTAGGAGCGGCCAGGTCTGGGCAGAACAATGGCAGTTCTACACTCATTAATTTGGATGGTTTTATTCTCAGCAGTATTTTTATCCAAGTGATGCTCTCTGTGGCTTCATAAATCACAGCTGACACTGCTCTTCATTATATTCTGAATAAATAACAGCTTTGCTAGGTAGCCTACAAGGCCCCTTTCAAAAAGAAAGCGCTTCACATTCATAGACCACTTTGTAACTTACAGATGATTTTATATATTGCAAGATTCCATTTCAAAAAATGGAGCTCAAAAAATCGTTTAATGTTCTGTTGAGTGATAACCCAGAAATAGCTACAGTAGTAGGCTGTTAATTAATTATAGCTTCTCTATCACCAAGGCAACGGCCAAAAACAAATAATAATGATTTTAAAAGTCCTGGTCTCAAACCAGGCCTACATTCGCTATTGCTATAGTAACTCTCCATTAGTTTCTCAAAACTAGAATGGTCTAGAATTTCTGTTTTTCCACAAAGCCAAAATGACAATACACTGATATGATGTCTCCCACCCTTTACATTTATCTGAGAATTTTAGGTCTGAGAAGGAAGTTGGGGAAAAGCAGATAAAAAATACAAAAGGCAGGAGTCGAGCTGGATACCCTCCTGGCAACGGCCAGGACCATTTGCCCTTCTCGGGGAATGTTCTGACGCAGCCGAGCCTAGTCCTCTAGGCACCCCCTTCTCCTGGCCTCGCCAAGCCCTGCTTTCAAGCGGAAGTAGCCTAGGGAATCTCTTCTCCCCTCCTCACCACGCCGTGTCCGGGTCCTTGTCTGATTATCTGCTCTCCAGACTGATCACTTTCTTACTCAATCCCTGCTCAGACTAAGGAAGCCTCAGATGAACGACATACCTCAAGACAACCTATCACACAATATGCTACTATTTAGAGCAAAACGATAGACTGAGAAGATCAAACGGATTTACACCCAAGGCTGACATTGAAAAGTCTCTTGGTGAAATCAGCGTGACATGGAGACGCTGTGAAAGTCAACACACAGGTGAATAAATGCTCTCTCCTCAAGACCCAGAAGTACCTGTGAATTTATGAACTCTGTGAGCTTCAGGGAAAAAGCAAAAACAAAACCAAAAAATATTGTACACATAGCAGGGATTTTTGTTTTCCTCAGTGATGCTGGCATAGTCATACATTCTATATTCTTTTATAATGATACTATAACATTAGTATTCACATATGCCATTACTTATAGTACTTGTAGGTCATGAACTAAACCTGCCCACTGAAGTAACATTTTTTAAAAAGCACTAGTATTTTTAATATTCAAAGTTCTGCAATTTAAATCAACATAGCACCCCCAAATTCCAAATTTTCTGGCCTTTACCAGATTTTTGGCTACCTTGAATACTATTTCCTTTATATTACATTTTTAAAGGTCTGGTCATTGACTTAAGTGATGGTGATCACAAAGGTAAGACATAACACAGCTGTGTAAGTAAATTGTCTCAAAGACAAACCTCACATAAAGACAGGGAGGAGTAGGACTTGAAGGCCTTAACCCCCAACACACAAAACTTGGTTGCAGATTGGCATGGCAGTGTGACACTCAGGTATAGGCAGTTCTCGGACATCAACGGGGCTGTGCCATCTGATCTCCTTCTCTGGAATCCCCCTACATCTGCTTCAGAACAAGACACATGGAATTGTTACTTTCTCAAAGGAGTATTTTCCAGAAACAGGAAATCTTCTGTTTTGGAGGAAAAGAGAACGGATTTGGTTAGAAAATGGGGATTAAAAAGTGAATATATTTTATTAGACTTGGTTTGCTTTTATTTTATATATATTATGTTTAATTTTTTTTTCATTTTTTTAGAGGCAGAGTCTTGCAGTGTTACCCCAGCCTGGCCTCCAAGTCATGATCCTTCTGCATCAGCATCCCTTACTGCACCTGACTTATTATTATCATTATTCTCTAAAGGAATAGGACTTGGATAAGAACACAGATTAGGAAAAAGGAAAGATATCTTAGTCCTCTCTGCCTCAGTCTCTCCAACCTGCCTCCAAGAACAAAGGCTTGAATAAAGGGGCTGGAAATGATAGACATTGGGGATCTCTGAATAGTTTGTGTAGTATGTGAGAGTAAGGGACTTTTTTGTACTTTTTTTCCAGCAAAGTACCTGCTGCTGATTCCCAATCCAGCAAGCATGAGGAGAAGAGCCAGTCTTCTCCTCCGTGGGCTTAGTTCTTTTCGCAGCTTTGTTTAAAGTATCTATATTAAGTCTGTATCACACAGCCACCTAAGGTGGACAGGCACCACTTACAGCCCCATCCTGGAACTCCCCAGTCACCTCTGTTTCAATCGCATTCCCAGCTTCACCGGCACTTCTCACCGCAGCTGCCACTCCACACCTGGTGTTTTCCCTCTCAGGAAGTGGCACTAACCTTCACACTACTGCACACACTACTGCACACACTACTGTAAAAACATTGGAATCATCTGTGCTTTCTTTTCTTCTACCTTTCACCAAGTCCATTAGCAAAAGTGTTTGGCTTTTCACAATGGTACTGCTGAGATTAAGAAGAGTGAGGACCATTTCTTTTCTCCAGGTATACACTTGGCATCTAGAACATTGCCAGGAACAAGTAGGAATGTCATAGACAGTTGCATAAATGAGTAATGAAATGGTTTGTTGCATCTAGGCATAGGTGGGGGGCTTCGATCCCTCCTAGAGCAACATCTTCAATCTGGCCAATCATTGTCCATAAGGAAGAAACAAAGCAGATGTCTATACATGTAGTTAATTCAGTCTATATGAACAAGAGTTTTTTGTTTTTAATAGAACTATATTTTATCAAATGAATTATACTACTTTTAGAATTTTATCATTTAAAACTAGCCTAGGAAAATAAGGCTACAACTAAACAACTGTGTACATAAGCTATTACAATGTTTTTGCTGAATGACTAGTAAATTCATGGGAGTTATAAAACAGTAAAACGCAATAATACTTCAAGTCATTAAAAAAGACACTTAAGGGTTAGCTGGTGGTGTGGTGGTGAAGGCACTGGACTCCCACATGGCCAACCATGGTTCAAGTCCTGTACCTTGTGGCTTGTTTCTTTCTCTCTCATTCTGTCTCTCTGGTGAGCACCCATGACCTAGAGAAAACTAATAAAAATAATAAAGATAAATAAAATAAAGTTAAATAAATTTTAAAAATACTTCAATGACTCTTTATTTAAGAAAAAAAACAAAAACAAAAAAACTTAAGGGGCCAGGCCCAGGGCCTACTGGTTAGGAAAGCCTGATCCCACATGGCTCACCAGGTGGTTCAAATTCCAGCTTTAGTGACTTAAAATCCATGCTGGGCTCCTGTGGCCTCCAGAATCCTGACAGCAGGGGAGAGATGGGACTGCAGCTTGGCCATAGTCTACTAGGGGAGTTGCTTTCTCCTTCTCCTCTCTCTCTGTGTCTTTGTCTCTTTCTCTATCTGGTGACTGCACAAGCCCATGAGCAAAATTTTCAAATTCATTTAAGAGCATTAATAGTATCACTTTCTGTAATTTGCAATTAAGGGCTTATTATTATAGGTTCTTGAAAGTTTGAACTAATGACACCTATATGAGATATTCATCAGGGTATATTGGATCCACCGAAAGCTGTTGTTCTATTTGTTTGACTATTGCTCTAATGTTCCCAGAAGAGAGAAACAATGACTTAAAATGAGATATTTATGAAAAATATTTTCAAATTTATAACGATTAATGTGTACAAGTGTGAAACCACTATAAAACTATGACCTAGCTGATATGCATATGGTATGTACATGTTATATACATGGCACATCCATGAGAGCAGAGACTGGCATGGAAATGATAGCTTACAAGTAGTGGCAGTGCTTGAATAGTTATATTAGCAACCAAGTGGAAAAGAAGGGTTTGGCTAAATGTTCTCATCAACATTCTAGATTTGTACAATAATCCTCACATAGGCTTTACTTCTTGCTTTTTTTTCTACATTTTATTTTAAAATAATTTTAGATTTATGGAAGAGTTGTAAAATAGTATCCTTCATTCAACTTCTTCTCCTGTAAGCATCTTATATAATATAGCTTATCAGAACTTAAATAAGTATTATTATAATGCTGTTAGCTGAACTACAATCCTTACTTTGCCTGTAATGCCTCTGTCATGTCCCACATTGCCTTTCACTGACCCACCGTTTCGCTCTCCCGTCCACAGCAGCCCCTCTGCCTTCCCTCGTCTGCCCGACCTCGGTGCACCTGTGCAGCACTGCGCGGTTGCTTTACAGAACATCTTCCAATTCACAGATGGACACCCAGAGCAATGTCTGCTGTTGAGTTCAATCTCGTTTTATTTCTCCCTGAACTGTTCTGCCCTGGTGTGAGTCGTGAGTTTTCAGCTAAGTGGCTAGTGTTAGTTCTGCTCTAGGGAATAAGCAGGGCTGAGAAACAGACAGAAGAAACCTGCAAATGCGTGAAGAATTGATTACAGGATACCCAGAGAAAGCTGCACATGAATCCCGAGCAGTCACCAGGGAGAGGCGACAGGCAACCCTTGAACGGTATGGGATGCAGAGCCCTTCTCAGATTTCCCGATGGTTTAAACACCACAAATAAGTAGTTGGGTACCTTTTCAGCATTTAGTGACCTCATTTCATTGTCAGGATTCTTTTTAGTAGCTTCAAAAAAGTGAATCTACCTCAATAAAAAGCAGCAAGAGCTGAGGGCAGTAAGCAGTTCCTGCTATCTTGCACAACTTTAGGAATAAAATGGCAAAACAATTGTGTGGCCCTTTTCTTTGGAAAATATCATTATTGGCTTTAAAACATGCAATTGATTTAGTCAAATGTAGCCTATTAATTGTTATTGTCTGAATTCACCTAACCAGCAAACTAAAACTACCTGGTGGTGATCTAATTGGACCTTGGCAAGCTTATTCAACTTACATAAATCATTCACTGTGTACATATTCACTTGTATAAATACTTTGTATGATTAATGTACTTTTGATCTTTCATTTTAATGCTCTAAAACTACAAAAACATGCACAAAAGCTCTACATATTAAAAAGAGAGAATAAAACATAGTCTTCTGTTCCTGTAATTAATGTTAACTCCCTGTCACATTTAAAAAGATTTGAAGGGATGAAAAAACGATTTGGGGGGTACAATAGCCACTTTCTTGTCCAAGAATGATCATTTACCTGCCAGCATTTGTTTCTTTGTCCCGGCACAAAAACACATTTGTGGTATACAAGTATAGCCCAGTTTAATAATACTAATAATAAAGCCTTTGACAAATTAGCCATTTAGCACAATAAGAAACAATTCTAAAATTACAAGCAGATTCTCTCCTTCCCTAGAAGAGAAATTGGTTTATTTTAATGCACTCGGTGCAAGTAGGTATTGTTGGCCTTAGAAATGTAAATTAAACACAGTTTCAAAACTGCAGGTACTGTATTCTACCCTGTGCAGGTATACCTCTAACGTCCAGGTTCCTTTAGATAAACTTAGATTTGCCCTTTCATTTTACTTTTCAGAGAGTTTGTAAATTTATTACCAAAGCTACCAAATAATTATTAAATTTTCAAAGAAGCAAGTTACTCTTCTAAAGTTTAATATAAAATAAGAATATTTGCTTTTAGCTTTCCTATAATTATATCCTCTTTTAGTGACTAAAATTAAATCTTATTTCTTCCCAGACAAGAAATGAATAAATTAAATTTAAATCAAGTAAAGCATTTTTGTTCCTAATAAGGCACAGGTCATATGTGAACCTTCATTACTTAGTGCCCTATTTAGATTGGCTAAAGAAAAGATTAGGAAAACTCTATATTTAGCCATATAATACCAAAAAAGAAAACTTTTTTTAAAGAATTTTGCTGTCTAAGGCAGGAAGTATGTAAAACTAGTTTATTTTTCATTGACCTCACCTTGAAAACTGGGAGTCAGGTTGCCTGGATTTAAATCCCATTGTACGTATGTGGGATTTCAAGTGAGCAAATTATCCCTTGTGAATCTGTCTCCCATCTGTAGAAAGTGTATGATAATATTCATATCCACTTTATATGACTGTAAAAATCAAATTATATGATAAAAATAAAAGAGGCAGCAATTGTTCTTGCACATGTTAAGGGGGAATTAAACATTAGTTATTACTTCCATCATTAATTCAAAAATTTCTGAGGTTAACAAGAATATCTTACTTTTTTAATATTCAGTTTAAAAAATAATTTTTTTCAGGATCACCACTTCAAGTGCATTTTCTCTCCCTTCTTCTCTTTTTATTTTTTTAATTTTTGTAAATAAAGGTTTTTATATTTTCTCCAAGAGGGTACATGCACTCACCAGAGAGAGTCTGGGAGGTAAAAGGAGAGGGAGAAATACCCCCAGTAGGGCGTGGTTACACCACAATCCCTTCTCCGTTTCTCCATCCTATTGAGATTGGTAGACATGTGTGTTTTTCAAGCCCCAGGAACTACAATTTGAATTGTGTATTCAGCTCTATGGGATCCAACTTCTTTAACCACCAGGCCATGGAGCTGTTTCAAGAATCCTTTAAATTAACAAAAAGTGTGTCTATGATGAGGAAATAAAGAGGATGTCCTTAAGTCTTTGGAAATTAATTACATTGAGAGTTTCTTAAAATAACAAGTTTGGGTTATTTGGAGACTCTTTTTTGCTCAATAGTTTGTAATCTGTGTATGTCAATTCTTAGAAAATAGTGTTGAAAGGAGCAACCCCATATTTCTACATTCTGGACTCATTTATAGAAAGTGTTATTTCATTGCATATTAAAATATTTTTTCTCACTCAGGAAAGAAATTTAAATAGGGCAGAAAGGACTTTTTTAAGTTAAGTTAAATTCAGACACAAAATTAGAAAGAAATAATATCTCTTGGAAGGGAGTAGTCTACAAGCTCACAACTGCAAAACTAAATGTGGTTTCCTCCCCAAGAACCTTTACTGTAGGTAAGGATCCTTAAGTCATATAAAAGCCAGATTCTTCCCTGACTTTAGTTTTGAAATAGAGAAGAGTTACCACCATTAGATGATTTAAAATACAGTTTTGATTGAACACTATAGAATATGAGGTTATTATTCCTTTACGTGTTCTGTATTCTCAGTGAGAACTCGCTTAGTAAACTTGGTATTTACCTAGACAGAAAAATAGCACTCAGAGATAGTTACATTTCCCTTAAAGTTACATTAATGCAAGTTTTAGGTCATCCAAAAAATAACGTGCCCAAACACAAAACACTCCTCGATTGAAAGTTGAATTGAAATCTGATCCCATGTTTAAGCCCCTTGTTCGGCTCTAAAAGAGAAGTGATCACATGGCTTGTTAACCTCCTATGAGATGACTTCTCCGGTCCCAGGCTTTCACACATCTGTATCTCCTCCTTGGAAAGTTCTTCCACCAGAGTCCTCTTCTCAGAACTCATTTCCTAAGAAGTGCCTGATTCTCACCTGCTCTGGGAAAGTTTTTTCTAAATTCCCAAGTCTATGTCTTTCTTGATTTTGAGATAAGTGCTCTACCCTTGTTCTCACTGTATGGTCACTGTGTGACCCTGGACCATAAAGCTACAATATTTTGTCAGAGTTCTGGTGATGCCCTCACAAACATGGCCACCCTTTTTGACTGGACTCCCCTAAAGTTCTCTGAAATATCCTATTTGAGCTCATACTCTCATCTGTACCTAGAAATGCTTGCGAGAACTTAAGAGTCCAGTAGTGGAAGTAATAGAAAATGAGTGATATTATGAGAAAGAGAAAAACAGTCACCATTTAAGAAGTGATATGTTAAAAAAAAAAAAAAAAGAAGAAGAAGTGATATGTTAGAAAGAGACAGAGCTGTCCCTGGGTTCTCATGTAGTAGCCAGCATCCCAGACCAAAAGAATGACAATTTCCCCAGTCTGGAAAGACTGAAGCTCAGATATTAGCTACCCACCAAAAGGAGAAAAAGAATCAACAATCGGTACCAATAACCGCTTCAAGTAAAGAAAATAATGACAGAAAGACCTGCCCTGGGCAGAGAGAAGACAGATGTTTGATAAAAGGCATTTCAGTCATTTAAAATGTCTTAGAGATCTGGACAAATCTAATGGCTATTATTTTGTATAAATAACCTCAATGAGAGCTTTTCCAAATTCAGCTACATTTCAGAAGCCTGCACTATGCCTTATAAGAATTAATTTGTGGGACCAACAGTTTGTGTAATGGCTATGTCGCTGGACTCCCATGTAGTCGACTGAGCTTCAAGTCCTGGACCCAGTGGCTTAAACTCACGCCGGGTGCGTGTGCGTGCGTGCCCAAGATCCAGAGAGGAGAATGGAGGAGAAGGGATTGCGGCGTGGCCATCCCCCCTGGGGGGTGATTTCTCTCTTTCTGTCTCACTGTCTCTGTCTGTCTGGCAAGTGCACGTGCCCTATAGCAAAAACCTCTCAAATAAAAAAAAAATAATTAATTTGTCTAGTCCTTGAACCACAGGTAGGATAAAATCTGACAGAGAGTTCCTGTCCCAAGTTCCACGCCCATCACACAACACCAAACAGCAGGTCCCTTTGTTACTTCTCAAAGCTGAAGTCTCCCAAATAAGATAGGACTTATCTTCACACAGTTAATGGGTTACTGTCAACCCCAAGTGATGGGGGCTGCTGCTCGCCTGTCCATTGCCGTCTTGTTCAATTGAAAGCAGCTGCTAGATTAAAGGGAAGTTCTTTGGCATGGCACAGAGGATCTGCTCAGTGTCAGCAAAATGAGCCTCTGTCCCCTGAAAAAGACATCATTCTAAAGATCGCTTCTGATCTGAGATTTGTATAGCTGTAGTGTCACGAAAGGCCAAGTCCTCCCCAAAACTGACAGCAGGGTTACAGACTCAGAATGTGTGCAGGAGAAAAGGTGTCCAACTGGCAAGGCTGGAAGGTTAACACTTGATTAGCAGCTGCCCTAACTTTGCATAAAATTGGATGAAAGTCTTTGGCATTTACACTTGCGTCAATGCTAAGGCATTCCTCCAGAAGATGCAGACAGGCTTGGTGCCCTCAGAAAGCTCTTGGTGGTGTATCTGTAATGGTTCTTACCAGGGCCGCCCCCTGCTGCCTCCTTCCCTTTCTCTTCATTCTGGCTCAGGAGGAAGCCTGTGTTCAGCTTTTGTCTCAGTCCCTGCCCCTACCTTCCCTGGAGTCCCTGAAGCAGCACAGCCTGGCTCACCTTCTACCCCACCCTGCCCAGCACGAATCCTCAGAAATGTGGAAACAGGTTGCTGATCTTTGGCTTAGCCATAAAGGATCAGAGGCATAATGGGATGCTCCCAGAATTTCTCTTATATACTTACTCATTTATAATGTACAACATTGGAAATACACTCAGAATAAATGGATTTCAACTTTGATCTTATGCGAGAGAAAAGCCACCATGCATGTTTCCTTTCCCATGACGTTTCATGTCCCTTGACCAGGTTACCATGTCAACATATGCAAACTCAGCCATCCCTATTTGTCAAAGCTCGGCGCTGAAAGCCCTAGTCTCAATTTCTTTGAAAGCCATAAAACTACAGGGAGCTATGTTCATACATAAATCTGTTATATTCTTACGGTTTTCCTAATGTTGTCTCTTTTCAAATACTTAAGAAATTGGGAAGAGGGGCCAACCAGTGGCATGGTGGTTAAGGTGGCTGGATCCCATATGGCTGACTGCATAGTTTGAATCTTGGCCCCACTGGCTTCAAAACTAAGCTGGGTACATGTACATGTGTGTTCAAACTCCTGGGAAGAAAACGGAGGAGAAGGGATTGCAGTGTGTCCATCCTTCCCAGAGGGAGAGTGATTTCTCACTTTCTCTCTTGCTCTCTCCCCCCTGGTGAGTGCACACACCCTCCAGCAAATTAAAAAAAAATGGTAAGAATGGTCTTTTATATCTTGTTTATTATATTTTATAATGAACAGAAGCTCAGTGCCATATTACAGAGATCATTTATAGTTTAGCACACAATTTCACTGCCTGAGGGAAAAGACCATGCCCTGGAAAGGGATATTGCAGGCTTTTAAACACGTGCTTTCCATCAGGAAAGTACAACGCACTGAGGCGGAATGGAGCCTGCCTCGCCACAGCTCCTCCGCTCCTTTACAGGACATGGAGTGTGAAGACAGATAGGACCACAAGGATCAGAGCTGGGGGATGATTGTGCCTTAATTTACCCAGGCAGGGAGAGAAGAGATTTTCAATCAGCAAGGAAAAAAAAAAGATCATCGTAGAGCAACAACACAAAAACAAAAGCAAGTATATACTGTTTGTCACCTTGCACACTGATGTAAACTATTTCTAAATCTGCTATACTATAAATACATTTTATCAAAAAAAATTCTGTAGGGCATATACTCTGGCTGAAGTGAGACACAGTGAAAGAGAGAGGGAAAGTGAGAAGCATCCCTTAGGGGAGATGGCCACTTTCCTCTTGGTATATTGGGCACACATGCACACATACCTGGTGTATTTTTCAAGCAGTTGGCCATACGGGATCCAGCCACCTTAATCACCATGCCACTAGCTGGCCCTACCACAAGTAACTTTAAAACCTCCCATCTGCTGTTGGACAAGAAGTAGCAATAGTATGCAATTCTCCAGCTTCAGGGAATGGAGGATCCTGTGGTGGGTTCTTAGAGCACTGACAGCCCTGTTTCACTCTTCCCCTGCAACTTACACAGTTCCCGATACCCTGGCACTTGGCCTTTGGAGACAGGGCAGCAAGGTGGTTTAGAAAGGCTCCTGACAGACGGTGTTCTGAGGCTGCTTGCTCTGCGGATAACCACTGACTCACACCCACGTTCCAGGGACTGGTCTGAAGTACTCGTCACATGCTAACATATTGTATGGGCTCAGCTGGGTTCCCTGAAAAATACATGTTGGAACCCTGGCCCCAGTGCCACTGATGCAACCTTGCTTGGAGCCTGGGTGTTTGCAGAGGTAATCAAGATATGATGCTGTCATCGGGATGGGCCTTCATCCACTGTTGCTGCTGTCCTTATATCAAAAGGAATTGGGACACATGTGTAGGAGAAAGATAGGAGACACAGGGAGAAGAGGGGTGTCTTAGTCCATGTTGGCATTGCTAACAGAGGCACCTAAGACTGGGTGATTTATAAAGAAGTAAGCCTTCCTTGACTAACTGTTCTGGTGTCTGGGAAGTCCGAGAGTAGAAGCCTGCATCGGGCCTGCCTAGAGCATGGTCAACAGGAGCACCGAGGATGGAGATCGCGTGCAGAGAGAGTGCTTCTGGCAGCCCTCCCTTTTACAATGACCTTCTTTCACAATAACTCACCCCTGTTCAGGAGAGCTAGAATTCTCTGGGCCTTAAGAGACATCATGAGATCATTCATGAGACTCATAATACCGTCACCATGATCCAATCATCACCACCAGGCCTTACCACTACCAAACATCAAATCTCATAATATGAAGCTTTGGGGGACAAACCGTCAACTAAACCAAAATAGTGGGTATCTCTATGCCAAGAGAGGACCTGATCATCTTCAGAAGAAGCCACTTGCTGACACTTTGATCTCAAATTTCTGGCTTCAGAAAATGTTAGGTGATAAGTTTCTATTGTTTAAGCCATAAGAGTGCGCTACTGTATTACAGCAACCCTGGAAAATTAATGTAAATATCATGCAATTTATTCGCTATTATGACTTCATGACTTATGTATGATTTATGTATGTTCACCTACACATACACACTAGCATGTAAATGATGAAGGCAAGGTCATGTCTCTTTAGACATGATATGTCTGAGGCATAAAGTGGTGTCTATTATTTAATGCTGTTCAATTAACATTTTATTGAAAAAATCAATTATTTCAAGGAACTAAATTTATAATATATATATGTAATTTAATGTGACAGTTGCTGCAAAAAATTAAAGAACTTAGCCTTAATAGCTCAATTATTACTTAATTAATGTCTCTACAACATGTCTTGTCAGATATTAAAGCATGAGAATAAGACATCTAGATTTGATTTTTTTTTTTCTAAATATAGCTCTACTTATGTCAAAACTGTTGGGTGAAGTTAATGGTTGGCCCAGTTTTGTAATCAAATAAATTCTGCTTAAAAGATTCAAAATAACTCTTCTCTTTGGATCAGAATAAATTAACACTGGAGAGCTTACAGTCTTTTAAGTTCCTGGGTCAATTAAACATTTTAAAGTACAAATAAGATGCAAAACAAAATAAAACAAAAAAGCACACATTGTAACAGTAACAGGTAACTATAAGCAGTGGTATTAGGATCTACTGGAGGAAAGCCTGGTTAGTAAAAAGCGCTAGCTAACCATGGTCAACCTTGTATGATGCCGCCATTGTACAGATGAGAGAGGGGGGCACAGAGTTTAAGAACATTTTCACAGATCTCAAGAGAAGTGGAGCCAGACCTCTGGGGGTTGCATGAAGCTCAAGGAGCAGTAGGACACCTGTAAAACCACCCATGTTATGCAAGCAGAAAACCAGAAGCTAAGATACATCTGCAGCCACAAGAACATCATTGTCATCATTATTGTCAAGGTTCTTTTAGATAATGGAAGAGAGGATACAGACTGATCAATTCATTTAATATCTCTTCAAAATACACTGAGCATTAACATGAGTCAATGATCATAATTAGCTCTGGGAATAAACCGTGGAGGAAGGAACATCAACACTGATGAGCCATCACTCATAACAGGGAGGGGATCTGGGGATGTCACTGGAAATCATTTCCTTTCCTCTCTTCTCTGCCAGTTTAAGTCTTCTCTATGTGAGTAGTTTTTTCCATACTCCTGGGAATAAAATTGAGACAGGTCCTAGGAAGTCCCTCCTTCTTCTGAATGATAAAATGTGCTCCAGACACTGTTCCTTGAAGTCATGGTCTCAGTTGAGGAAATAAAATGCCCTTACAGTGCGATAATAGCATTTCAAACTTTATTTGAAATGTCGCCTGCACCCCTGCTTCTCATCCTTGACTGCTTCTCCCTGGCCCTCCTGGTCTCCCCTTCTTACTGAGGTCTAACATCAGATTCTTATGCTGGACGATACTCTTCAATTCATGGGTGTCTTGGTAAAATCTCAGAGGATTTTCCCTGGAGATTCACCCTTGAAGGTCTTCACCCTGGCCAGTGCATTGCTAGTAAACTGAGGGGTGTGGGGCATGGCTCGGCCCCCAGGCATCTGGAAGCACTTCCAGCCTCTTCTCACAATGCCCTCTGCCACTCCAGCTGTTCCAGATCTTACAAAGTTTTTCAAACTTATCAATCCTTGGTGTATGCAGTAGGGAAATAAAGGTCTTTGTGGTAGTCTGAGCAATTAGCTTGCTACTGACCTGAAGCAAAGCGTCTAGCCTGTCTAGAAGTCTCTTTTCTCATGGGGAAGGAGATATTGTTTAAGTTCCAATCACTCCATGGCTCAGTGGACTCTTCTTCCCACAGTAGGAGAGAGAGAACAGAGACAAATGATTAAAATGAAATAGCTCAATTAAAATAAAAAGGGAGGAATTATGTTAATATTTATGTTAACCAGCAATAGTCACTGATGACTGAATTAACCATAATAAAATCATTCTGAGAGTTATCATAGTGAAATCAACAAGGGTACAGTCAAGGTGACTTGGAGAGACTTTTTGTTTTTGTTTCTAATCTAAAACTTGTTTTCTTCCTAACTATGTGTAGTTCAAATAAAATTTAATAGAAATGAAAAAATGGCATATAATATTACTCCACATAGACTGTCTTATGCATGACAAAAATATAGACAAGTATTTTCCAAAAGTGAGTAATCACAAACCATACTGAAATAAATCTTGTGACTCCTCACAGTGTAACAATATGCATGACATCAGCACCGAAGATACTTCTTGGATTAGTGCCAAGCACTTTAGTCAGCTGAAACTCCATTTTCCTGCTTAGTATTCAATCTAACAAGTTCCTATTTTAGTCGGTGCTCCTGTCAAGGTATTAATTAAAAGCAGTAATCTCCATCTTACTAGAAGCCACTAGTTCAGTAATATTAAAATAACATTGGGAAATATGTCTTCAGCTTTTTACACGCTGGCACTGAATAGCTAATGTACTTCAGGAAAAACCTCAACAACCTAAAATAAGTAAAGCCTGAAAATAGGAAGTTTTGTTTTTGATTTTTTTTTCATATCAAAACTGCTCTTCGAGATGTGTAGACTATATATGGTGTGCTGACGTGAGATAGCACGCAAAGTGGAAAGCTATTGAGATAGGAGGGAGAGCTGGGCTTAGCTGAGCTAACAGTTCTTCACAAAGGTGAACTGAGGATCAGAGGGTCTTGTCTGAGGGGACTTCATAATGTCTATGAAAAACGGAATTAAGGTATGACTTTATTTTGGTGCAAAAACATTTAAAACTATTCATACTTTTTTTAATATAATGATGAGAGCTTGTCGAAAATTCCTCTTTCTGTCTCTCTCCCGTTTTCTTCTCTCGCCTATTCAAAAACAAACAACAAAAACCTTATTGATCATACTCAGTGAAGAGATTACACCTGGTTTAGACTAGGTGACTTAAACCACCGAAATTGACTCTCTCTCAGTACTAGAAGCCCAACAGGTCATCTTCTGGCGAGAGGTCTCCCCCGGGGTTGCAGATACCTGCCTTCTTATATAGCCTTACAGGGCAAAAGAGAGTCCTTTCATTCTTCCTCTTCTTATGTGGGCACTGTCCTACCAGATTAGGTGGTCTATGGCTCACTTATCCTTGACCCTCCTCGCAGGCCTTATTGCAGACACCGTCACACTGGGGAGTAGGACTTCGACAGGCAGCTTTGAGGACTCGGTCTGTAATGGAGACACTGTCGTATCAGAGTCTTATCCTACTGGCAGTTCTACCTTGGGTTTCACAGACGTGCAGGAGAGAACACTTGGGGAGGCTCACGATATGAAGGAACTTCAAAAAAATGGAGGTAAAGGATAATTTCATTTTGGTTCGAAAGATTTTGAAAGCCATGGAGCTTTTTCATGTATGCATTTTCCAAGAACTGTTTGAAGATCCTTTGTATTAGTGCTTTAACAGGCACCACGGGGAACAGACACAAGGCTCTCCAATCAGGAATACGCGTCCATATCCCAATGCCATGCTTGAAGCACTTGAGGAGTCTGAGTCACTATTGACCGATCATTGGGAGAGTGCTGCCCGCCAATGGCCACTGGGATAGTGAGTGTACTACACAGTTTCAGGGAGACAAGCTCTCAGGTGAGGCCAGGTGAGAGTTAAGTAATAGTAACATGAATGCTCCTGGAAACCATAGTTATGGTTATAAACGATAAGCACTATGTGCTTCTGGAAAAGCACGTAGTTAGCACCAAGTGGAAGAACTGCAGTGCCATTGTGTGTTCCTCCTGTTATTTATATGATATTGGGGGAGTAAGTATAGGGCCCTATTGCACTGTTGGAGGGATGGGTTTCTCAGCAAAGTCCACGCTGCTCGCAGCCTCACTTAAAGAGGTCTGAGATTTTGTATGTGAAAAATGAACTTCTGGGTGGAGATTACAAAGTAAGGGATTACTCTTCAATTGATTTGTATTAATAAGAATATATGTGTGTGCACATGCACTTAGGTATAAAATTCACATAAACATATATGAAATCACTTAAGATCATGGCAGAGGCCAAAGAAGGCAGGGTAGCACCAGGACCATTGGAAAATAGAATACTACCCCTGGTGGAAGAGCCAACTCCGAAGACTACAGGTCCTCAGTTCTGGTTTGCACAGCAGCCCATACCAAGCACAACAGATGGGTGACTTGAAGCTTAGACTGGCCAACCCAACAGAAAAGTTTCCAGGGGAACCGTTCCCAAAATCATTGTTCCAGAGACTGCAACGAGACCTCTTGCCAACTCTGTGCAGTGTAAATGACTGCCCTCCTCTGTCCCTTGTATTCCCTCCCTAGGTGAGAAATGACGGGGCCTAGGGAATGATTTAGAGCTGCTCTGACACGCCCTTTGCTCATGTGCTCCTGACACTAAGGCACAGCCGCGTGCTGCCTCACGCCGAGGAAGCTGGGGTTACAACCTCATCATACTCACCAGGCACAGCTAGCTTAGGCTGGCCATGCCCATGAAAGTCATGCAAGGTCAACCAGCAGGAAGGATTCCCAGGCACAGCTCTGTCCTTGAAGGCAGCCACTCTGCCCGTGTCTGCATGTATTTAAACATTCCTTGGTGTTGACATGTGGCTTCCTATACTTTGATATTTTGGAGCTCCCCAGAGACAGGGCCTTGAGTTCATCCTTTGGTTCCAGATTTGTCCAGTAGCATAACCTGCTACGTTTCCAACTGCACGACCCAAGCACCTATGCCCAGGCTCTAGCCTAATTAACTAGTGGCCATAAAGAGACAGAGAATAAGAAAGTTACTTTGATGTTTAATATTAATATTTCTCCTATATGTAGAAATTTTAACATCCTAAAAATAAACCAGAGATTGGCATATAAGACTTATGAGACAGATGATGGCCATCTTGAAACGTGGTTAAAATTGGAGTGATTAATATACTATTACATAATTCATCCTGTTACAGATGAACTTGACTGACTCATTCTTCCTCCACCAGCTTGACAATGTTCCAGAAACAAAGAAATAATGGGAAATGCATGCTTCACCCTCACTGTCCTTTACAGAAAAAGAATGTGTTATAGTTTCCTCTAAACTTCATGGTAAGGGTCACATTCTCCACCTTAAAACATTCACTTCAAAGGAAGAAGTGTGGATACCACTCCTTGGAAAATGATTATGTGTTACAAATTTCTCACTACGTTAGATATCCAGATCAATAGCTCAGTAACCACAATGCTTCACATTTGTAAAGTTCAGGTTTCCTAGTTATCCAGTATATTCAAAAAAGGTGTTCTTTTTAACTCCTTAACTAAAAAAGGAACAAGGAATCTTAGATGCTGGCAGTTGGGATTATGTCTCCCATAAACAAATACCAACAAAAAAAATCCCAAACAATATAGAATAAATGGACAACACAAACAGCAGTCCTCAAGAGTTTTTATATCCCCTCATAGGCACTTCTGGAAACTAATGAATACAGTTAAAAATGGTGGTGGTTGTGTTTATTTTTCTTGTGAGAAATAAATATTATAGTAGGTTTTGCTAGGTTAGAAAGTCTTGTTTTTCCTTATTTGTTGTTCTCAGTACAAATTATATCCATGTTATTGATGATAAGCCAAAACGACCTTAATTTGTAAATAATTGCATATGTGTGTGTGTGTGTGTGTGTGTGTGTGTGTGTGTGTGTGTAGTGAGTTGATTTGCCCATGTCCTAATCTTTCTGCCTTGATCTCCCACGTGGCTGGAACCACATATGTCAACCTCGTTACTATCACGTGTGACCCTATTATACATCACAGGTCAAGTCAGTTTACGACATAACTGGCTTTTTAGGGTAGGCTGGGAATCAAGCCTATGTGTCCCAAGTGACCTGGTCCTGCCGAGCAGCAGTGTCCAGTGTACGCTACAGCAGGGAGCACAGATAAGCGATTTGATGACCATGAGTGTTTGGCCCTTGGGTGTACTTCTCAAGAAATAGCACCATGGAAACTACATAGTTGTTATATATAGTTGGTCTATGTACTCATAGAACAGGAATCTGTTAAAAAAAAAGAACTAATTTTATCTGTTAATAAAAGAACAAACTAATGTTAGGAACACATAAGCAATGCTTTCATTCAACTATTAGAGATGGGAGAGACAAGCGTTCTCTGGAATTTTTTATCAGTTATAACATCAGTGTTCTTACTGATGGTCCTGAGCATTTTTACATGTGAGGACATCTGTACCTGAGTGGTTTAGAGTAGAAAGTCATGGTGGTACTTACAAATATTCATTGTCACTCTTTTATTTATTTATTTTTAATTTGCCACAGGGCATGTTGTGCTTCAAGAGGAAGAGAAAGAGAGAAAGTGAGAAAGCATCCCCCAGGGGAATGGTCACACTGCCACCACTTCTCCTCCACCTCTCCCTGCTTTGGGGATTTGGGGCATGCACTCACATGTACCCAGCATGCTTCTAACGCCACTGGTACTTGAAGTGTAGAGCCAGACATGTGAGATCCAGCTGCCTTAACTACCGGGCCACTGTCTGGCCCAGGGTTGACCATTTTCATGAGCGACATGGTCACAGATTACAGCAAGCACAGTCTTCTCAGTAGGTGGCATAGTGGTTATGTTGTTGGACTCCCACAGGGCCGATCATGGTTCAAGTCTCAAACTCAGCGACCTCAAACTCACCCCAGGTGCATGTGCACGCATGCCCAAGATCCCAGGAGTAGAACAGAGGGGAAGAGATTGCAGTGTGGCCATCCTCCCTAGGTTGTGATTTCTCACTTTCTGTCTCTCTATGTCTCTTGAGTTTTTTTTTTTTTTTTTTTTTTTTTTCGCTATAGGGTGCGTGCGCTCGCCAGACAGACAGGGACAGACATAGAGACAGAAAGCGAGAAATCACCCCCCAGGGGGGATGGTCACGCCACAATCCCTTCTCCTCCATTCTCCTCTTGGGATCTTGGGCACGCATGCACACGCGCCCGGCGTGAGTTTTAAGCCACTGGGTCCGGGACGCGAACCACGGTCGACTACGTGGGAGTCCAGCGACATAGCCATTACGCTAACTGCTGGTTCCCTCTCTATGTCTCTTCAGCTAGTGCACGCTCCCTGTAGAAAAAAATCTCTCAAAACCTCTCAAAACAAAGAAAAAGATCTCTCCAAAACAAACAAATAAATAAATAAACCCAGTAGAACTATGGATGGCAGGCATCATATTCACCATAGCACCTGTAGGCTCAGAGCTATGACTAGACAGAGACCAAATATTGGCGAACAAATTGTAGTAGAGGGTTGTATACAAAATATATCATCTAAAATATATAAGCATTATGCCAGACTCTAAGAGCAGAGAATTCTTAAAGCTTTTACATAAACATAGGTGTAGGTAATGGTGTGTGTTTGTGTGTGTGTGTGTGTGTATCTATACAAATGAGAACCTAATTTGGTATAAACAACTGAACACTCACAAGACTAAGAAGTACAATATTTATAATTCATCCAACTGTACTGTACTTCCCTAAAATAAATAAGTTAAAACTAAAGCAAAACAAAATCTCCCCTGCCACGCACACACACACTGCCTAAGAAAGAGGAAGTCAATCAATGACTGAAAAGACCTTGTCCTGCCAGCTCTGCCCCCGTCCTTCACCCAGCCCTGTGGCCCCCGTGTGGTCATAGGTGTGGATGATCTTTTACCTGAGAAGCCCTTGTAGATCCAATTTTTTTGGTTTTCCATTTCTTGGAAAAGTTGGTATCTTCAGACCCCACCAGCACTCTGAGTGGGAAGCAATTGAGAAGATCCCGAGATGTATCACCAAGACTAAAACAGGCAGTAGAATGCCCCCAGCATCAATTTCTGTTAAAAAGTGTATTTAACTACTCTGGTTCCTCCATTTCAAACATGCAGTGAAAACAGGTCAAACAGAAAAAAATAAAAGCAAGAAACAGCAGTGAAGTCTGCAATCATTAGAGAAATCCTCATTCCTACTTTTGCAAATGTGGATTATTTATATAAAATGGATTATCAACTAAAGTCATTTCATCGAATGATCCTTTTGAAAGATGATTTCTTTTTAACTAATCTAACAAGACCCTAGATGATAAAAATGACACAGAATGAAAACTTTGCTGTTGTTTGGGGCATTCTCTTCCTACTATGTTTACTTTGTGTCTTCACCTGAGAACCATCTATTATTAAGTCTCAGGTGTGTCAGCATTTCATGAATGACTCACCAGCCACCTAATTTTTAGCTCTTCAAACACAATTAGGCACATGAACAAATATGAATTTAGCCTACTGTCAATGATTTTTGCAAACTGAGGCCTGAATTATTAACTATGTCAGAAAAGTCGCGATGCATTTTTGCATGAAAAAACAAAGTCATGACTTTTCTGACAACCCAACAGTATGTCAGTTCTTTTATGATACTCAGTCATTGGAAAAGTCCTGACGTATTTTTTCTGCTTTTCTATGCAAAATGGCATCACACCTTTTCCAACAACCCATAGTAGATGATTTACTTGCTGATTTTTTTTCTTATGCTTCCTTTGGGCAAACTTTGAAAATAATTTGCATTTAGAGGACTAGCATCAACAAAGATGAGATGACCTTCAACTCTGCTTTTTTTCTAAGATTTATTTTATTTATTTTTTTATTTATTCATTCATTTATTTTTTAATTTGACCAGAGAGAGAGAGACAAAGAGAAAGAGAGAAAGAGCGAGAGGGAAAGTGAGAAAGCAAGCTACCAGGTCCAGGACTTGAACCGTGGTCAGCCATGTGGGAGTGTCCAACACCTTAACCACCACGCCACCTGCTGATCCCCAACTCTGCTTTTTGATAAGCTTGAGTATGCTTCAGAAGCACCTGGCAGGCTTGTAATAACGTGGATGTCTGGGCTCCTGACCAGGTCTGGGTTGGGGCCTGAGAATTTTATTTCTAACAGGTTTTAGGTTGACATTTGTGGTGTGAGGGTCACCAATTGAGAACTACTGAATTGGTCAAGGTTAAGCCCTATGTGACTCCTGCTGCTAAAATTCCCACTGCTAAGGTGGAGATCACCAGTAGCTGGGCTGGCCACATAGACTAGAGGTTAAGGGAGCTAGATCCCACACGGCCAATCACCGTTTGAATGTCAGCCCAGGTCACTTGAAAAACACACAGGGCACTTGTGAATGCATCCTCTAAATCCTGACAGGACAGACAAATAGAGGAGAAAGGACTGAGTGTGGCATGACCACACTCCATTGCAGAGAGGTGCTTTCTCCTCTCTCTGACACACTCTCTCTCTCTCTCTCCTCTCTCTCTTTCTCTCAAGTATATGTACCTTCCAGTGATTACCAACAAAAGGAAGCAAAGGATCACCAATTGTTAAGATTTATAAATGTCAATAATAACATCAATATCATCAAATATTTCAAATTTTACAAGCTAGCTAGTTCTGCTAATAGTTTGATTTGTTTCAGCCAATTCATGAAATCATAGTAAAGCTTTAGGAAATGAATTCTGTTAATAGTCACATCTGTTATTCTTAGTCTTCAAAATTAATTTTACTCATTTTAAATTCCTATTTTGGGGGGTATTTATGGAAAGTAACCTATGCAATAAATCTTAGAAATATTTTAGCTTTTGAAGAACTACTTTGTAAATTACCCCAAGTATACTACTAACTGGTATTGATTTTTTAAAATAAATCCCAAATATTTTTGTTATATTAGTTCAAAATAAAGTAGACATTTTAAATTAAACCATCCAATAAACAGTTCAATAAAATATGTCAGCTTCAATGTTTTTAGGGCTTTCAGAAATTAAAAATAAATTACATGAAAAGAAAAAATAGAACTAAAAGCAAGGAAGGAACAGAACAAATTAACCTGAACAAAGTAATGAGCTCAGAATTCAAACATAGATCATGATTTAATTCTGCTATTCCAGTGCCAAGTGTTTGAATATCTCAACCATTGGGAAGAATCTTCGACAGGAACTATTTTAAATTGGATTAATTTATAATCTATAAAAGAACTGCATGAAATTTGGAAAGCCTACAGTTTTGAGGTACCTAAAATTAGCAAAACACTTAAAAGGATGACAAATAAAGACCAAATGAGGGCCACTTCCATGGCCTAGAAGGTAAAACACTTGGATCCCACATGAACAACTGCACCGTTTAAGTCCCAGATCTGGCAACTTGAAAAACATGCCAGGTACATGTGTGTGTGGCCAAAATCCCTACAAGAAAGCAAAATGAAGGAGAATTTTTGGGGTGACTATGCCCCATGAGGGGTACTTTCTCTTTCTTCCTTTCTCTCTGTCTTTCTCTGGCCAGTGCATAAACCCTGTAACGGAAAAACAAACAAAAAACTTCCCAAAACAAAGAAAAAAATTGGTAATTTTGTTACAAAAACATTTTTCAAGCAAAGATAGTTGAATTGAGAAAAAAAAAAAAAAAAAACCTGCAATGTTTGCACTTAAGTATTTCTCTCTTTAAATATAAACAAACTTGTATTAAGAATAGCTCTCGTTTAGAATATACTCTGAGTTATCCCAGTACCCATCTATGGTGCGAAGGCATCAGTTAAAATTGAGGCGTTGCCAATTTCATCCCCAAAGCATAGTGTTGCGAGGGAGTCTTAGTGAGGAGCTTAGGCCCTGAGGTTGGGATGGATCACAGAGAACGGGTAATTGCTGCTGTGGCAGTGGCTTGGTGAGCTCAGGAGGGGGCTCCCGTGAAAGGACAGCTGGGCCTCCCTTCTGGCTCTGTCCCTCACACTCACTTGCCGTTCTGCCCCGGCATGGAAGGCCTCCCTCACCTGCAGTCTTAGCCTTCCCAGCCTCCAGGACCCTGAAGCCAATAGATTCCACGTCTTCAAAATTACCCAGTCTGTGGCATTTTGTGCAGTGAGGAAAAATGAACCAAGACACCTCAGCATCAGTAAAGATGATTTTCCTTGATAAAAATAGTATAGCATGGAGTTCATTGAACATGTCAGTATTTTGAAATTTTGTGAATATAAAACACGAAAAAGTAAAATGAAGCTTTGAAGAAAGTTATAGTTAATTGCATTTTTTTTTTTTACTTAAGAAACATTCTTTAGTAAAATAAGAAGGATATATTTGGGAGAGATCTGGTCAATATACAATAAAACATGCATACAAATTTAATAAAAATAATTATTCTATTTATGTTACTGCTTAATGCCCAAATTATTCACATCAAATTTATTTGGCCATTTTTCTTACATATATGAACTTTGCCTGTCTTTTTTGAAAAAAATTGCATTAAGAAGTTACTTTTTCTTTTCTTTTTTTTTTTTTTTTGAGAGATTTTTGCTATCGGGCACGTGCGCTCGCCAGAAAGACAGAGACAGAGAGACAGAAAGTGAGAAATCACTCCCCAGAGGGGATGGCCACACCACAATCCCTTCTCCTCCATTCTCCTCTCGGGATCTTGGGCACTGATGCACACACGCCCGGCGTGAATTTAAGCCACCAGGTCCGGAACTCGAACCATAGTTGACTACATTGGAATCCAGCGACGTAGGCACTACGCCAACTGCTGGTCCCAAGAAGTTATCTTTTGCATATAATCTTTTCAAGGTCCACCAATATAATACAATTTGTTGGTCAGTATATACTTTTATTTTCTTTATTTTTTTCTTCTTTATTCATGATAAAATGCATGTGTGTATATATGAGAAAGAGAGAGAGAAACACTCTCAACAGAGTCTGGTCATACTGCAATCCTCTCTCTCCAGGCCTCCAGCCTACCAGACCTTGGGTACCTGCAAACAGGCCCAGTAGGCCAGGGATTGATTCACAGTTGCCATGTAGGATCTGGCTTTTCTTGAGCAGTAAATTACAACTGTGCCACTGAGCGGGCCCATATATATATTTTAAAGTTATATATTTTTAACATTCTCTTTCATTCTAAAAACTGTCTCTAAATGAAAGATAAATTTGTGGATTGATCAAATTTGCCATACTTGGGACCAGCAGTTAGCATAATGGCTATGTCGCTGGACTCCCACGTAGTCGACCGCGCTTCGCGTCCCGGATCTGGTGGCTTAAAACTCACACCGGGCGCGTGTGTGTGCGTGCCCAAGATCCCGAGAGGAGAATGGAGGAGAAGGGATTGCGGCGTGGCCATTCCCCCTGGGGGGTGATTTCTCGCTTTCTGTTTCTCTGTCTCTCTCTGTCTGTCTGGCGCGTGCACGCGCCCTATAGTGAAAACGTCTCCAAAAAAAAAAAAAAAAAAAAAAAATTACCATATTTCCCTTTATTTTTTCTAAACCATGTGTTTCATCTCTTTTCTGATTATCCTTCCTTGGAATGCTAACAAAATAGAATGCAGAGAATTTTTAATTTGACTTTTAATTAACTTGCCTAATAGTTAATAAACTTTAACCTGTCAGAGTCTCTTACAATCTTCTCTAATACAAAACGAAGTGCGATATGTCACTGGGCTCAAAAATGATTCACTAGGCCAGTTTAGGTAAGATTCCAGTCAGCCACTCCTTCCCTCATGAAATTATTTAGACTCCCAATTGACTCAATCCCACTAGCTCCACAAACTCAGAAGAATAAATGAAGTCTTAATTATGTGTATTTCAGATATGGCCAACATGTTCATCTTTACTGGATACAGGAAAGCTAAAAACAAATCTAGGAAGCTAAAAGGTTTCATTTCTTTGCACGCTGGTAACTACACTGCCTTTTAAAAAGTCAAATCTGAAATATCTGTATCACAACAAATCCTGGAGATACATTTAAGCAAATTATTATTTGTCAGTTGGTTTTTGTATGACAGGTTTTTCTCTAGAGTTGTTCATTGCCATGTCAAAGGGAAAAAAGATATTGAGCATCTCTAAAATAAACAGGCTGCTTGTAAAATTATCTTCATCCAACTGAAAGAGTTGTTACTTAAAAAAAACAATAGTGAACTTCTTTTCCTGCTGAGATAACTGTCAGTCAGCTGGATTCACGTGACTGCAGTGATGTGACTACATAACGCGTTTAGCACGACAATAAGGCCATACTCAAGGCAGCTGTGGGGCAGCTTGGAGTTAAGGACTTTCTACACAACTACTTGAATTTCACGTTGTTTTCTTAGCAATTAATTAGTTTTTTGTTTAATTGAATTTAGCATCATTTTGAATAGTAAGGTTGCACCCTAATCAATTTTTATAAAAAGGCATTTCAACCTACAAAAGTAAGGGCAAACTGTGGGAGGTCCCTGAAGGGGAATCATCCCCGTGTGTAAGTTCCTCCTTCTGGTGGGCTGGGCCTCACGAGGCTGACCTGCCCATGCTTCGGCTTCACGAGACAGTGAATTCCACCTTACTGATGGTATCTCCTTGGGAAAGGTCCACGTAGTGAGGAACTGAGCCCCCAGCCAGTCTAGTAACTAAATCTGTTCAGTCTTAGAAACCAGGGGAATCTGAATCCCAACGAGAAACACAGGTTTAGAACTGGACTGAGGAGAAACACACACATGTTGAAATATTCACTTTAAAAGCTAAATAATGTGACAGAATGTATAAAAGAACTTGAAATTAAAAAAAAAAATTCTCTAGCCAAAATATATATATATATATATATATATATATATATATATATATACACACACATATATATATATATATATATATACACACACACATATATATATATATATATATATATATACACACACACACACACACACACACACACACACACACAGAGAAATGGAGTCTTTCCCAACCTGGCAACCTGGCCTTCCCATAAGGACTCAGCCTTGCCCAACACCTTGAATGTTCTCTGGGAGAGACACCCAGTGGAGGACCTATCTAAGCAATGGATTAATTCCTGATCTACAAATAACGTGAGATAATAAAAGAGTGCTATTTTAGGCCATTAAATTCTTGGAAATGTGTCACACAGTAGTAGATAACTAAGCATTATTCCCTGGTTTCTTTCAGGTTATAGAAGTTTTCAAATCATTGTAATTTATATGTATGTCAATTGGAGGTATCCTTCTCCTTTGAACACATTTTCATTGAGAGATGCCACAGTGGAGTACAAGCTTTAAAGTCAAACAGAGCTCAAAGTGAAATCTGTGGATTGTGCCAAGTGTTTAATCTCTCCTGACCTTCATTTCCATACCACTAAATAGGGCTGTAGAATTTTTACCTCAGAGGGTTGTAGAAAGTTTAGGAACTGACTATGTAATCACTTAACAAATTGTCTGAGTTACCACTATTAAAGTTCTAAAGAGCGGGCAGCAGGTGTCATGGTGGTTAAGACACTGGACTCCCACATGGCCAACTGTGGGTTGGAGTCCCAGACCTGATGGCTTGTAAAATCATGCCAATATGTATGTGTAGACCCAATATTCTGAGAGGATAGAAGAGAAGGGACCACGGAATGGCCATTCCCCTTAGGAGGTGATTTCACACTTTGTCTCTCGCAGGCAAGTATATACCCCCCCCCTCCTTTTCTTAGGCTTACAAAAACCTAAAAAAGAAAAAAAAATGTTATAACCTATGACCTTTGGAGTTTTATTTCTAGCAACTTTCTCATTCTGCCAAGTCAGCCTATCACCTCTTCAATACAACCTGTTTCCCCACTGTCAGGCCTCACCAAAGTCAGAGTGTTCTCCTGGCCAGGATGGGTCCAGATTGGCTGTCTGCAGACCTGGTCACCTGACCTCTGATTGATGGCCTGCGGCTCCTCGGCTCACACAGGACGGGGGCTCCAAACCTGACCCCAGACTCGGCCACCTCTGCTTTTCTTCTCTTGTTCAGGCTTTTCACCTGGTCTCCACAATTCCTTATGGTTTGGAAGCACAGAGGGGTGATCATCAGTTCAGAGTCAAGTGTCTAATTCTTGTACTTGAAATACTCTTTTAAGCTAATTTGTATGGCGTGCTCTCCAGCGCTCCTGTGGAGTGAGTGTGCTTGCCCCAGCTTCCGTGGAACCGTAGACGCGGGCAGGAGCCCCACAGACTAAAGGGCTCTGCTCGGCAGCCTTCTCTGGTCTGGGAGAAAGCAGCACGCCTGGAGTGATTAGGCTTCCAGACTACGCCATTACTCTGTTTATTTGGTCTTTAAAATGCATAATTCAATACTTTAAATGTGCTCTGAAGATGAAAACAAATGCATTTTTCATGCACATCCAATGTAATACTTAAGTGAACTGCTAAATCAATCCTGCGAAGCAGGAGAAACGGGGTCTATCATTTGAATAAATGTTGAACACCAAAGGCATGTTCTTCCATGAGGGAATTCAACACCGTTCTTCCCCACAAAAGTCCAAGAAAAAGTAGCCACTCTCGGGAACCAGCAGTTAGCGTAATGGCTATGTCGCTGGACTCCCACGTGGTAGACCGCGGTTCGAGTCCCGGACCCAGTAGCTTAAAGCTCACACCGGGCACGTGTGTGTGCGTGCCCAAGATCCTGAGAGGAGAATGGAGGAGAAGGGATTGCGGCGTGACCATCCCCCCTCGGGGGTGATTTCTCGCTTTCTGTCTCTATGTCTCTGTCTGTCTGGCGAGCGCATGCACCCTATAGCGAAAACCTCTCCAAAAAAAAAAAAAAAAAAGTAGCCACTCTCCTCTTTTAAGAATATTGTATTAATGATCAAAATTATAATTTTTAAGCTTTTTTCCTTTAAAAAAAATCTGAAGTGACAGTATCTTCTTTTTTTTTCTCACATGATCATGATATTCTAGTACTAAAAAAGTAGTCATAAGATTGTTTTTTCCATGGAAAAGAAAAAAAAGAAGCATTACCATTTTTCCCTGAATTGTACAGCATAAAGCGAAGGCTGAGGCCCCATCAGCCTGAACAGGTGTTTTTGTTGGATTTCCATATATTAGGTTGTGGTCAACAAATGCTTAGAATAAAGGTTTATTAACAGATCTTTATAGAAGAGGAAAGGAAAGGAAGGATGGTCATAAATAAAGGAGTGACCTTAAAAATTGACTTCACCCTAAATTCCACCTTTTTGAAAGAGGGACCAAAATAGTCCAGTGACTGCAGGGGAGAGGTTTTCCTCCTGACTCTCCTGGTTTTAGAAACTATTTGAATCAGGTTCTGTCGCGGTGTGATCTGTGACTTGGAGGTAAAACGCCTCTGGAAACCCGCATTAACTATTTCAGAAGAGGGGTAATTCTGAAGTAAATGATCTGTGGTACTCGCAGTCACACTTGGAATGACCTTCCAGAGTGAATGCTGGCTTCAAAGAACCTGCCCCAGGAGAGAGTACGGGTCAGCTTCTTCAAAGAAGTTTTGGTACTGAATAACAAATAGAGCTACCAGAAATGATGTTAGAAAGTCAACAAATATTCCACTGATGCCCACCACGTAGTCACACTCCAGTAAGAGTTTGCTACAAAATGAGTCTTGGGTGTCCTATTGTTTATTGTGCATTTTTTTAAAACCACAGTCAGCACCTTTTCTCACTTTCCTTTCCTATTTGGTGAATATTCAGGTGTCTAGTAAATACGTTTTAAAAAGAGGGTGTAGTCAAGTTGATTGCAGCCGGGAATGAAACTGTGATCCCACTGTGTGCTCGGTGACAGTCACTCAGTGAAAGCTCAGCTGTATAGAGTGAGCATAGAACTTCAAAACTAACTGCTTTGAAAGAAAGTCCTTGTATATTCTTTCTGTATATGGATATACTCTATGGACCTTTTGTAATGGTCCTTCTAAACCTGAAAAATATATAGGTTGTGCATGTAAGAAGCTAATCATCATTCATTCCTTTATTCATTTCCCCCTAAATAAATAAAAAATCCTGTAGTTCAATTGATATGTAGCTCTTAAAATGACATTGAATTCTCTGTGTTCCTTCTTGGATGTGAGGAGAACCTGAGAACCTGTATGACAAGGGCTGGGACATGGCCGACGTTCGGCTCTCCCACACACACAAAGGTGAGGTGCTGTCCCATCACGGCCTGTTACCATGAAAGAGGACTACATTCCACAGAAACTGGGTGCAGGCTCTGACATGCCTTCAGAAGGGTCCCTTTACCTTTGTTAAAGTCACATATAGATTTCCATACACCCATGCAGAATGCTAAAAAGACCAAAAAAAGATCTATTATCTAACCGCCTGACTATATTGCATTCGTTGTTTGATAGGCTTACTTTCCCAGCGCACAAGTCTCTAAATCTTTCCAAAACCCAGTGCCTTCAACTCCTGTTTTCTGGCTATTCTTCTGTCTGCCTGCAGCCACATCCCCAGACTTCAACTCCTGTTTTCTGGCTATTCTTCTGTCTGCCTGCAGCCACATCCCCTGACTTCAACTCCTGTTTTCTGGCTATTCTTCTGTCTGCCTGCAGCCACATCCCCTGACTTCAACTCCTGTTTTCTGGCTATTCTTCTACCTGCCTGCAGCCACATCCCCAGACTTCAACTCCTGTTTTCTGGCTATTCTTCTACCTGCCTGCATCCACATCCCCTGACTTCAACTCCTGTTTTCTGGCTATTCTTCTGTCTGCCTGCAGCCACATCCCCAGACTTCAACTCCTGTTTTCTGGCTATTCTTCTACCTGCCTGCAGCCACATCCCCAGACTTCAACTCCTGTTTTCTGGCTATTCTTCTACCTGCCTGCAGCCACATCCCCTGACTTCAACTCCTGTTTTCTGGCTATTCTTCTACCTGCCTGCAGCCACATCCCCTGACTTCAACTCCTGTTTTCTGGCTATTCTTCTGTCTGCCTGCAGCCACATCCCCAGACTTCAACTCCTGTTTTCTGGTTATTCTTCTACCTGCCTGCAGCCACATCCCCAGACTTCAACTCCTGTTTTCTGGCTGTTCTTCTACCTGCCTGCATCCACATCCCCTGACTTCAACTCCTGTTTTCTGGCTATTCTTCTACCTGCCTGCAGCCACATCCCCTGACTTCAACTCCTGTTTTCTGGCTGTTCTTCTTCCTGCCTGCAGCCACATCCCCAGACTTCAACTCCTGTTTTCTGGCTGTTCTTCTACCTGCCTGCATCCACATCCCCTGACTTCAACTCCTGTTTTCTGGCTGTTCTTCTTCCTGCCTGCATCCACATCCCCAGACTTCAACTCCTGTTTTCTGGCTATTCTTCTACCTGCCTGCAGCCACATCCCCAGACTTCAACTCCTGTTTTCTGGCTATTCTTCTACCTGCCTGCATCCACATCCCCAGACTTCAACTCCTGTTTTCTGGCTATTCTTCTACCTGCCTGCAGCCACATCCCCTGACTTCAACTCCTGTTTTCTGGCTATTCTTCTACCTGCCTGCAGCCACATCCCCTGACTTCAACTCCTGTTTTCTGGCTATTCTTCTGTCTGCCTGCAGCCACATCCCCTGACTTCAACTCCTGTTTTCTGGCTATTCTTCTGTCTGACTTCAACTGCTGGCTATTCTTCTACCTGCCTGCAGCCACATCCCCTGACTTCAACTCCTGTTTTCTGGCTACATCCCCTGAGACTTCTGTCTGCCTGCAACTCCTGTTTTCTGGCTATTCTTCTGTCTGCCTGCAGCCACATCCCCTGACTTCAACTCCTGTTTTCTGGCTATTCTTCTACCTGCCTGCAGCCACATCCCCTGACTTCAACTCCTGTTTTCTGGCTATTCTTCTACCTGCCTGCAGCCACATCCCCTGAGTTCAACTCCTGTTTTCTGGCTATTCTTCTGTCTGCCTGCAGCCACATCCCCTGACTTCAACTCCTGTTTTCTGGCTGTTCTTCTGCCTGCCTGCAGCCACATCCCCTGACTTCAACTCCTGTTTTCTGGCTATTCTTCTGTCTGCCTGCAGCCACATCCCCAGACTTCAACTCCTGTTTTCTGGCTATTCTTCTACCTGCCTGCAGCCACATCCCCAGACTTCAACTCCTGTTTTCTGGCTGTTCTTCTGCCTGCCTGCAGCCACATCCCCTGACTTCAACTCCTGTTTTCTGGCTGTTCTTCTGTCTGCCTGCAGCCACATCCCCAGACTTCAACTCCTGTTTTCTGGCTGTTCTTCTGTCTGCCTGCAGCCACATCCCCTGACTTCAACTCCTGTTTTCTGGCTGTTCTTCTGCCTGCCTGCAGCCACATCCCCTGACTTCAACTCCTGTTTTCTGGCTATTCTTCTGTCTGCCTGCAGCCACATCCCCTGACTTCAACTCCTGTTTTCTGGCTATTCTTCTACCTGCCTGCAGCCACATCCCCTGACTTCAACTCCTGTTTTCTGGCTATTCTTCTGTCTGCCTGCAGCCACATCCCCAGACTTCAACTCCTGTTTTCTGGCTATTCTTCTACCTGCCTGCAGCCACATCCCCAGACTTCAACTCCTGTTTTCTGGCTGTTCTTCTACCTGCCTGCAGCCACATCCCCTGACTTCAACTCCTGTTTTCTGGCTATTCTTCTACCTGCCTGCAGCCACATCCCCTGACTTCAACTCCTGTTTTCTGGCTATTCTTCTACCTGCCTGCAGCCACATCCCCTGACTTCAACTCCTGTTTTCTGGCTATTCTTCTACCTGCCTGCAGCCACATCCCCAGACTTCAACTCCTGTTTTCTGGCTGTTCTTCTACCTGCCTGCATCCACATCCCCTGACTTCAACTCCTGTTTTCTGGCTATTCTTCTACCTGCCTGCAGCCACATCCCCAGACTTCAACTCCTGTTTTCTGGCTGTTCTTCTGTCTGCCTGCAGCCACATCCCCTGACTTCTACTCCTGTTTCTGGCTATTCTTCTACCTGCCTGCAGCCACATCCCCTGACTTCAACTCCTGTTTTCTGGCTATTCTTCTACCTGCCTGCAGCCACATCCCCTGACTTCAACTCCTGTTTTCTGGCTATTCTTCTGTCTGCCTGCAGCCACATCCCCTGACTTCAACTCCTGTTTTCTGGCTATTCTTCTACCTGCCTGCAGCCACATCCCCAGACTTCAACTCCTGTTTTCTGGCTGTTCTTCTGCCTGCCTGCAGCCACATCCCCAGACTTCAACTCCTGTTTTCTGGCTATTCTTCTACCTGCCTGCAGCCACATCCCCTGACTTCAACTCCTGTTTTCTGGCTGTTCTTCTGCCTGCCTGCAGCCACATCCCCTGACTTCAACTCCTGTTTTCTGGCTATTCTTCTACCTGCCTGCAGCCACATCCCCTGACTTCAACTCCTGTTTTCTGGCTATTCTTCTGTCTGCCTGCAGCCACATCCCCAGACTTCAACTCCTGTTTTCTGGCTATTCTTCTACCTGCCTGCAGCCACATCCCCTGACTTCAACTCCTGTTTTCTGGCTATTCTTCTACCTGCCTGCAGCCACATCCCCAGACTTCAACTCCTGTTTTCTGGCTATTCTTCTGTCTGCCTGCAGCCACATCCCCTGACTTCAACTCCTGTTTTCTGGCTATTCTTCTACCTGCCTGCAGCCACATCCCCAGACTTCAACTCCTGTTTTCTGGCTATTCTTCTGTCTGCCTGCAGCCACATCCCCTGACTTCAACTCCTGTTTTCTGGCTATTCTTCTACCTGCCTGCAGCCACATCCCCTGACTTCAACTCCTGTTTTCTGGCTATTCTTCTACCTGCCTGCAGCCACATCCCCAGACTTCAACTCCTGTTTTCTGGCTATTCTTCTGTCTGCCTGCAGCCACATCCCCTGACTTCAACTCCTGTTTTCTGGCTATTCTTCTACCTGCCTGCAGCCACATCCCCTGACTTCAACTCCTGTTTTCTGGCTATTCTTCTGTCTGCCTGCAGCCACATCCCCTGACTTCAACTCCTGTTTTCTGGCTATTCTTCTACCTGCCTGCAGCCACATCCCCTGACTTCAACTCCTGTTTTCTGGCTGTTCTTCTGTCTGCCTGCAGCCACATCCCCTGACTTCAACTCCTGTTTTCTGGCTGTTCTTCTGCCTGCCTGCAGCCACATCCCCTGACTTCAACTCCTGTTTTCTGGCTATTCTTCTGTCTGCCTGCAGCCACATCCCCTGACTTCAACTCCTGTTTTCTGGCTATTCTTCTACCTGCCTGCAGCCACATCCCCTGACTTCAACTCCTGTTTTCTGGCTATTCTTCTGTCTGCCTGCAGCCACATCCCCAGACTTCAACTCCTGTTTTCTGGCTATTCTTCTACCTGCCTGCAGCCACATCCCCAGACTTCAACTCCTGTTTTCTGGCTGTTCTTCTACCTGCCTGCAGCCACATCCCCTGACTTCAACTCCTGTTTTCTGGCTATTCTTCTACCTGCCTGCAGCCACATCCCCTGACTTCAACTCCTGTTTTCTGGCTATTCTTCTACCTGCCTGCAGCCACATCCCCTGACTTCAACTCCTGTTTTCTGGCTATTCTTCTACCTGCCTGCAGCCACATCCCCAGACTTCAACTCCTGTTTTCTGGCTGTTCTTCTACCTGCCTGCATCCACATCCCCTGACTTCAACTCCTGTTTTCTGGCTATTCTTCTACCTGCCTGCAGCCACATCCCCAGACTTCAACTCCTGTTTTCTGGCTGTTCTTCTGTCTGCCTGCAGCCACATCCCCTGACTTCTACTCCTGTTTCTGGCTATTCTTCTACCTGCCTGCAGCCACATCCCCTGACTTCAACTCCTGTTTTCTGGCTATTCTTCTACCTGCCTGCAGCCACATCCCCTGACTTCAACTCCTGTTTTCTGGCTATTCTTCTGTCTGCCTGCAGCCACATCCCCTGACTTCAACTCCTGTTTTCTGGCTATTCTTCTACCTGCCTGCAGCCACATCCCCAGACTTCAACTCCTGTTTTCTGGCTGTTCTTCTGCCTGCCTGCAGCCACATCCCCAGACTTCAACTCCTGTTTTCTGGCTATTCTTCTACCTGCCTGCAGCCACATCCCC
The DNA here is from genome assembly GCA_026018925.1 of Tupaia tana. Lineage (NCBI taxonomy): Eukaryota > Metazoa > Chordata > Mammalia > Scandentia > Tupaiidae > Tupaia > Tupaia tana. The sequence continues at coordinate 102,432,304 of JAKSZU010000005.1, read as the reverse complement.
TGACTTCAACTCCTGTTTTCTGGCTGTTCTTCTGCCTGCCTGCAGCCACATCCCCTGACTTCAACTCCTGTTTTCTGGCTATTCTTCTACCTGCCTGCAGCCACATCCCCTGACTTCAACTCCTGTTTTCTGGCTATTCTTCTGTCTGCCTGCAGCCACATCCCCAGACTTCAACTCCTGTTTTCTGGCTATTCTTCTACCTGCCTGCAGCCACATCCCCTGACTTCAACTCCTGTTTTCTGGCTATTCTTCTACCTGCCTGCAGCCACATCCCCAGACTTCAACTCCTGTTTTCTGGCTATTCTTCTGTCTGCCTGCAGCCACATCCCCTGACTTCAACTCCTGTTTTCTGGCTATTCTTCTACCTGCCTGCAGCCACATCCCCAGACTTCAACTCCTGTTTTCTGGCTATTCTTCTGTCTGCCTGCAGCCACATCCCCTGACTTCAACTCCTGTTTTCTGGCTATTCTTCTACCTGCCTGCAGCCACATCCCCTGACTTCAACTCCTGTTTTCTGGCTATTCTTCTACCTGCCTGCAGCCACATCCCCAGACTTCAACTCCTGTTTTCTGGCTATTCTTCTGTCTGCCTGCAGCCACATCCCCTGACTTCAACTCCTGTTTTCTGGCTATTCTTCTACCTGCCTGCAGCCACATCCCCTGACTTCAACTCCTGTTTTCTGGCTATTCTTCTGTCTGCCTGCAGCCACATCCCCTGACTTCAACTCCTGTTTTCTGGCTATTCTTCTACCTGCCTGCAGCCACATCCCCTGACTTCAACTCCTGTTTTCTGGCTATTCTTCTACCTGCCTGCAGCCACATCCCCAGACTTCAACTCCTGTTTTCTGGCTATTCTTCTGTCTGCCTGCAGCCACATCCCCTGACTTCAACTCCTGTTTTCTGGCTATTCTTCTACCTGCCTGCAGCCACATCCCCTGACTTCAACTCCTGTTTTCTGGCTATTCTTCTACCTGCCTGCAGCCACATCCCCTGACTTCAACTCCTGTTTTCTGGCTATTCTTCTACCTGCCTGCAGCCACATCCCCAGACTTCAACTCCTGTTTTCTGGCTATTCTTCTACCTGCCTGCAGCCACATCCCCAGACTTCAACTCCTGTTTTCTGGCTATTCTTCTACCTGCCTGCAGCCACATCCCCTGACTTCAACTCCTGTTTTCTGGCTATTCTTCTGTCTGCCTGCAGCCACATCCCCAGACTTTGATTACTCCTTTCTCCTCCCCTTCATTCTGTAAAAATCCTCCTCTCTTGGGGCCAGCAGGTGGTGTGGTGGTTAAGGGTGCTGGACTCCCACATGACTGATGACAGTTTGAGACCTGGCAGCTTGCTTTCTCTCTTTCTCTCACTCTGTCCCAAAAAAAAAAAAAAAAAAAAAAAAAAAAAAAAATCCTTGTTTCTTCGGAGCATCTAGTCTCAGCCAATTGGGAGTTCAGTTCATTGGTTCCTTGTCTGATCCAAACTGCAATTTACACACTTGGGGGGAAGTTGCTGTCTACATTTTAAGAATATCTTGCAGAAGCAAAATTATTCTAATAGGACCTCCTGTGGCCTCCTTGATAAGGAAGAAGCCATTAGCATCATCAGGGGGACTTGACTTCTCTGGAGAGGGGATGGGATCAGGGAAGATTCTCCTGGAGAACTAATGTTGGGTTCAACCATGAGAGATGAATGGAGGTAATTAGTGGAGAATATTGAGGCTTAAGAGTGAAGTGTTGTCCCATTGCTTCAGGGTGAGAGACAATGCAGTGCCTTCAAGGGACTGAAAGAACATGTGTGGTGGTAAACTGGATTGGGGACTGGACTTCTGCTATTGCTTTGCACGTAGCGTTTTAGTCAATGGTCACTACAACCAGTGGAATGGGTGATAAAATAATTTTCATTATATACAAGTAGATATCAAGGCTCACATAGTTTAACCAATTGATCCAGAAAGTAAGTAATTTATCCTATAACATCAATTAGTGTAAAATACAGAAACATACCATCATCTGAGCTAGGCAATTTCCACTCACACTTCATCTCCTGCCTCCTGAGTGACCACCCTGCGTATGCTTTGCTCGGAGCAAGCCAGCCACTGCCAACAAGTCGACAGGCATCTCGTCCTGCCTACCACCTCGCCAGAGGGTAAAAGCTCTGAAATGTGCATCATCAGATGTGACAAAGTGACACGGAGTAACGACAGATGAGGAGTGGGGCTGTAACAGGTAAGTGCATGCAATCAAGAAGCACACAGTAATTCTTCTTTAATTGCCAGGGGGTGTACATCCTCCCCGGAGAGAGAGAAAGCGCTCCGTGATGGGACACGCTCACAGGACAGCCTTTTCCCTTCATTTCTCCACACCTTCAGGATGTGAGGCACGTGTATACACCTGGCAGGTTTTTCAAGCCACTGGGGCTGGGATTTGAGCCATGGTATCTGATTCCCAATGTATGACACTTACCCACTCTCCTGTGAGACCAGATCTGTACATTAATTCTATAAATTCCAATATACAAGAAGGAATACCATTAACCTTTATGTATATAGTTTTGACAAATCTATAAAAACACTCTAGGTGATAGTGCTTGTTGCTTGTCCAAAATATAATAAATATTTAAAATAGACGTGGGTTCAAAACAGATTTTTTGTATGTGTGCTAGAAGGTATATGTGCTTGCCAGTGAGAGACAGAGAAAGAGAGAGAAGAAACCAACACCCATGGGGTATGCCCATGCCACAATCCCTTTTCCCTCATCTCTCCCTCCTGTGGGGATTTTAGGCATGCACACACATGCATCCGGTATGTTTCTCAAACTGCTGTATCCAGGACTTGAACTATGTGTTGGCCATGTGGATCTGGCTCCTCTGAGCACCAGGCCATGGAGCCAGCTCATGATTATTATTATAATTTAAGCTGTGGTGATAGAGCTATGCAGGTCCAGTCTCATGGCTCAGCTCGTTTGAATTCTCTGTGGCAGTCAATTCCTCTGCATGTAACTTTTCTCCTTGGCTTCTAAATGCCACGTTCTGGTCTTGTCTCCCATCCGCAGGCTCCCCACGGGCCTGCTCATCCTCCCTGCTGGTGTGTCGCGTATCTCTGAACACGACTCAGCAGGTTCTGTCGGTCCTGGTCTATTGAGCCGACACTGCACACACTGCACCGGAAAGACACTGGCTGTGTCTAACAGGGCTGGGTGGTGTTTGGATGGGCCTGGCCTTTAAAATCAGAACAGAGTACATGGAGAGATTCGGAAAGAGGAGTTAGAAAGGTGCACACACATGCATAACGAAAGCGGTGAAAACACTTGAAATTTTCCGTAGAGAAACTAAGGAGAAAGACTCTCAATGTCTAGGAAGGAACAAGAGACCAAATTCCGTGTGGCACTTAGGTGTGGAAAATCTGCAGTTTGTAACAAGTTTCAAGTGATTTACTTCAGCTGTCTCTCATATCTCTTAAAATTATAAAGGGAAACTGATGGTACTTCTGTATATATTATGAAAAAGATCTCCACAGAGCTGTAATTTATCACCGAATGTTAGTTCTAAATTAAAGAATTAAATTGGTTTTTCAAGAATTTCATTGTTGTTCTCTTTCAGACCAGTCTTGCCCTTGGGATCCATGGCTCAGTCTCGGGCAGATGACATTATAGGCACACACCAGCACAAATACCACAGCGCTGGCCTCTAGGATGAATCAGGCATCAAATCTGGGTTGCCGTGTGGTCCTAACCTGCAGGGCACGGTATCTTAGCAGCACATGCCACTGTGGCCTGGAAGAAATTTTTAGATGTTCAGTTCAAAGGGTTTTACAGTCATCGGTTTTCAATAATGCTAAGACTGAGTGATTAGAGATGGCAAAATAAACTCAGTCAACACACTAGGAACAAAAATCTGGTAAAACGTGTGAAGTAGTAATCCAATTTTCTTCCTCCTTTCCACAGTCTCTTCCTTCCTCTGGATTTTTATTTTGCACCCACATCATTATCCTCAGTACACACGCACACATGCACACATGCACGCACACGCACATCCTTCAGTTGTTTTCATGAGTTCTCTATTTCCTTCTTCTCTAGTACCAATTTCACTCCATGCTACTTGCTAATGACAACACTGCCAAAAGCCTATTCCCTGAAAGATAAATTTGCTAAAGAATGACTTACTTCATTGACCCATTTAGCAAATGTGCCTTTGCTGTAGGGGGTCCTACCGAGCTCTGTGGACCCAGGGCCCAGGGTATTGGTCTTTAGCTCCTTCCCCTCCACCTCCCTCTCCAGACTCCTGCCCTCTGCCCTCAGCTTTCTGGGATCTGCAGCCCTAGGGAATAAGTGCTCCCTTGTTCTTTTCCGTTCCCTGCAGCAAAGGCTTTTCTTTCTCACTGTTAGATACCTGCAGGTGTAGGACAGGGAGCCAAGGAGAGGACATGGAATATTATTTAGAATATTAATATAAAAACGAAATGAGAACAACCAATTTAATTTTTCTATAAATGGGTCAACTATGTTAAAATCATCCAACTTAGATGACATTACAGCAAATTTATAACTATTTAAAAAGAATAAGCTTTTGGTAAACTGGTAAATCTAGAAAACTAGTCACCTGCTAGAAATAGCAAGTGTCCTAAAATTATGGAAAAAAAGGAAGTGACTGCTATGGTTTATATCCACTCCAAATTCGTGTGTTCAGATATGATTGCAAAGTTATTAAGAGGACATTTTATACCTTTGGGAGTAAACAAGTGACTAGGGTGGGCCTTCATGACTGTCTCCTGGGGAGCTCATAAAGACAGGGAATGAGGACAAGAGACACAGACCATACTCTCCTGCCCTCCACCATGTGGTGATGTAGCAGGAAGACCCCACCTTTGAGGGCCCCTGGATCTTGGACCTCTATACTGTAAGTTGAATAAAGCTCTATCTTTTTTATTTTTTTTAATTATCCAGACTCAGGTATTTTCTGTTTTTAGCAAAATAACTGACCAGAACAATGACTTAAAGGAGTAGAAAGGAAACTGCAAAATTCCCATGGAAACATTGGATAATGTATTATATTAACACATTAATTTCCACAGTCTCTTCCTTCCTCTGAATTTTTTTTATTTTTTATATTAACAAAAGAAAAACATGTCTTGAATATTTCCATGGAATATGTTATAAAGTACTAACAAATAAAATATAATAAAATTTGCTGAAGATATTCAAGATGACCATATCTACTTGAAGACTAGACTATTATGACCCTCCAGTTCCAAGAAAGTAAACACTCCTTTAAAAATTACTCTTGTGAAAAGTTGAAAACTGGTCAACCCCAGTAAGACTTGCTGTTAATTTATGTAAGTGGTTAAAAGAAACAATGATTTAGTAGTTGGCCCAACTGAGTCTTTGGCAAATTGCCTGTTGTTACATTGGATTTTAGTGTATTTCTTGGACAAATTGTCCTTTCTCTACCCCTCATTGGTTTTTACTACTAAAATTTGATTGTACATTTCAGTGTGTACATACAAACACAAATTAAAAATAAGAGACTTAATTCTCCCTGTTGAATATGAAAAAAAGATTTCTGCTTTACTTTCCTTTTTCTCAGAGCATTTACTTTAGGGAATTTATAATCCTAATCCTTTCTCCTTTCCTTGAAAGGTATATGAACCCATTCATAGAATGAATAGCTTTTATTAGCTGGTCTTTGTTATTCAATAGCTTCAGGACCCAGAAATGTCTTTCTTAGGACCTGGGAGGTATCTCTTTGAAATGTAAACATCATTGAAAACAGCTTTCTGTTGTGAGGGTAGGAGTCTAAATTTCACAGGCTCCTCCCTCAAACTGCAAAAGGATGCCTAGATAAGTTAACTAGCTAACACTGATGGTCACTCCAACAAGCAGGTAAAGTTAGGATGAACTAGATGTGATAAATAGTGTTGTCAAGTCCTCTGACGTGAAGACTAGTTATTACTCCTCTTGAAAATATAAGGTTGTAGCTGCCTAACTGTATAATAGGCTGAGATTCACTTCTGTCTTCAAAGTCATTCAGTACATTGACTGTGATGTTCTTTGCCTTCTGGTTTAATGCTTATTCAATAATAAAACGTTTTTATTTCTCCACTACATTGGTGGACAGAGTTTCAGAGTTAGGAGCAGATCTTGTTTTGAATTACATGTTCATACTACTTCCCAGGTGAACCAATTTGCTCTACAAACCTTTTACTCTCTCATATGCAGATATTTTTGTGATTTTTTCATGTTATTACTCCATATACAATTCAAAAAAATCAGACTTACACAACAAAAAAAATGGTAGAATTTATAAGGAGATTGAGTGGGGATGTCAAAAATTTCGTAGAATTGTATATCATTTTTAAAACTATGTAAAGATTTTATTTTTGAATAAACTCATACTTTAATGCTATTTTTTCATGAATGTTTTCAAGTCCCCTCATATGTATTAAATTAAAATTTTAGGCCATTAAAAAAAAAAAAACTTTGTTCAGCAACAACTTGCCACATACATATAGGAAATGTATTTTACATATTAGTCATTAAGTCAGCCCATCCTTGACCACACTATATGTTTCAGACATATTTTCATTATATTACCTGAGTTTCCTAGGGATAAAAATCATTTTATCCATAATAATTGTTTTCTTCTATCCAATTAAAAGGAGTGGTGCTAAATATCAACAAATGCATTGTTCCAAGTGAACTAAGTTTTCACTTTTTTTTTTTTTTTCAACATACAAACCATTTCCTTAAAATCTGCTTCTTGGGGCCAGCAAGTGGCTTTGTGGTTAAGGGCACTAGACACCCACATGGCCGACCATGGTTTGAGTCCCAGACCTGGCAACTCACTTTCTTACTTTCCCTCTCTCTCTTTTTCTCTCTCTCTATGGTCAAATAAAAATAATAATAATGGGACCAGCAGTTGGTATAATGGCTATGTCGCTGGACTCCTATGTAGTTGACCACAGTTCAAGTCCTGGACCTGATGGCTTAAACTCATGCCAGGTACGTGTGCATGCATGCTCAACATCCCAAGAAGAAAATGAAGGAGAAGGGATTGAGGCATGGCCATCCCCCCCCCCAGGGGGTAATTTCTCACTTTCTGTCTTTCTGTCTCTCTTTGTCTTTCTGATGAGCACACATGCTCTATAGCAAAAACCTCTCAAGAAAAAAAATTAAATTAAATAAAATTATTTTAAAAAATTACTTCTTAAACTTAACCATAATGTAAAATTGTAGTTCTTTCTGTGTGTATGTGTTTTTTCAAATCAATGTTTAGAAGTCAATATCATAAATATTCAGATTATGATGATGAAAGTTTTCAGATATTCTTGTACTAAATATTCATCTTAATTAATATTTGCAGTTGTATTTGCATTTGCATAATGTCCTAGAAGCAAATGTTTCATAACTTCAATAATATATGAAGATAACATTAAAAATGACCATTCTCAGATAGAAATCCAAGTGATAAACTATGATGTTTGAGTTAAATTTTTAACTTAAAAACATAAGAAAATTAATAGCTTAGCAATACTGCCATTTTCAAAGTAAACTTTGTAAGACATTATATTATTTATAGCAATATAACTTCTATATTTTATTTTGTTATCTCATTTATTTATTTAAGTTTTTGCCATAGGGCATGTGTGCTCACCAGAGAGAGACAGAGAGAGGGAAAGCAAGAAGTCAACCCCAAAGAATGCCCAATTCACAATTCCTTTTCCTCCGTTCTCCTCCTGGGATTTTTTACATGCACGCACACACACACAGCGTGATTTTCAAACTGCCATGTTAGGGACTCAAACTGTGGTTGGCCATGTGGGAATCCAGTGCCCTAACCACCACACGACCTACTGCTCCGTGTAATCTTATTTTTTAGTCACATCACAGATCAATAAACTGGGATGGCATCTACTATAGATGTGTATACAGGAAACATAGTTACGAAGTTCTTTGCCTAACATATATTCTATTATCATGAATACCTGCCTCATGTTTTTTTTTTTATTACAAGGATGAGAAACCACATGTTAAAAATAAAATGGTTAATAAAAAATATGTGCATTTTGAGATGATAGATGTATTAAATTTTATTTCCACTTGGAGAAGTCCAGCATCCTATGGCCGAATGATAGATGTTTCCCTTGGCACAACAGACTCCTCTGCTTGGAAGCAACGGTCCATGCTGTGCTGCTCGACTACAACAGAATTAAGATTACCGGTGGGCCCAAGCTGGCAAGCTTTCCTTCACATAAATATTGCTAACAACACAGCAGATCTCATTATCCTGGGAGAAAAAAATAGAAATCCTCCCATGCAAAAGCAAAATAAAACCTTTATGACATTTCACCTAACAGATTACCCCTGCTGTACCTGTCCCGTCACTCTGAATATGTGCACAATTAAACTGTGGACTCTTTCCATGTGGCACCAGAGTTTATTGCTCCTAAATAGAAACATACTACAAATCCAAAAAATCAGTTTTGCATTGTACTTTCCATTTAAAAATTACCTACAATTTTTCTGGAATCGATATCCAATGTGTTCCCACATGACCTGGTACCGCAGGAGGTTTCCTAGTCCCTAAGGTCCACACTGAGGAATCCGACTGGGACACATCAACCCTGGAAGGCAGGCAGCCGCACCCTCTACTGGAAGGTAAACATCTGCTTTCAAGTGTTTCCTGCAACAACTTCCCACTTTAATTTTTCTATTACCTCCTCCCAAATACGGATTCTTCAAACCAGGATTCATGTATTTACTTTTACGCGTGATTTCCCCTGCTCGTAATACACTGCCTGGACTTGATTTTACTCAGCACCCCTGTGAAGGAAGAAATCAGTCCTTACTCCCTGCCTAAAAAGACCTGCTGTGGAACCTGTCTAACCTGTTCAGGGAGGCAGGGCCCATCACGCTGGTGCCAGTGGTCACAGCTTGTGCCAGCAGTCACTCCACTGACTTGGGAAAACATTCCTTCATAACTTTCCATAACTTCTATTAACAGTTACCATGTTCACTCAATTTTGTACCAAACGTCCACGGTGCTTAACTCATTTTTTAAGCAATTGGCATCCTTTTCAAAAGTGTAGAATCATTTCCGGGGCTGGGCTGGAAAACATTCTGAATAACATGTTTCACCTTTCACTCCAAATTACCCTTCTGGAACACCCTGAACAATTGCCTGTACCTTTAAATATTCATTCTAATTTCTCAGAATGAGTAGGTTTTTTTGTTTTTGTTTTTGTTCTTTTCCAATGTACTGCTTTTATTTGACCCATGGATATCAGGTGTATTGGATAGTCCAAAAGGTATCCCAGGCCTTCATAATAATCTATCAATTTTAGCTAACATCAATTTTTTTATAAGGTCAAATGCAGCTTAACACTTTCTTATGTCTGATTTCTTATATTTATTATAGGTATTGTGTTTTTAACCTTTAATTGGTTACTTTAAAATTTATAAAAGTGATCTTATTTCAGAATTCTTAACTTTGCTCCAAAATTTATTTGGCATATCGGAAATTTAATTTTTTTATTACCCAAGATGGAAGAGATGAGAAGAAAGAGTGGCACTTTGAATTAAGCTGAGTATATCAAATAAATTCTACTCAAATCCAACAAATAACTAATATGGCAGCCTCTATGGAATTTCATGCCTGTGAGAGGTCAAGCTAATTGGCCCCATAAACAAAATGCAGATTCGTGAAACTTATTCAGAGAAGATTTTTTGTCTTCCTAGGAGTCAATAGTTCTTTCTAGTTTTAGTTTGTAGATCTGTACATAATTCTTTTAAAAGAAATTTCTGAATTAAAAATTTTTCAAGTTGAAACAAAAATACATTACCTCCAAATATTTCTAGAGTTTGGGAGATATTTAAAACTTACCATTAATAACAAATGGAAACACTCTAATATAATGTCAAGTGTGGCTATATCACATGTGCCCAAATCTGAAATTCAGGCAGTTTTCTGCACGAAGGCCATCACTCGTATAACTTTAAAGTTAATCCTGCAGTGCACTAAAGAAGGGATATGGGTCTGTAAAGAAAGAATGGAGGGAACCAGCAGTTAGCGTAATGGCTATGTCGCTGGACTCCCACGTAGTCGACCGCGGTTCGCGTCTCGGACCCGGTGGCTTACAACTCACGCCGGGCGCGTGTGCGTGCGTGCCCAAGATCCCGAGAGGAGAATGGAGGAGAAGGGATTGCGGCGTGACCATCCCCCCTGGGGGGTGATTTCTCGCTTTCTGTCTCTATGTCTCTCTCTGTCTGTCTGGCGAGCGCACGCGCCCTATAGCGAAAAACCTCTCCAAAAAAAAAAAGAAAGAATGGAGTTGAAAAAAAGCAAAGTGGGCTCTTGCAGGAGGCCTTGGGGTCCACGTGCTGAAGCATTCCTATCTCTAGTAGAACACTGCTGGGGAAGGATGCTGGAGCAGAGAGGAAGGCCTGTAATTGCTGGGTGCTGAACATGAGGTCCCTTCCTATTTTAGAAAACTGCAAACTAGAGACAGTATAGAAGGGGTGAGTAATAGGACGTGGGAGGGAGATGACTAGGGGAAAAAAACAAACAAAACATTTCGTAGACACAAACATGGAAGGCTGACGGTCGATGATAATGTACGTGGTAATGTTTTTGACTTGACAAATATGCTTCATATTCATGCTGGGGAAAGCCATGTTGCATACCATAAAGATGTACAGTGATGAAATGTAAATTTAAAAAACTGAAAATCTTATAAAATGATTAAGTAGTGCAATAGTTTTTATTTGCTTAGCACATTTATTTGATGGAAAGTTATTCCTTTCCAATATTTCACAAGCAAGATATATAAAATATTTCATTAAGAAAAATGTAAAATTCTTAAATATTGTGAAAGAAATCAGTTGCTTTGGCAAAAAGGAATAAGTAAATAATCTGTTAAGCTATTTGTCTGATAGTCAGCAAAAATACGTAACTTCTGTTGCTATCTGCAGGTGCGATTGCTCTCGGTGGATTCTGAACTATTTGAAGAAATGAGGAGTCAATTTGCTGAGAAGTGTTGGGAAAACAACTGACTGCCATGGGCATGTCTCAATCTCCCGAGGACTAAATTATACCTGCAAAACTTTAAAAACTGAAAGGAAAAGTAAAGAAATGGAAGTGACTCTAGCTGAAACTCTAGAGAGGTATTTTGACGTTTACTCTCTATTTCTATTCTCAATTGCTGTTAGGACACTACATAGCATTCAATTTCAGTGTTCTCCAAAGAGAATTAAAAGATGAATACTAAATAGAATTTCATTTTGAATTGCTACTGATTCGAATTTCTTTAAGATTTTATAATCAGCAAAGGTGATGAACTCGCTTTTTTTGGTTTTGAGAAAAGGAATGTAAATGTTGCCATCATCAGTGTTTTAAAGTCATACTTAGCTTGCTTAGTTTTTCTGATGTAAATTGCTCCTACGTGATAAAAAAGGGTAGGTATTTCTTTCTTTCTTGAAGAAAATAATTAATAAAATAATACGATATTTATATACGAGAAAATGAATACATTGCATCTTAGTGTTTTTTATTATGAAGTCAGATGCTCTCTACCTTAGATTAATAAAAAGGAATCGTACTGAAGCACACATCTTGAAGCTTTACTAGAAATACAAAAACTGACAAATGAAAACATGGTGGCTGCCATCTAAGAGATAAGGATGACACATCTGCCTTCAGTTCAGAAATGGGAGTCTCTGCAATTCCTGCTTGAGCTGTTCAATACAGTAATCCGGAGAGAGCCGAGCACATACACAGTCACGCATCTATGCGTTTTTATTTGCATGTGCGTTATTGATCATTAGCTAGGAAGAGGTATAACCTCCCGCTTTTTGTGTTTTTGTTTATTTCCAGGATGCTATTTAACATCCACTGGCATGTGTGTGGCCTCCTTGTCTCTTTTTGAGGGACCAAACTTAACTACTTGTACTAAAAGATATAATTAAAAGATCAAAAAGGGGAGTTGTGATTGGTTATCTCATCAAACAATGCAAGCATGGCTTTAAGTATAGAAAGAAATGCCATTTTAAAGCTGAAATGCCTATTTCTGTGTCCTGACCCAGGGGACAGTCGAACAGGTTTCCTGCGGGAAGGGGTGAGAGAGGGGACAAACAACGCACTGTTACAAGATGGAGATGTTGCAGTGTTACAACTCTTCAGGGTCGTCCGTTTATTGTGGGCAGCATGGAGATGACACAGTGTTACAACTCTTCAGGGTCGTCCGGAGACGACGCAGTGTCACAACTCTTCAGGGTCTTCAGGGTCGTCTGGCGATTGTGGGCCAGGGATCATGGTTATATACATGCTGGTGGGCAGTGATTGGTTAAATGAAGGATTGTAAAAGATGGGTTATGATTGGTTGCTTTTGTGAACCAATCATGAGGTGCCAGATATGCAAATCTGAGGGATTCTAAGCTCGCCGATTTGCTATGGGAAGTGGCCAATCAGAGTATGGTTTTGAAGGGGAGGTTTTGAAGGGGAGCCAATCATGGCCTTTGGCATTGTGTAATTGTTTGCTCTCTGAGAAACTGGCGATATTCGCTGGTGCGCAGCCTCCCATATAAAGAAATGCCATTTTAGAAAACCAGCAGTTAGCGTAATGGCTATGTCACTGGACTCCCACATAGTCGCCCGTGATTCGAGTCCCAGACCCGGTGGCTTAAAACACGCTGGGCATGTGTGTGTGTGTGCCCAAGATCCCAAGAGGAGAATGGAGGAGAAGGGATTGCGGCATGGCCACGCCCCCTGGGGGGTGATCTCTCGCTTTCTATCTCTCTTTCTGGCGAGCGCACGTGCCCTATAGCAAAATATCTCTCCAAAAAAAAAAAAAAAAAAGAAATGCAATTTTAAAGCTGAAATGCCTATTTCTGGGCAATATGCCTTCATATTCTCTTTTCTAAGAGTGCAAAAGTGAAATGTAATGTTAGCTTCACACAATCTCATCATTAGTGTTGAGATTTTAAACAACCTCTGGTCTTCTCAGAATTCTAAAGAGCTAATCTAATCTCCCAAAGCATAGATTTGTTCTGAATTTTCTGTAGGGCTTCTTTTTTTAAAATATGTCCAAATACTTATGGAAAAAAGATTTTTTTTTTTTTTTTTGGCTTGCCATGAGGCATATTTGCTTGCCAGAGAGAAGCACAGAGAGGGAAAGTGAAAAAATACCTCCGGGGGGATGACCACACCATAATCCCCTCTACTCGATTCTACTCTTGAGATTTTTGGGCACACACGCATAAGTGTCCAGTGTGATTTTCAAGCTGCCTCTTCAGGGATCCAAACTGTGGTCTTCTATGTAGTAATTCAGAGCCCTAACCACTGCACCACCTGCTGGCCCCCCAAAATGAGAATTTAACTACTCCACTACATGCTACTTTCCAATAGGGCATAATTTTAAGTTTATTTATAGAGGATATGCTGTTCTATTTAGGAATATAAAATATATTCTTGGTAAAACAGGGTGTTAAAGCTCTGATTCAGAACACAGTACATTATGAAGAAGAGTTTAAAAACAAATAGTGCCAATTACAGTTTATCTTATTATATAACGTAGAAGACCAGAAAGGTGGACCTGAGAGTAGTTAGATCTTGCATTTATAGTGGTGCCCCCTGGAGCTATTTTGTTGTCAGAAAAGTCATGACACATTTTTGCATCGAAAAGCATCAAAAAATATGTCAGGACTTTTCTAACAACCCAATATATCGTACTGACAAATACCATAAATGTTGCTAGGTGACATCAACAGTACCCCATAGTACTCTTGGTTTTAAACACACTTGGTTACAGTAGCTAAAAAACAGCATCAGCAGACATCCTAGTGAACTTGCTCTATTGAATTCAGGGGCTTTCTCCTTTTTCCGTGCACCCTAAAGGGAGACCACAGGCTGGTGTAAAAGGTCAGCGTGTCACTGGATTTTAGCACAATCTTCCCCACAGCCCTCAGAATACACAACCTTGGAAAGGCATATTGACAATATCGGGGGTTTAGAATCAAAGCAATGTGAGTTATGTTTTTTGAAGAGGATAGTCAATAACGCATTAAGTTCTCCTTTGACGTCCTACTTCTGGGGAAGCACTGGTTCTCTTTCTGTTACTTTTTGATTCCTATCCATGAGATGTATTTAACATACTTTATATATCTCTTCTGAGAAGTTTGACTGCTCTCATTCATCATCATAGTAACAATCACTCTTATGAAAAATATTTGTCAAATTCTTCTGCAGACATGACTGTGCTAGACAACATAGCAAAAAATGTCACTATAGTTGCTTTTGACTAACAATATGTAATATTCTCATATTAAATATTTTCAGCTCATGTGAAAAACTGAGTAAGTCTTAGAATCCTAATAGCATTTTGAGACTTGCAATTGCTCTATAAATGCAGTAAGTTATTATTATGAGTTTACTTAACACATATGTATAATCCCATATATTTGCCAAGAAGCTTTAGAATAATTCTATATGCTGAATATAAATCTTCAAGTTATTTACTTGCAAGATGGCTTTATTGCAGAGCAAGATTACATTAGACGGTTGGAAGGATTTGTTTCAGTATTTCCCAGAACAATTACTTTTTCTTTTAGAATGTCCTTCAGTTTGGGTTTTGGCTAATGTCTTATCATGACTAAATTCAGGGTATGCTTATTTTTAGGGCAGCAGTACCTGGAAACTGTACCTCTCCTTTCCCAGTGCACATGTCAGGAGCTGCATGACACTGACATGTGTCATTATTGGTGATGTTAACTTGATTGCCTGGATAATGTTATGTCTGTTTAGTTTCTCCACTGAAAAAATTTTATCTTCTCCTCTGTAATTAATAAATATTTTATCTGAATATGCTTTGTAACTACAGGAACATCTGCTTGCTCACCCTACTGTAAGATAGTAGGTTTAGCATCCATTGATGCTAATTACCTGAGAACAGGTATGACTGGACATTTGCATAGAGGTGATTTGCTACTTCTGTCATCTCTTCTATGTTATTAACTGGAATTCTACCATAGAAGTTGCAGCTATTAATATCTTATCATCACTGCAGAGGTGATAGGACAGGGTGCTAGTGATACCGGCCTTTCTATTTCTAAACACAGTCGTCAGAAATATTCTTTTGTCATCACAAATCTAGAGGTCTGAGAAGTTATTTGATTGCAATCTTTGCAAGCAATGAGTTTTCAGTGTTCCCTCAGTGGAGTGCACTGAGATTGTCTGTACTTTGTGAATGAGGACGTGGCTTAGAACTGTAAGATAATTTCCCAAAGTAACAAATACATTTAAGTGGTCAAACCAGCATTTGATCCCAGACTTACTGATGCCTGAATCTCTCAAATCTCTCAATAATCATTTTGCCATAACAACTAATAAACATTGTCTTGGAAGATTTATTAAGTCAAAAAAGATTAAAAAGATATAGAGAGAAACACTTGATCTTCACTAACTCTGGAACTGGAATACCACCATAATCAATCAGGAAAACACGCACACACACACACACATTGTCTGATTTCTCCAGAAACTTACTGCAAACTTCTGTTTGCATTTTCTGGGGCTACAAATATGCCATGTAGCTTATCAAGTTATTCTTAAGAATACTGAATTATTAATTAAATAAAATAATTGATATTGCCAGTATTCACCCAGATGTTAAGAAATAGTTTCTAGGAGCCAGCAGGTAGTGGCATGGTGGTTAAGGGACTGGACAACTGCAGTTTGAGTCCTGGACCCGGTGGCTTAATAATCACGCCAAGCATGTGTGCCCAAAATGCCATGAGGAGGATGAAGAAGGGATTATAGCTTGGCCATCCCCTGTGTGGGGTGATTTCTCACTTCTCACTTTCCCTCTCTCTCTCTCTGTGTTCCCCCCCCACCAGGTGAGTGCACTCACCCTATGGCAAAAACCTAAAAACGTAAAATAAACAAAAAATGATAAGTGTTGGCGGGGGTGTGGTGAAAGGGGAACTCTCTTACACTACTGGTGGGAATGTAAATCAGTTCAACCACTGTGGAGAACAATTTGGAGATTCCTCAAAAATCTACAAATAGAACTGCCATATGATCCAGCAATTCCATTTCTTGGCATCTACCCTAAGGACAGAAGAATCTGTCATTGGAAAAGTGCTTGCACATCGATGTTTATTGCGGCACTTTTCACGATCGCTAAGACATGGAACCAACCCAAATGCCCCCGTATGGATGAATGGATTGAAAAACTGTGGCGCATATACTCTATGGAATACTATTCAGCCATTAAGAACAATAAAACCCTGACTTTTGACAGGAAGTGGAAGAATATGGAAGATTTACTGCTGAGTGAAGCAAGCCAGGCTATGAAGGAGAGACACTGTATGTCCCCACTTAATATATACCGAATGTCTGCACTCTTTAACTGTAACTGACGGGCTATAGGATGTACAAACACAAGAGGTGGATGTGAATGCCAGATGTGGTGTGTGTGGAGGAGTGGGGCCTGGGGAAGAACATTTGGAGGAGGGATACAGAGACAGCATTGTTGAGACAGAGAGGTAGTGTTGTTATATTTTGATCAACTCGACTGGGGAGAAATGCTCATATATTGAAATGATCACCTTGTAAGCTAAGTAATGTAATTGAATGTATTAAAAATGTAAATTAAAAAAATGGTAATAAAAATAATAAATAAATAAGAAAAATAAATAGTTTCTAATTCTAATAGAATTCAAATTTCAATTTTTTCAAATGCAAACTTTTGTTAGCAGATCTTTTCCAATATTAGAAGCACATCCAGTGAAACAGCACAGCTGACTCATGGATAACCTTCCAAGGTGATGTGAAGCGTCCAGACATGGTTCTCCACCTGGAGAGAACATGCTTTCTCATGTGCGTATAGGCAGTTCTGACATGCGATGTGCATTTTGGCTTGCTGTGGCATATGATTAATGCAATAGCATTTTAATTTATTATTGATGACCTTATTCAGGCTAATTTATCAACCTCACTCCGTTTGAAAGACATAATTAGTTTATATAAAGTAATCGATGTAATTGTTGAGGTGAAGCTATAATATTTCAGATTTTACTTAGATGATATATCATCTTCCTGTTCAACCTCTATCTGTCTCAAGCAGAATTTTCTAAAAGGCTACTTGATTCACAAAATTTCTTCAGGGAATTAATTTCTTAAGAGTGATTTTGCTAAAGGGCATGTATGCTCGCCAGAGAGACAGTGACAGAGAGATAAAAAGCAAGAAATCAACTTCTAGGGAAGATGTCTACACCTCAATCCCTTCTCCTCCATTCTCCTCTCAGGATTTTGGGCACTCATGCACACACATGTGGCATGAATTTAAGCCACTGGGTCTGAGACTCGAACCATGGTCGACTACATGGGAGTCCAGCAATGTAACCATTATGGCATCTGCTGGTCCCTCTTCAGGGAATTCTTAGGATTTCCTAAGTAATGAGTTATTAGAGAGTCACTAAAATGTCACATACAAGCACTTTGATATTCTAGGTAAAGAAATGAAACTTTGCTGGACATACATGTCTTTGGACTTTAGTATTCCCCTTGAAACAGGACACATAAAATATATTCCTTCCGGTTAGTAACAAAGTTCCTCACTCCCCCATTGGCTGTGAGAGGAATATTTGTTCTCAGATCTTGTCTGTGTTAGGTGATACAAACCTTCTATAGCCAATGAAAGTTGTATTTCCCTCTAATTTCACCTATTGCTAATATTAAGAGAGAGTTGATCTGCAGAAGTACAAACTGCCAGATATCAGTAACTGTTGAGATAAGAATGCTTCTTACCATTAGGCAGAGATATTTGGGCTCTGCTGGTTGAAGCAATACGAAAAAATCACAAGCCAAATGTGATAGAAATCTAGATACACCATGCCTATTGGCCAGTCATTCTCCATAAACTAGGTACATTACTGAAGTGGGAAGTCTCATCAATGAATTTTGCCTAAAATATTATAAAAGCATTTTCCAAGATGCATAAACAGAGCATGTGTTCAATATAAAAAGTATAAAAGGAGAAGTGAAGTGAATGGCCAATTTAGGCATAAATTATTAGGAAAAGTTTCACTTTCTATTGACTCATATTTTAATTAATTCATTATTTTTCAACAGGGCATACTGAATACTATTTACCAAGAAACACATTAGACATTCCCTACTCGAGGTCTTGGTTGGTCCTGTCAACCACAGACCCCATTTTGGAGTCTAGAAGATGCAGGCTCTTCCTGCCGCAGGACATGGGTGCTCGCTATTTCCTCTGTACAAATATTCCCAGCAATGCTGCTCATCCCTCATCTCCAACTTCACTGCTCTTCATCCCTCAGACTTCAAAATTCTTTCCTTAGGGACACTTTCTTTCACCTCTCAAGACAGTCTTATTACATATTGTTGTAGAATGAGGTTTATTTCCTTACATACTCCTTGGCATAATTACTTGGTAAATACCTGTCAATTATGCTTGGCAGTAAGTTCCAAAGAAGCATGAGTTGTTGAATGACATGCCAACATAAGTTTAGAAATTTTAAGAAACCTATGGACAGGGGCCAGCAGATGGAGTAATGGTTACATTGCTGGATTCCAACATAGCTGACTGTGGTTTGAGTCCCAGACACAGAGACTTGAAACTCACACTAGACATATGTGCGTACATTCCCAACATCCCAAAAGAATAGAGGAAAAAGGATTGTGGCATGGCCATCTACTCTGGGGGTGTGATTTCTTCCCTTCTCTCTGTGTCCCTGGAAGCACACAAACCCTAAGGCAAAATTATCTCTCTCTCTCTCTATCTCTCTCTCTCTTTTTTTTAAACAAAAAAAAAAAAAAAAGGAAAGAAACTTACAGCAGAGCAGATACGTGACCTTTGTCTACCTGACTTTCACTACCTTTGAGTGTTTGGGCTCCTCTGCCATCTGGAAGTGAGTTCGAGATGTTTTTTTTTTCTCCTATTTTCACCAGGAATCATCGAACAGATAGAAACCAAAAATATTAGATTATAAAATGTCAAAGCACATGCTTTTGAGAGAAATTAATGTGGCCTACCTAATTGTGACTGTTCTGTCATAGAGGTGTGGCTTCAACATTCTTAGGTATTTCTTTTGTTTTGTTGTTTTCACTCTTGTAAAACAGAGGGACCAAAGACTTTCATCAAATCACTTCCAGATGTTTCCCCTAATTTTTCTCTTTTCTTACCCTACAACAATTCAGTTCTTAGAAAAACTTGTTCAGTGAAATCATGCTGCTTTGAGTCATAACATAATTTATCACCTAACAGAATGGAATATAATTCAGTTATTAAAACTAATCATGTGAAGACCTAAATAATATTGATCATCTTACATGAAATGAAATAAGTACCTTGACCATTATATATCTAAAATAACATTAGCCAATTACCTTAATTGTCATTATATATTCTAAATTTTTTTTGAGGTTTTTGCTATAGGGCGTATGCACTCACCAGAAAGACAGAGAGAGACAGAGAGACAGAAAGTGAGGAATCACACCCCCCCCCCCCCCAGGGAGGATGGCCATGCCACAATCCCTTCTCCTGTGTTCTCCTCTCAGTCTTGGCCATGCATGCATGTTCACCCGGTGTGATTTTAAACTACCAGATCTGGGACTCGAGCCATGGCTGACTACATGGGAGTCCAGTGATATCCAGTGATATAGCCATTATGCCAACTGCTGGTCCCATATATTCTAAATTTGCATGTATTGGATTTTAATATGCAAAACTTGGATTTCATCTTGAAGTTAGCATGATGGGTTAATGAATAATATAATTATAACTTAAAAAATATATATGTTGACATTTCAAATAGGTCAATATGCTCAAATGAGGTAGCTGAAATATTCTTTTTCAACAAGCATTTTCTATTTCACATACATAGTTACACTATTTCTATTATTTTGTAGAAGAATGTTGGATCTGAAGTATTAGCTTTTGGGTTCACTTTCTTAATATTCTCACTGCATTTCATACAAAATATCCTTGAGCTTCAGAATGTAACATGATGACTTTTTATTTAAATTTTAAAAGAAATCCAACAATTTGATAAGGAATTGTTATAGTCCTTTAAAGGCATACTTGTTTTTTTTTTTTTTTATGTGAGTTTTTTTTCCCTATAGGGCACATGCATCCACCGAGAAACAGAGAGAGACAGACAGAAGCAAGAAATCACGTCCCAAGGGGGAGCTGGCCATGCCACAATCCCTTCTCCTTCCTTTTCCTCTTGGGAATTTGGGCAAGCATAGAAACATATCTGGCATGAGTTTCAAGCCACCAGGTCCAGGACTGAAACCGTGCTTGACTACATGGGAGTCCAATGATGTAACCATTATACATCTGCTGGTCCAAGGCGTATTTCTTAAATAATAAAAAATAAACATTTCTTTTTGTTTGCCTTCTTAAAAGATAAACTTCTTTAGAAATGGAATGAATATTCAGAAAATGGGAATGAATATAGTCATCAGCCTTATATAATTTTTTTTTGATCATTCTTTAAATCAGCCAATTTGGATGGGAAGAAACAAGAAAGGATGAAGGTAGCAAAAAAAAAAAAAAAAGAAAAAAGAAAAATGGAAATTCTTAGAAAATTTTCTGACATTTTTGCTTTAAAAACAAACAAAAAAAATCTGCATCGTACTTTCTCTCTGGTTTGCTCAGAGCTGTGGCTATCCGGCACAGAGAACTGAACTTCCTCTTCAGATCCAATTACCAAGCTTCTTCTTAAGACGCCTACCTAGGGTTGTTCATAAGCTGCCGAGGACTCGGTTCCAGGAATACAAAGCCTCCAACAAAATACCATTATGGATGGAAAAAATTATAAAAGCTATCTTTAAAATTCAGTATCTTAAAGGACACTTTAATTCAATCCCACAAGCGTGTATTTAATTTGAAATACTCTATTGCAGCTACAGGACAAGCTACATGACTTAGAAAGGCATCTATTTATCTACAGAGAATGCAGTAATCAGCAGGACAGAGTTCTTGGGAAAGAAACACTTGAAAATGTGTGGAGAGATTCTTGGAAGATGGGGTGCATTAGCTGATCACTGAAGGGATGCGTTAGGGTGATACTAATGAAATGGCTGAGCTGGGGCTTCCAATGAGGGCGGCCTCCTCTCAAGCCTTTCACGTCTATTCCCTGTAGCTGAGCCCTTGTACCAACCCTATTAGGCCAGGGCTGTTATTATTCCACTTTAGAGATATGAAAACTGAGATTCGGAGGTGCTAAGTAATTTTCCCGAGGTCACACAGCTTCTATAAACAACCTAGCCAGGATTGGAACCCTAAAAACCTGGACCCAGAGCCTGGAATTTTACTACTATCCATCCTGCCTTCTGGTCTGAAATCCAGAAAATGTGGATTTATTGACAGCTTCATAGAAAAAAAAAATTCTCTAGATCTCATTTTATCACCCATCATTTGAGATATATATGAAACTGTATTATTTTTAGATTCTCTTCTAGAACTAAAATTCCCAAAAGAGGGCCTCCTGGAATCAGGAAACAGCCCAAGAAAAGGAACCAAGAAACAAAATAAAAGGGAATGTCAGGATGGAGAGACGGAGTGGACAATCATTAAATTCTATATTTTCAATGTCCTAAGCAAGTATTTTAGGGAAGAAAAAAAAAAAAAGCAAAACCCATTGTTTTTAAGCCTGACCATCCATAGCATGCTTCTCCTGCCTCAGCCTTCCCGAGTTTCTGGGATTACAGGCTACCTTACCTAGCCGCTAAAGTGGACTGGAATCCAACCCAGGCCTCTCGTGTGGTCCCTACCTGCGGAGCATAGCCCAGCACACCTGCAGCAGTGGCGGGCCGGGACAAATAGCACCTTCTCTCTCACTACTCCGACTTCCATGCTTTTGATGAAGTGTTCAGATAAATGTTATATTGTTAATGAATTGTATATGGTGCCCTCTTGGTCTTTATTTCAACAAACTACATATATTTTGTATAAATTAATGTAAACCCAGCTAATAATAACCACCCATCTTTTTCATTGTTTGAAAGAACCCTTTGTATAATGGCATAAGGAAAACACCAGACATCTAAAGGCAAATTTTTTTAACATGGTTATTAAGTGCTTTATATGAGACAGTTATTTTTCTGGGTTCTAATCTCTTAGCTATGTCTTTGAAACACCTGCAGTCTATATTCTTCAGATCTTTTAAAGAAAAAGATTATAATGTATTGGGTTGTCGGAAAAGTCATGGCCTATTTTTCTGTTTTTCTGTGCAAAAATGAGTTATGACTTCCAACAGCCTAATAGTTCCAATATTTCCATGTGTTTATTATGCTTACCTGACAAAGATAAATTACAATGGTTTCTAGGCAGAGTGCCAATTGCTATAGTAATTGAGGGAGTGTGCAGAGGCCCCTAGGTCTGCTGCCTCAGAGGCTGCTTAGATGCCACGATAAAATCGGAGAGTGGCGATAGCACTGTTGGGTGGATTTGCTACTCACTGGGGAACCACACTTACTAGTGTGATAAACTAAATAATGTCAAAGGACAGAGGAATGTATAGTGGAAAGCTTGAGAAAATATCAGCATTTAGAAAAATCAGCGTGGGCTAACAAAGCTGAGATAAACTTAATAGGGCTAGATGTAGAGAGAGGGATTCAGTCTATTCAGTCAATGCACATGTCCAGGTTTTGAGGCATTGTTAAGGCAATTTGTTTTGCAAAGACCTGAGGATTTTTTCTCTACCCCAACTTAATAAAAACAAATGTGATAAAGCTGTTAAACAAACACATAATATATTAGGCCACTTAGCTTTCCTGTGTAAGAACTGATAGATCGTATCTGGATTTAGGGTTTTAGTTCTGAGCCCTAATGTTAGACATCAATTTTCACAGAATAGATTCACAGAAGGGCAAATCAGAGACTCTGAAATTTAAGCATCCATTCATTTGTTCAGACATTTAAACATATTAATTGAAAGATATTCCACAGCAGGCAATTATAATAAGGCAGAAAATTAAAATAATCAGCATTGGATTTAAAGTCACAGAGCTCCCAGATGCTAAGATTCAGCCAGTGCTGTCTGATCCCTGAGCACAAGCATCAGTCATTTGGCCCTCTGCACATTTTCCAAGGAACTCTGTTCCCTCTCCTCCCTCCTCATACTCATTGAATGACGCTAGGATGATAGGACTCTTGGTGTGCTTGGAGAGGCCCCAGCTGGTGCCTGGTGCTTCAGCATAATTTTTAGTGGTGCCTTCGAAACACACACTTGCACACCCAGTTCCAGTTTGGACAATACGCTGGTCACCTTCCCTAACACTGTGCTCGGCATAACTGGGGTTGAGTAGGCGTCTGCTGCTACGAGGAACCAGTGTTAAGCAGGACAATGTGATAGAGCTTTGGCTCAAGTTTAAGAGGGTCATTGTCACTAGCTACGTCGTTCATGGGTACGGGGTGAGGAATGCTGACCCATCATGGCCATTGTCTCAGTGCAGAGGACCGTGTAGGGTATCCCCAATTCAGATCCTTCCGTGTGTGCAGTTCTCACTCTGCCATGCCCCTCCCTCTATTCTGCCTTCCAGATCATCTCAACCGGGGTTCTCTTAGAAAATTAAGCCCTAATGCTCTGGGACAGCCACTGTAGGTAACGAATTAGCTTCTCTCACACACATCTGGAATGGCAGCTGTTGTAGGAATCCTTGAAAAAACCTAATGAAAAGCAAGCAGTTGCTGCAATTAGTTTCAAGGTTCTGTGAGTCAGATGAAGTTCTTTTGAGAAGGAGCTCATGAATCCTTGGTTGCAAAGTATTTTCATCATCCTTTTGTGTCATCTAAAGTTCCTGGTATAATAAACTCTAGGCCAGTGCTCCTCAATCCTGGCTGTAAGCTAGAATCATCTGGGAGTCTGAAGATAATAATGGTGTTAAGGTTCCAGCCCTAAAAAGTCAGAGTCTCTGGGGTAGGACCCAGATATCAGTAGGAGTCAGCTGACCTCAGGGCTGTCCCCAGGTGCAACACGAGAGAAGACCTAGACCGAGTAACTGAGCCTGTGGGAGCCAAGTGCCAGCCGCACCTCGCCTAGACTCTGAGCCCTGGTGGGCCTGGAGCCCACGTCTGAGTGAAAGCCCTCACCGGACCCTGGGGCCTCCTCCGCGGTGTCTGTTCTCCTGTTACCTCTGACCTCGGGTTCCTTCATCCCTCTGGACTGTCCTGCAGTGGTTTTATCTGAGGATTTCAAAAATATTCCCATTCAAATAATGTCAGATTACACTTGCTTTTATGTGTTATTTTGTGGCAATGTAGAGGCAAATATGGCATGATTGCAACTGGGCATTAAGGTTAGAACCCTGTCCTGAGGTGTTCTGAAGCCAGCCTGTCACAAACTGCACCTCACCCTGTGGGGCCTCGAGGCCAAGCCCTCTGCGGCATTCTTCCTCAATCCTCCACGGACCGCTTCATCTTTTCTTTCATTCTCCTCACCAGATAAACGTCCACAATGGCTCTCACAGAGAGGTCTGACTGTTATTGTTTCAGCCACGGACAGACTGCCTTCACTTTTAAACAGTTAGTGGTGTTATAAGAGTAAAAACCAAGATTATACAAAGTTATAAGGAATATTTTGAACATTATCTTTAAAATTCAGTATTTGGAAATTTTGAAAGTTGTTTATTAGCTGTTAAGTATTATGGAGTATGAGCAAAAATTTTTTTGATATGTAAAGTAAACGTTGGGACCAGGAGTTAGCGTAATGGCTATGTCACTGAACTCCCATGTAGTCCACTGCGGTTAAGTCCCGGACCCGGTGGCTTAAAAATTCACACTGGGCGCGTGTGCGTGCGTGCCCAAGATCCCAAGAGGAGAATGGAGGAGAAGGGATTGCGGTGTGGCCATCCCCCCTGGGGGGTGATTTCTTGCTTTCTGTCTCTCTGTCTCTCTCTGTCTTTCTGGCAAGCGCATGCGTCTTATAGCAAAAGCTTCTCCAAAACAAAGTAAATGTTTGTGGAAAAATGTAAAAATAAATAAATAAATGAAAAAAGAAAAACAAAACAAAACAAGATTGATCTGAACAAGAATTCTCCTACTCTATTGCAGGTAATTGAAGATGATGAAATAATCAGTTATGCCTGTTAAATAAATAAAAAAATCAAACACATCAATTTTAGTATTGTATATTATAATAACATCTTTTTTTCTGGAAAAGAGACTAGTTATGTAATAATGACTGATAACATTCTAAAGTTAGATTAAATATATCTTCTATACATATTGGTTTGTCAGCAAAGTCATGACACATTTTTTACAGAGAAAAACATAGAAAAAAATAGTCATGACTTTTCTGACAACCCAATAAAACTATATTAAATGGTCAGAGCTAAATCTTCTTAATCAGTTATAGACTTTGCTTTGGGGGTATTCTCCCCTTTGTTCTAAACTGATTAGCTGCTGGAGCTACAGATTTTAGAAAGGAGATTAAAGAGATAATTAGTTCTCTTTTTTTCCTGGAAGTACACTTCCCATTTCTTTAGTTAACATTACATATGAGAGAAACACTGTGATCAATAATTATATGCTACCAAAACTTCCTAGAGAAATCACATCAAAGGAGCTTTCCCTAGAGATCCCTTTCTACTCACTGTAGAAGGTCAAATGGATTCCCAGCTGCTTTGCTGAAGGAGATTCACATCTCAAGGAACTCTAAGTAGAATGGTAAAAGGAAGCCTTGATTCAAATGAAGCCATTTGGTTAAATTTTGCCAGTCCACCATTCCCACTTGTTTATGCCCGTTGATTGGAGAAGCACAAAATGATTATATCGTTTTCTCAAAATAATCAATGATGAACCTCAGGGGCCTAGTACAACCTGCACCACTAGCCCTCACTCCTAGGACACAACCACTCAGGGAGGTGGCACCTTGGTGGGGCTGGGAGCCAGACTGTTCAGCTCTGCCACTGCTGGTGGGACTGCGGGGATTGGAAGAGCCTCTCAAAAGTACATTTTTTCCTGTTTCGAAAATGCAGAGAATATTATCTATCCAAGAATTATCGTGAGATTCAGCAGAATATTACATTGCACGTGCCTTCCAAGGCCCTAAACATGGAGCTGAGTAAACGGAGCTGCGGCTCTCCATCTTTCTACGCAAGCGCACTGCGCAGATGCCGAGAGAAGCCTATCCAGACGGCCTGGTCATGGCCTCTCTCCTGTGACTCCAATCTTCACACCTTCAGGCTGGCCTCAAAATGATCACAGTGACCAAGCAGCAAGTGGATTTCTGGAGGCAACATGTATGTTTAAAACATGCCTTTCTTCCTGAGTGCCCCAGTGGGTTTTGTGGGGTCAGTGAGATTTATGGGGACAGCATGGGCAATGTAGACTTCCATAAGAAATCTGTGGATAAAAACCCCAGGAAATCAAGGATAATCCCAGTCGAAACAAGTCATTACGATGCTCCATGGTTTCTGAAAATCCTTTCCACCTACAAATCTGAACAAATATTAAAAATAATGACACCTTAGAGGCTGATTAGGAAAAACAAAATCAAAAAGTCGAGTCAGCTCAAGATGTTGCTAGCAGACCCATTTTCAGTGTTTTTCTTCATTAAATTAGTTAATGGTATTTTGCCTGGTTTTCTCAGTGATGCAACTATTCAGTTCTTGAACATCTCTTGCAACATTTTATGAGAATTTAAAGGCTTATTTTCTAGTCATGAAATGATTACATTTTGGTTTAAGTTGCTAGCAAATCTAGAAGGTTTAATGCTATTTTGACCCAGACGTTTGCTACCTGAAGAAAATGATAATAGTGTTCAAGCTTTTGCTAAATTCAAGTAGGCTGGTGGTATAGTATTCTTAAAAATTAAATGGATGACTTGAAATAAGAAATAATTTGATGTCTGAGATATAGGAGCCTTTGATAAATATGCACATTGTCATAAGGTAATTAAATGCAGCATGAGAAAAAGAGAGAGAGAGAATGGAGCAGGAGAGAGGGGACATGGCTTTCTGCAGACGCACAGACTAGTGAGGGAAGAACCGCTCCTCCGAAAGCCTTGACTTTGGAGTACAGGGCTCCTAGCTCTGAGAGGACCTAACTGTGACCCACTTACCCTCTCTAGCCCTCAATTTCTTCAGTGCTCCAGCTAATGACAGCCATCACAGCGGGGCGGCAGCACTACAGACTGCACGCCAGCGCCTGAGAGACTGTGGGTCATCTGTCACCCCAAAGCGGGATCGGGAGTCCACCTCATTAGGAAGGCCATCTTTTCAAACCATGAGATTAGAACTTTATCTAAGAAGGCAGGAAGCTCTAAGGACGACAGGAGGCGAAACAATTCTGGCCAGTGAGCTCTGTGCATCGACTTTGCGCGTTTGTTCCATAATCTGCAGTGGCTTCCTAGCACATTTTAACATAACTGCTTAAACAGGCCCTCAGAAATAATTTTACAGTTACAATTACTAGATCAGAATGTTATACATGAAGAAAAGTTTCCTAATTGAGAAAATACAGAAAGTAAAGAATTAAAAAAAGTAACTCCATGAATCTAGACTTTTTTTTTTTAAGTATAGAATCCGGCGATATAGAGAAAAGATCAACATCATGACCCAGTATTTTGGATTACCCTAGACAACACAACTGGTTTAATATTTGAAAAGAAATCCATGTCATTCACAGAACTAGCATACATATAGAGGAGAAACAAGTAAAATAACAATGACAAAAAAACTCACAACCTTGTGATCATTCTAACCAATGCAGTGAAAACATTTGGTAAAATTCAATATGCATTTATGCAAAACACTATTATCAAACTAAGAATAAAAGCAAACTTCCTTGATCTGATAACATCTATGAAAAACTCAACAGCCAACATTATAAAAATGAACTATTGAACATTTTCCTCTAATATCAAGAACAAGGCAAGAATGTCCATTCTCAGCACTTTGACCTATCATTGAGTAGAGGTTATAACTAGTACAATAAGACAAGAAAATAAAAAGCCTAAAGTCCAGAAGAGAAGAAGCAGAACATTTCCACTTATATATCACATGATCACTTATAGGTAAGTCTAAGCAATTTATAAAAAATTAATAGAATTAATGAAAGCTACAAAGAAATGGGTCTGTCAAAGATAACTTTATAGTATTGTCAACTGGACTGGTGAGAAATGTACATGTGTTGAAATATTCACTTTGCAAGCTAAATAACCTGATTGAATATATAAAATAAATTGAAATAAATTAAAAATAAATAAACAAAAAAAGAAAGCTACAACATCAACAAGCAAAAACCAATTTTATTTCATGTGATAATAATAAACACTGCTTATCAAAAGATTCACTAAGAATATAGGTAGCCAAGACACATCCTGGTTGACAATATCCAGAATACATAAAGAACTTCTACAACTGAATAACAAAAGTACAAGCGAACCCATCAGGGAATCAGAGATTAGATCAGTAACTTGACTAGAGCAGAGAAAATGCACCTATAAAAGTGCTCCACATCAGGAGTCCTGAGAGAACTGCCAATTAAAAGCACAATGAAATACCATCGCACACTCACCCAAAGGGCTGTGTTTAAAGAACAGACAAAACTGACGATGCTGACTTTACTCCACGTGCAGGAGCAGGACACCTCACTTATACTGTCAAACAGTCCAGTCATTTTGGAGAATGGTCTGTTGGCTTATGAACCAAACCATATGACTTAACCAGTTTGAAAGGTACGTGGTAAACAAGTTTGCTTATGTCTTTGGTGACTTAAAGAGAAAGTTTGTAATTGTTTAAAATTTATGTTTCCAGTTATTAAAAAAGAAGATAAAGTCTTAATGAAAACAAAATAAATGTTCTTTAGTTACAGAAAAAAAGAAAATAGGGGAAATGCTAGTTGTATGAAATAGGTAATGAGTATATGGATGTCCGAAGTATTTTTTTTAACTTTCCTATAGCTTTGAAAATTATTCTGAATGATCTGCATATATTTTTAAAATTGTAAACCTTGAAATGTATTTGAAATTGCATGTATTTATAATGGATACAAAATTCTAGAAATACTCACCAAGGTTAAGAGAAGTCAACTATTCCTTGGAAAAGAAAATTCATCTTTGAGAAGGAAATACATTCCAAATTTCTTTTAGAGATATACTACATATCCTACTTTAAAGGAGGGGAAAATTAGCATACTTATTTTAAAGTTTTCCTTTTTTAATTGCTAGAGGTCACATGCACTCATGAGAGAGAAAGAGAGAGAGAGAACTTTTCCTCCCACAATGGGGTATGGTCACATTGTAATCCCTTCTCCTCTATTTCTCCATCCTCTTGATATTTGGGGCAGATAAACACATGAAATAAATGTGTTTTTCAAACCACTGGGGTTGGAATTTGAACTGTGGTCAGCCATGTGGGATCTGGTTCCTTAATCACAAGGCCATGGTTAGCCATGGTGTCCTCATTCAAACATAACCTTATGTGCTAATTTAGTGTCTAAAGCATGAAAACAGAGACCATATTTTTACCATATTCTGAGTGTGTACTTAGGACACTATCGAGACCATGTGGCTGATAATGGTTTACAACATCTAAATGAAAATGCTTATCAGGAAGCTCTGAGGGCATTCACTATTTTCAGGACCAACGCTAATGAACTTACCTACAACTACTCCTTTAGAGCTGGTTTTCACCAGACCCCGGTTCCTGCCCTTGTTCTCATCTTCGGTTGCTGGAATTGATACACTGGACTATGTCTTCACAATAGACAATGACAGTATTTCCCTTATATCTAAAGGAAACTCTCCTTGCTCTTGGATTATGACTTTAGGAGAAAAGACAATGTACATACTTAGACAAGGCCTCCCCTCCTAACTGCTGCACTTCAGGTATCTGGTTCTGTGTAATGCTCCACTCCCTTTCCAGGTTCTCTCTCCACCTGTTGTCTTCCTCCAGTACCTCGCTCTCTATCCATCTCAGAAATTCCCACTGTATTGGTAGGTAACTGCCTTCCCTGGAGGGAGCTGGAGTAGAGGAACTCTTCCAGAGTACCCCTCATGGCTTCAGTGCCTCTTTATCCCCTGAATTTATACTCGAGAACCTACCTTCATAAAGGATACGATGTTTTTGCTGTCAGAATAAATTAAGTTCCCTGGAAATAGTCTCAGTTGATTCTGGGAGGTGACAAGGGGTGGGAGGGAAGAGAGAAAGCAAAGTATCTTATCCTCACAACACAAATGATGAATCATTGATCATTTTTAGAAGGTATGTATGCTTTAATTGTATGTATGTTTTAGAATTTGAGCTTTGAAAACAAAGCTCCCAGTTGGTATTTCAGAATACCTGACTCTGTTATTTTAGTTCCGGCAGTCAGTGGGTGATGGGAATGAGATCAGAGGCATTGGAAGTTCAATTTTTCAGTTGCGGATGAGGCTGTAGAAGCTCATTTTAAAACTATAAGAAACGGACTAATTTCCATCTCTATATATTTTTAAATTAAGACTCAGCAATTTGTTGACAATAATGGAGTATCCTACCTACCTGAGTCAAGGAAAGGGTGCTATGGAAAATATATGGAAGGAGGGGTGGAAGATGAGAGGAACATAGTGGATACTTTAAAATGTCAACTCAGTATAGATGTTGGAATTGGAGCGTGCTAAAATTCAGGACAGCAGCACAGCTCGATGAGCCAGAGAGAAGTCACACAATGTGTCGTGTAACTTTACTTATTCCACAGTTATTTTGCTTTCCTGTGCACCGTGCAGAATGCTAGAGAACAAGCAGAATGTGTATTCTGGAAGTCGGTGATGTGGCTGGACCGAGCCTAGAGAGAACGTGAAGGGGACGGTGTGTTCTGTGAACCAGAAGTAGGTCGATTGCCAAGGCCTAATGTGAGGAGGAGGAGTGATAAATAACAGAAAATTGGGTTCTGCTGAGTCTGTACATTCTTGTTGTGATTTATTCTTATTGGAGAAAATTGTATCATAGAACCTTACTTGAAATTGGATTTTAGCAAACTAACCAAATTCTGTAAGTTAAAATCTGGGCATTTTAGCCAATTTCTGCCATGAGACTGAACTTGTTTCATAATTCATGTGCTGTGTAAGGAATGCCTCCAGAGACAGCCTTGGCTAAATTCCTGATAAGTGTTAAATTCTGATGTTCTTTTGGCTGCTTATACAAAATAAATGAAAGACTGCCCCTCTCTTCTACCAAAGCAGCCTGGTCTTCAGACTGAAACACGCCATCTAACCACAGGCAGACATTACCTGGATGCTCCCTCTTCAACCCCCCACCCCAGTGGTTTTGAAAATTAAATCGGACCCTCTGCAGCGCTGCGGGGGAAAGCTGCTGCTATGTGGCAGCTGAGGCCACACTGGAGGCCCCGGTTCAGTTCCAGGCCCAACCCAAACAGACCAGGGCTGCGGTACACATCTGTGGTCCTAGGCAACTGGGGGACTGGGGCAGGAGGGTCATGGCATGGGGAGACCCTGGAAATAGATCACCTCCTTTTTCTCTCCCTCCTGAAACAAAACAAAACAAAACAAAACAAAACAAAACAAAACAATTATGTCAGAACATCTGTTAGGACTCCTTCAAGTATCTGGTTCTGTGTAATTTGCCATCTATGCCAAATGCCAGGAAATTCAGTCTATTAAAAAAAAAAAGATCTTGGGGAACCAGCAGTTAGCGTAATGGCTATGTCGCTGGACTCCCACGTAGTCGACCGTAGTTTGCGTCTCGGACCCGGTGGCTTACAACTCACGCCGGGCGCATGTGCGTGCGTGCCCAAGATCCCGAGAGGAGAATGGAGGAGAAGGGATTGCGGCGTGACCATCCCCCCTGGGGGGTGATTTTTCGCTTTCTGTCTCTATGTCTCTCTCTGTCTGTCTGGCGAGCGCACGCGCCCTATAGCGAAAAACCTCTCCAAAAAAAAAAAAAAAAAAAAAAGATCTTGGACCAGCAGATAGCATAATGGTTATGTCGCTGGACTATCACGTAGTTGACAACAGTTCAGGTCTCAGATTCGGCAACTTAAAACTCATGCTGGGTGTGTGTGCCTGTGGGTCCAAAATCCCGAGAGGAGAGTGGAGGAGAAGGGATTGTGGCATGGCCATCCCTCCTGGGGAGGGGGTGATTTCTCACTTTCTGTCTCTTTTTCTCTTTCTGTCTCTCCAGCAAGTGCATGTGGCTTAAAAGTATGTCAAAAAAAAAAAAAAAAAAAAAAACAACAAAGGAGAGTGAGACCCATTGTACTCTGTGTCCCAAAACCATTTGTGTCAGAGACAGAAAATTATGGCAATACCAGATCCCAACTGACGATATTGATAATGCCGTTGTTGTTCAGCAACAGAAGGTGAGGCGGCCAGGCTAGACACATTTGCCTGAAGTAAAACAATTACTCTTTCCGTCCGTGGAAAGCAGCAGTGATGTGAGTGGGGCACGAGGGGCTGTGTGTCATCACAGTAAACGTGCAAGACAGGGCTGTAGGAGGGGAGAGCCGGAGGGTTTTCTACTTCAAAGCCTTCAGGTTACAGATGGGTCTTTAGGAATAGTCTGACACTAAAAATGTCAACTCATTTCTACCATTACATACTTTAACCTGATCATTCTACCCTTAGCTGCTGACAGTCATGTCTAATTATTCCATGAAGTAAATTGAGCAAGTCAATGTCATAAATTTTATTGTAAACAATAGTATGAAATAAACAAGATTCAAACATTTCCCTGCATTTAAACCCATCTATAAGTTATTCATTTTTCTTTAAAATGTACTTATCTTTTCTTCTCATGGAATTTGGGAAGATTTATTTTACTTAGAGTGATAAAAAATGAGCCTACTATAAAAAAATCATAAAGGATACTTAAAATTTCAAACATAGACATTTAAGTTATTTCCCTAAGAACATATGATTAAATTCAATCATCACATTGTTCTTTTTTCTGAAAAAAGTGTG
The DNA here is from genome assembly GCA_026018925.1 of Tupaia tana. NCBI lineage: Eukaryota > Metazoa > Chordata > Mammalia > Scandentia > Tupaiidae > Tupaia > Tupaia tana. The sequence continues at coordinate 102,399,389 of JAKSZU010000005.1, read as the reverse complement.
TTCAGTGTCCTCAGGAGACAGAGATACACGCAGGAGGCCATGTTCTTGGCATGTAATCTGCACTCCAGTGGTCCCAGTGGGAGACAATCCCTGTGATTGGCCACCAGGTCAGGAGGAATGATCACATGGATTGACATGTAGCAGGAAATACTCTAATGAAGGAAAACACGTTAGGAGAAGGCTGAGGGAATAAAAGAATAGATATAAAGGCAGAAAGATAGCAATGACAAATAAACTAGAGCTCAAAGTCAAATTATTAAAGACCAAGAGGTCATTTAGGAAAGTTGAAGTAGAAGGAATTACTCCCATAAGCGCCATTTGGGAAATAGTTCTAGAAGGTGAGGTTTGAAATAGTGTCTGTAAGTGATTGTTAAATATGGCAAGCAGAAACTAAGGCAGGGATGGTAGAGTGATACCTGGAAAACTAGCTGGGAAAAGGAGAGAGCGTGAAAGAGGGAAAGGGAGCCTCATTCTCCTGGGGACCAAGAGAGCCTAGTAAGATTTGGGTCTCAATAGAGACAAGTTAGAATGAGGACAGGAATTTTGTTTCATTCTGTTCACTGCTATATACCAGTACTAAATGCACAATTGCCCTATAAATGAGTTTTCATGTAAATAAACAAAGAAAAGTAAAGCAAGTGAAAGACCGGCATGGCATTCTACTAGTTTTTCTAAGGGCGTGCGTACCCCTGGTTCAACTAGTCTACCTGCCTGGGGGCTCCTAGGCCTCTCCGTATGATACACGAGCTCTGTAGACTGGACAGGTAACTCAGGTCAACGGAGCAAGTAAAGGCGAAGAATCTAAGGGTATTAAACGACAGAGCTCACTGCTGCAGATGTGAAGAGGGTCAAAATCATGCTATCTCCTCACGTTTGATCACACTGCCCTGTGCTCAGGAAGTCCTTTCCAATAATAACAAATAGTTTATTATGTTCATTTATATTTTTACTTTTTTAGGAGAGATGTTAAGTAAAATCATATTTCAGCTGCTTGAAAGAAAACTTTGATTTTATTTAAAAACTTTACATTTTAAATAGTGAAAAATCAAAAGAAAATTGTAAACAGAAATTGGGATAATGGTTAAAGTTTTAGCTCAAAAATTTTAATGGAAAGCTTGGCCCACAACAGAAGTTAGATTAAGTACATGAGACTGAGCTGATGAAATAGAATTTTATGGCTTTTGACTAAAACAATATTGATCTTTTTCTTTGCTTTGTAGTCCAGAGATAAGGATATTTTTCTTCTCTTTAATTGTCAACAGATCCAGGTAACTACTATTTGAATAGAATCCTAACCTGCTTCCTGGTTTTAAGTCTTAAGCAAAGTTCTCTTAACATTTTTTTATTTTGTTTTATCAAAGTTAAAACTGACTTTCTTGAAATTAAAAAAAAATATTAAAAATACCCATTTAATGACCACAGTAAGCTATATAGCCTCAGCTAGGTGTTATTTTATAGTATATTCATTCTACTCACAGTTTCATGCCTAAAGTCAAACATTTGTTCACAGATATTTATATATCAGCTGAACTTGCTACTGAATGTAGTTAGATCAACTAAGATTTTTTTTTAACTAATAAAATGTGGGAGAAAAAAAAGGAATGGAAAGCAACTACAGAAACCAGAGATCAAGTGGGATATGGCAGAGGGTGAGAAATGGGGGGGGGGGACTGAAAATTATTTGTGATGATAATGTATATGACTAAGCCACTATACTGTGTATTCCGGATGGGAAACTACATCCTGTATGCCGTGATGATATTCAGTGAATGAATGCAAAATAAATAATATAAAAAATAATAAAAAAGTATAAAAAAATCAACTGAACTCTGGAGGTTCATGTATAGCGAAAAAGAGGATATTTTGAAATTCCGTGTTTGAACTATAGCATAGGTAAATACTGGGTTGTTGGAAAAGTCATGATGCATTTTTACATAGAAAAACGCATCATGACTTTTTCAACAACCCCATCATTCACTGGAGGCCTTGCCACGGCGGTGCAGATGTGAGGGCTGCACTGCGTGTGGCTGAGGGACTAAGGTCACATGGGAGTCCCAGGCTCAGTTCCTGGCTCACCTAAGCATACCGGGTGTGGTGGCCAGTGCCTGTGGTCCTAGCTAACTGGGAGGCTGGGGCACAGGGTCAGGGGAGGTGACACCTTGTCAAGAATGCCTATTCTCTCGCACACGTCCTTCTTTCTTTCTGTCACATGCACTTTCTCTCTCATAATAATAACAATAATAATTACTCATTGGAGTAGTGTATAAACAGCATAAGCAAAATGATGACATAATAAAATTGAAAAATGAATTTTACTGGGTGGACGTAAAAACTTACATGTAAAAGTCAGCATTTATTGTGACTGAAGTGTGAACAGATGAGTAAATTTGATTCAAGCAGAAAGAAATCATCACAGTGATGTTAGAAATATCACATATACATATAATGTTAATGTGTATTTGTGAGAAAAACTCACTTATAAATAAGTCTAAATATAGAGAAAACTTTTCCTTTAAACTGACTTTTATTGATTCACAATGATGTTGTTATAAGGAAGGTTTTGGAGTGATCTATTTGCAAGTGAGTGTGTCAAGCAAAGGTGACCTCAGTATATTTGTGATTAAATGAGGTGCTCAGTGACGGTGTTCTAAGTAAGCACATGACAGGAGGGTTGTGTTATTAGACTCATGAGAAAGGGTCCTAGAGAAATACTCACATAGTGATATCTGATTTGTTCACAAATGGGAGTATTTTAATGCATTTAGCATCATTTGAGCAGTCCTGATGATATACTTACATTCACAATCTTCTGCTTTACTAGCAACAGGAGGCATTTCATTTTTAGTATTCACATTAACCACATAAAATGTTTTTTCCTTTTAGTTTTGGTTTTCCTCTAATTATCTTCTCCCAGCTTTTCTTGCATATACGCTATCACTTCGATACGTAAGATAGAAACTGATTGTAACAACGGGCTGACTTCACTCATAGACTACCCAGCAACATATTTTCCTAAGACTCTAATGAAAATACTCAGTTTATTACATAAACCCATGTGACCACTGAATGTCCTTCACGTCTTGATGGGCTACATTTTGACCGTTACAGTATACGTACACGGGTTTCTCCCATATTGCACAAGAAATTGTTCTTCACTTTCATAATTCTTTTAAAACAGGTAGATAATATTATTTATACAAGTATTTTGCAAAATCAGTAATTCATTTTTAATCCTGTTTCCCTTTTGGGACCAGCATATGGCGAAGCGGTTATGTTGTCTGACTCCCACATGGTTGACTGCAGTCTGAGTCCTGGAACTGGTAGCTTTGAACTCATGCCAGGAGCATGTGCATGCATGTTTAAGAGTCCAGGAGGAGAAAGGAGGAAAAGGGACTATGGTGTGGCCATACTCCCCAGGAGGGTGATTTCTCACTTTCTGTCTCTGTCTCCCTAGCGAGTGCATGCGCACTATAGCAAACATATCTCAAAAAAGGTTTCCTTTTAATGTTTTACGATGGAAATTTTTACATACATACAAAAATAAAATAATAATACAATTATCCTGCAGTTACTCATAAGGTAGCCTCAACCATGATCAATACCTTATCATTTTTGAAGTTATTTAGTGAGAAAGAGAAAGACCCTCAGCAGGATTTCACCATACTGCAGTCTTTCTCCCAGCAAGGATCATGGGGCACACCCAGCCTATTCGGGTCCATGCAGTATCCAAATCCCAGCTCCAAAAGTGTGGTTTCAGTATCACACAATGCCACCTCCTTGCCAGGCCACCAGAGCTAAGCCAGTATTTTGCCAACCTTAATTCATTTCTTTCTTTTTTTTAATTAAAATTTAAATTTCTTTTATACATTCAATCACTATACATCACTTAGCTTGTAAAGTGAATTCTCCCAACATGAATACACTTCACACCAGTCCAGTGAGGATACAGTACATGTTATCGTTCACAGACAGTAATCCATTTCTATGTCCCATAGATGTCTTGCATCTCTATTTTTCTCCTTAATATCATCTATTTCTACAAAATGCTATGCTTATTTTTCTAAAATTTGATATACCGCATGTGCACTTGTCATATATATATATATATATAAATATATATATATATATATATTTATATATATATATATATATATATATATATAGAGAGAGAGAGAGAGAGAGAGAGAGAGAGAGAGAAAGAACGTGGGAAAGGACCTCCCAGAGTGAATGCCCACACCACAGTTCCTTCACCTACATTCTCCTTTCAGAATTTTAGGCACATATGCGTATACACTCAGTGTGTTTTTCAAGCTGCTGGGTCTGGGACTCAAATTGCACAGTGGACCACGTGGGATCCATGTGCCCTAACCAACATGCCACCTTCTGGCTCCCAAACATACTTTTTAATAACATTCTATTTTGAAATAATTTTAAATCCACTGGAAGTTGAAAAAGCAAACAATGGCAGTACACAGGAAATTCACCAAGTCCTTCTTCCATAGCAACATTTAAAGTAATTATAGTAAAATCTCAAATTTAGAACCACACAGTATCTTCAGTCTGCACCAATTTGCAAGCATGAGTATGTGTGCACACGCATGTGTGTCCTATGTAATTTAGCACCTGGGTAGCTTAGGGAGCCGCCACCACAGTTGATACAGGGAACGAGTTTGTGCTCTTGGGCAGTAGCTCTTTCCAACCACACCCGTCTCCTCTTTGCACAGTCCCTGACCTACAGGAGTCTCTAATCTGCTCTTCATCACAATAGAATTTATCATCACAAATTACACACAAAAAGGGTCCCGTAGTATATAATGTTTCAAGACAGGCTTATCTCAGTTAGGGTAATTTCCTTGGACTCCAAGTAACTGGGTGGATATACCACAGGGTACTTATTAGCCTTTCACTCATTGAAGGACATTTCGGTTGTTTCAGTTTTTGGCTAATATATGTAGAGCTTCTAAAATGATGTATAGGTATTTGTGTAAGGATAGATTCTCATGTTTTTGGGATAAATGCCCAAGACTATAATTTCTGGATCATATGGTATGTATGTGTATTAGTTTTTTTTTTTCCCTTTGTTTTTAAAACTGCCAAAGTATTTTCCAGAATAGCAGTGACATTCTATGTGTTCTACATTCGCCAACCCTGAGATGTATGAGTAACCCAGTTTCCTTGTATCCTTACCAGCATTCAGTACTATGACTTTTTTCATTTTAGCCATTCTTATTGGTATGTAGCTACACATCATCACTGTTTTAATATACATTCCCCAAAGGCTGTTGATGAGCTGAAAAAATAATTTTTAACTAGAATAACTTCATCTAATTCATCAGAAATTTATTTTTAAATCATATCATCTTTTTTTTTTAAATCTGTCACATTTATATTTGGGACATGTTTTTTTTTCATATTTTTAAACTTAGTTCAAGTCATTCTTTTTCCTAATACTGTTTATTAGTTCTTTATGTTATGTTCTTATTTCTGAAGCATTTTGGTGTGTAACACATTTCGGATTATAAAATGATTTGTATTCATGGAGAAAATAAAGTAAAATTTGAAAAAATAAAAGAGACAGAACAAGTAAAAGCATGTCTGAAATCCCATCTTCCAGTAATAATTCCATATTTACGTTCCGACACTCATTTTTACAAAATTTGGTAAACTGTATATGACATTTTGCTCACTGCTTTTAAAAGACTCACTTTTAACATGTAATTCCATATTATTATTTTTCTTCACAGTATAGAATTTCACTTAACGGATGCAGTATTACCTATTGAAGTGATTTCCTTTAACTTACTGTTGCGACTAGTGCAGTTATGCACACATTTGTTTATCTTTCTTCGTGATGTTCTCTCCTTGTTTACTTATTTTCTAAGGTCAATTTTCTGCAAGTTTCCATTGTTTTCTTAAAGATGTTATTTATAGTGGTTACCCCCCCTCTAATACTTCGGTCTCTTATTTTGTTGTTGTCATTGTTTAACATTGAAATAAATATTCAAGAAGGCTACTTGAGTCTATGGCAAAGTCCATGTCTTCTATACTGCTGTGAAAGCATACAATTTATGTCCTATGTAAGAAACATAGAGCATTGCTAAGTAACTGCAGGGTAAGTTATGCATTAAAGTGATAGAAATGCTAACCTAATCACATGGGACCTATTAAACCAATAGATTTACATTTGACTCCATGAGAGTGAAACAGTCGCTTTTCCCTCACCATTGTACATTTAGTGTACATTTAGCAGAGTGCTCAACAAATAGGAGATGTAAAATAAATATTTGTCCTATGAACAAATGACATCCTGTAAAGAGCTTTGCACTTGGAAAAGTATGCGCTTGGCCCTCACTCTGAGCAAGAATCCCCTCTTGGGCTGCCTTTGCTGGTTCGCTGAGCTGACTGAGACAGTAAGGACCAGTAGCTAAATTATGAAGTAAAAAAAATTTTTTTGAGTTTTCTGATTATTATTTTTAATTTTTCCCTTAGCAAGGTCTATTAAGGCTCCAGCTGCATTAATGCCACCACAGCCCTTCCTCTGCAGGACTCACCTGAACTTGACCATCCACAAGAATCTTCAGACTCTTGATCCTTTGTCTCCCCTCCTCAAAAAAACTTAACACGGAGGCCAATCACCTTGGCAAGCTTATTTACACTGAGTGATGGAATCGACCAGATATGTTCCGTGTCCACATTGCTGACTGTCACAAGGAGAGCTATTATTTGCTGAGTTCTAACAATCTACTAGTCATCACTTGGAACTCTTCACCTACTTTATTTGATTTATTCCTTCTTATACCTCTCTTGGAGCTGGTACTATCTTTCCCATTTCACAATGAAGAACATGAGACACAGAGTAGAGAAAATGGCAGCAGATTGCTCGTTGAAGGAACAGATCTTCACTGTGTCTGCTGTCCAGCTCAATGCCAGGACTGCATCCCCTACCCTGGCATCAGTTCTACCTGCCTGCACTAGAAGTCAACCTCTGGTGTGAGAACTCAGTGTTACTAAATTCTCCTACCGAAGCCATAGAGCTGCATCACCAGGACCTGATCATCTGCAGCCATTGCTAAATCAGTGTGGGCTCTGCCTTGGCTATGGCTGGTGGCACCGCAGAGGTGGCAGTAGGATACAGCTGCAGCAAGGACACTGACGAAGGCTTCATGTCCACCTCGTGTTGGGGACTGGTGTCTGCTTCTTCTAATACTGAGCAGTTCTGACAGCTCTGCCTCCTGCTTATCCCCTGTCAGTTCCCAGAGACTGGAGTTCACTGCCTTCCTTTCTCAAGAGTGTGTTCATTATCTGGAGCTCCTTCCCTGAGTCAGGCTTCCTGCCTTTTCTCGAGTTCTACAGTCACATGTGCTCGGCCCCACATTGCACATAACTGGTTATTGCCCTCAGCTCCTGGCTCGGACTTGACATCAGATCATGTCTCTGTCAACCTGTGCCCATTCACTGAATGCATGGTTGGGATTAATTTGACAATAAAAGAAAAAAAAATCATGCAGCTATATTAAAGAGTTTGATTATTTAACAACGGCTGTTTCCAATGTGTTAACCTAACGAGAAATCTCAGTAGTAGGAGTTCTAGTCACAAAGAAGAGAGATGGGGGGATACTTTTTGACACACTGACACCTTGGGACACTTCCGTCTACCTTAGCATAGAGTTGGTCTTGTGCCCGGGAGGGGAGAAGCAGAATGCTTATGTCATATTACCAGGATTTATTGGGAGGGATCTTGTCCAAGGTGGGTCATGCCCAGGTTAATGGGCAGAGGCATGTTCCATACGTTTGCATTTCCTTTGTGTTTCTGTGCATCACTGACTCATTCAATCGTTAAGAAACACACGCTGAGCACCTACTGCCAGGCAAGAGCTGCTTTACGTGAAAAGGCATTTAGGACTAAATAATGGACCCATATTTATATATAGGAGAAGTCTTAAAATTGCTTTTGAAAGTAAGTGTCTGAAAGTGGCGTAATAGGCTTACATGTTAGCATCCCAAGGACACATGATATTATCATGTTCTTGGTTATGGTTCATGTAGGTATCACTTTTCCTGAGATAATGTGTTAGGAGCTGCTAGGGTTTTTCTGGTCTGTCCTCTGTCTTCCATCCTCCAAAGGCCGCATACCCACAGTATCCTGTGGAGCACAGCTGAGCATCACAGGGCTGCGGTGGATGTATGGGGTGGGGTGTGAAACTGGAACAAGGAGAATTGATTGGGAGACTTCCTGAGGGTCCAAACCAGGGAAAGAAGCCTGACCTAGATTATTAACAATGGGAGTATAAAGATGAAAATGGATGAAAAAGAAAGAAGTAAAATTGCAATGGGTGTATTTGGAAGGCAGAAGATAAAGGAATTGAAAGTGACGGAGGAGTTTCAAGCAAGAAGCCTGCTAAGATAACAATGCTTAAAAGGAAAAAAAAAAAGTGTCTAGGAAGATAATGCACAAGCAGATTTGTAGAAGTAGGTAAAGAAGAATTTTATTCGGAGTCTATTTTAAGGAACTTGGGGATTGCAGAGGTCAACATATTAGTCCGGTCCTGGAAATAAGAAGAGGGATTGGGGCTGGAAATGCTGTCTGGAAGCAAAGTTGTGTTTAATAATAATGGCCCACATTCATGCAGAACTTAATTTGTGTTAGATACTATTCTCGGTACTTCAGCTACAGCAGCTGTTTTTACTGTAACAATAACTTATGAAATATATCACAGTGGGTCTGGCCCATAGCTTCAGAGTGAAGGAGTTAGATCCCACGGAGCTGACTGTGACTCGAATCCTAGCCCCGGTGACCAGAGAAACACACATGGGGTGTGGGTGCATGAGTGCCCCAAATGCCAACAGGATGGAGAAATGAAGCAGAAGGGGTTGTGATGTGACCACACCCCACTGAGGAGTGCCTTTGTCCCCTCTGTGCCTCTTTGTCTTTCTCTGGTGAGTGCATGCATCCTCTGGCAAATTAAAAAAAAAAAAAAAAAGACATAGGTCTTATTAAAATTCCGAATTTATAGACAAGGACACAGAGTTACAAAGACATCGATGCCTTGACTAGAATTCCACGGCCCGTAAGTCGAGAGAAGTGACTGTCTCCTGTGAATACACTTGTTGTGGTGCACTGCCCAATTTTTGACACCAGCAATTTTCTTCAAAGTATTTGTCCGAGAGGAGATGGAGACTGAAGGAAAATAATGGAAGGGTAATATGAGGTCATGAGAAAAGTCATGAGGTATTTTTCCATTTTTCTATGCAAAAAGAGTCCTGATTTTTCCAATCACATATTACAAATAAAAGGACTTCAAAGGCTTTGTGAAAAAATGAAATTAAAATATGTGTATTTGTTTGTTTGTTTGTTTGGGTAAAAATATATTTCCCCTGCTTTATGTCTTGGCACTAGCGATAGGTGCATAGGTTACCTTCCAGCATTCTCCTATCTTAACAGACATCACTAAGTGATTATTTCCAAACTTGAAAAAGCGATATGCTTCACAATAATATAATTATTTTAGTTTAAAAAAGACAAGAGTCTAACATGCTATGTACATGTATGACAAGTCTGCCTTAACAGTGAAAGTACATGACACAAGTTTTAGAAAACACATCAGTTATTTCCAAACAGCAAAGATGACAAGGGTCTATAACCACAGTTTAAGGCATATCAGCACATTTTGAAATTAAGAAGTAGACAATGTTATATTGCTAGTCACAGCTTCTATTTCTTTAAAAGTTGCCTTCATACCTACATGCAAACTGTATGCTGTGTAGGTCATGATTTGCACTGAAGAGTCATCACATATCTCTTCATTCAGTGAAATCAGGACTTGGGAAGCTGAGACTTGACAATTCCAGACACTTGTAATAGCAAAGCAAAGGGATCTGAACGGAATGTTCTGATCAGATCACACAGAGACAGTATGACTGGGTCAGTTACGGCTGGCAACATGATTCAATAGCTTGTATGTGAAACACTTACAGATGTGTGAAGAAACAGAGGAAACAGGCGGCTTACTGGGAGTGCACGAGATATGGAAAATAAGTATTATTGCTGGTAAGGCACAGAGCAGAGAAGAAAAGTCTCCTGTGTCCAGTATCATGCTAAATAATTCCCTTTGTTGAGATGCCCTTTGTGGACAAAGCCTTGATCATTAATAAAGAACCTAAGCTGGAAACACAGTCTCTGAACTGATCATAAATTCTCATAAATGCTTTCCATCACATCTTACAGCACGCACAACTATTGTGGCTATCTAAAGTTCTGAAAAAGCAAGAAAGCGGTCATTATGCTTATGCTTGAAAAAGGATGTGTGTGGGTGGGGGGTGGCCTCCTAGAGCCATGTGGCAAAACCAAAAACAAGAAGAGGTGGTTGCTGTGAGCAGCTAGCACATATATACTATAGAATATCACTCGGCTATAAGGAACAACGGGATTCTGTCGTTTGAGTCAAAGTGGTTGAAAATAAAAGACTAAATGATCTGCAAACTGAGTCAGACTTTGAAAGATAACATTGTATATCGCTACTTTCCTACTCAAATTGTACTGAGTGTCTGCACTCTACTGTGGAAGTTGAGAGATCTGAAGATGTAATGGAGGAGAGGATGGGTGTGGATGAGAGACTGTAAGGGAGGAGACTGGGTGGTGGAGGGTGGGCGGTGCAGAGGTGTAAGGGGACGGGGGACATTTGACAAATGGAGAATATAAATTTCTCTGTTTAAAACATGTGTATATGTGTATATGTGTGTGTGTGTATATATATATATATTTATGCACATACATCATGATGGGGACTTTACGAAAATGTGAAATTAATATGAATAAATACATAAATAAATAAAATGATATAAAAGAGATCCCTGGAGAGATCGCTCACCTGTTCCACCATGTAAGGACAAAGGAAACTTGTCTGTATATGAAAGAAACACGTGTCCTTATAAGACACTGGAAAACAAAAAAGGAAGTGCATGTATTTTGGTGCAAAAGAATTTGAAATCTATGCCTAGTTTTTTCATAATATGCATTTCCCTAATATGCATTTTCAAAGGATTTTTTTATACAAGGAAAACCCCTTGTATAAAACAAAGAGGACACAACTACTGGCTTGCTTCTGCCGTTTGTCCCCTTCGAAACCAGCCCAGGTAGCCAGACAGAAAAGGAAGACTCAAGAGTTGACGCTAAGACAGGAGAAGAGAAAACTGAGGAGCATGTAGGGCATGATGCTCCTGAAGAACGCCCACCTCAGAAGGACCTGGGGCAGCAAAAGAAACACATGAGCCAGACAGAAAAGGAGTCGTCAGGACAACAAGAATGCACCCATCACAGAGCCAGAGCCACGGGAATGAGGGGGCCCCGAGAAGGTGGCATCTGGGACAGGTGCTGTGGAGGGAAGGAAGGGGGCTTGGTGCGGACCAGGGGAGAACCAAGCAGACGCTCTGAGAGGTCTTTTCAGTTTGCGGGCTCAAGTTTTCGTAGCGCCATCTCAGCCCTGAGATTCGGAAAAGCCCACTGTGAGAGGCTGGGGTAAGGAGAGAGATGAGCCAGCGTAAACACTTCTGGAGCGACTCCAGGTGCGCAGCGAATCCCGGCGCTGCAGTGCATTAGGGTTTCAGGACCGCCCGCCAGACCGCCAGCCTCTGTCCTGAGCCGGTTCAAAATAGAGACACGGCGTGGGGCTGGCCATCGGAGAGGAACTCTTTTTATTGCCAACCTCATTAGGCACCACTAATAGTTATAAACAGATAATTTGCAAGAAGATGAAAGAATCCAAATTCATGTTGCCAATACTAAATATTTAACTAATGAAAAATATAGGCTTTGAATTGGCTGGGAAAACCTCAACTGATGAGTTAAATTTTAAATACTTTGTGCCCTGGAGACGATGTTTCAATTCCTGCTTTTGCCAGATGGGATTGTGAGTCACAGTACAGGAAATAACACTAGATTTCAAATTATTATTATTATTCTTTACACAAAGGAGATGGACCTTCTGAAAGCAGGCTCCCTGTGGATGAAATGCGAACGCTAAGGGAGGCAGTTAGAACGGCTGTGCCCCACTGAGGAGACCCGGGCTCTGAGCAGCAGCGGGGTCAGGGCTCCGTGGCAGGCCCTGCCTGAGCGTGGGCAAGCACAAATACTCCATGGCCCACAGAAAGACCTGCCGGTAAGGCTTCTGCGGTGCTGCGACTCTCCAGGGGACAGGGCACCTGGGAGGCCTGTGAGATCGCCAGGTCTCCCTGACTCCCCTCCCGGGGAGTATGTCTTCCTCTGGAGCACACGTGCTTCATAGGAACTGAAAGCTTTATAATGAGATAGTGTGCCCTGATTGTTCTGAGTTACGACTGTCAAAATAAACCGCCGTGGTTAGTCCTGAGCGTGTGAAATGCTGAGAGGTGGCTGTGTGGGCTTAGAAAATAACAGGACAAGGCATTTTAAATCTAGGCGTGATGAAGAGCGAGTTGGAATAAATGTCCCGGGGACGCGGGCCCTGTCCTCTCCCTCCAACATTTCTGTATTTCTGTCTTCTCTTCTCACTCATTTCTGCCTTTTCCTGTACACGTGAATGGATCGCCCTTCCTTCTAGAAATACTGCTTTTCTGTTTCTCCTGTCTGTAGTTTCTGATCAGTTCCTTTGCTTTAACTCTCAGACTTCTGTATAAACTACACATCACTCGTCCAATTTCCCGAATTCGTCTTTTCTCCTCTCTACATAGCTTCCATGAGTCTCCTGCAACCACCTCACAGTGTCCAAGGGCCAAGGAAAACTCACAGGCCAAGCTCACGGGCTGTGCACAGCTTTCTCGTTTAGGACACAAATCCCAGAAACAGGGTGTGGCTGCTTTACCCCATCCCCTGACTGTCTATGTGTCCCACTATTTTCCTCCCCCTCTTTCTCTTCCTTTTCCCTCTTTTTCTCTCACTCTCATCCATCTATCTATATCTCTCTGTCTTCCTTTCATGCATCTACCTACATACAAGGGGACTTCGAACAGTTTGTGAAAAAAATTGAAGTATGAGTTCATTCTGGTGCAAAAAAAAAAAATCCATATATAGATTTGTCATAACATGTATTTTCAAGAACGTGTTGAAGATCCCCAAGTATTGTATTCCTCTGGCCTCATTGCTGTCTCCTCCTCTTTCTCTTTTCATTTTTAAGTTTATTTTCTTTTGAGAGAGAGAGGCACCCTCCACAAGGCTTTGTCCTGTCATCATTCCATGCATTCCCCGGTCTTCCAAAGCCAGGATCTCTGGGGCACACTGGCCGGCTGTATTTCAGGCCGCGCTGGGCCCCCAACCCTGGTCTGCCCTGGGGCCTCTGCTCTGCAGAGCAGCTCCCAATGCCTGCCTCCAGGCTGCTGGTCCCTGTGCTCCTGACAGTGGCTGTTCCCGGTGCAGCTCGCAGCTCTGGGCACTGAGCTCAGGACCCTCCATCTCTCTTACGCGCTTCCTCCTGCCCTGACAGGTAAGCTCTGCTGATCCACAGGCCCCACAGAGCTCGCAGAGGTGTCTGTTCAGACCATGGAGTTTTCCATCACATGGAGATGGTTTTTAAATTGGGAGGTTTTCCATTTCTGTTGAAAACAGTCTGGGAATCTTTTTTTTATTTTTCAGAAGGTTCCCTCCCCCCCATCAGGGAGCATGCACGAGAGAGAGAGAGAGAGAGAGAGAGAGAGAGAGAGAGAGAGAGAGAGAGAGAGGAGGGAGTGGCAGAAAGAGGCAGTGAGAGGAAAAGTGAGACACCACCCTCCAGGGAGGATAGCTATGCCGCAATCCTTTCTCCTTTATGCTCCTCCCAGGATCTTGGGCACACATGCACATGCACCCAGCGTGATTTTGAAGCCACCAGGTCCCGAACTTGAACCACAGTCGGCCATGTGGGAGTCCAGTGACATAACCATTATGACATCTGCTGGTTTCAAGGGAGTCTGGGAATCTTAAGCTCGTGTTGCCACCTGATATGCAGCAAGCACCCTCCTGGGTCTCCACAGAGTCCCACAGCTCACCCTGGACCACCCTGGTCTTCCTCACAAAGGCCATTTAACTGGGCCCCAAGCCCCTTGGCATGCCTGCTGCACTTCTGTTACTGTTGTTTACCGAAGAGTCTGTGTCATCAGCACCATGGAAGAGCTGTACGTGCTATTTATAATAAACAGTAGGATGAATTAGTGGATTTTTAAAATTAAAATGAAATAGTGTTTCAATAATTCTTTGTTTTATTGAGAAATAAACATAATTTTTCTCTACTTAAATTAAGGATTTAAAAGATAATGTTTATTAAGTAACATCAAACAGCTTAAAAAGTCTATGTGTGAACATAGATTTTGTCTTTTTTTGTAAAAAGTGGACTTTATTTTTAGAACAACTTTAGGGTCACAGCAAAATTGCATAGTACGCACAGTGTTCCCATAAGCCCTCTACCCCAACACATGTACAATCCCACCCTCGTGGACACCCCTGCCTCATAATGCACCGTCACAGTTGATAAAACTGCACTGCCCACCATTCATCGTTACAAGTCTGCTGTTCACAGTGGGTTCACTCTTGGGATTGCACACGATGTGGGCTTGGACAAGTGTATAATGAGAGGCCCCCACCGAGGCAGCATTGCCGAGTTCCACCGCCCTACAGTCTGGGAGGTCCACCTACTCACCCTGTCCTCTCCTCCCAATGCCTGAAAACATTGATCTTTCTGCTGTCTCCACAGTGTCACCTCTTCCACAGTTTCATATTGGACTCATACAGCCTTTTCAGACTGACTTCTTTCACTTAGCATTGTGCATTTAGGTTTCTCATGTCTTACTATGACATGGTAGCAGCTGCATGTATGTGTGAGTGTGCGTGTGTGTGTGTGTGTGTGTGTGCGTGTGTGTGGTGTGTGTGTGTGTGTATGTGTGTGGTGTGTGTGTGTGTACTGAAAGAGCTCATTGTCTGAATATACCACAGTCTATTTACCTACTTGTCTATTGAGAAACATTTAGGTAGTTTCCAAGTTGTGCCAATGATGAATGAAGTTGCTATAAATATTTGCTTATAGATCTTTGTGTGGAGTAATTTTTCAGCTCATCTTTGTAGGTCCCAAGGAGCTCAGTGCTGCATCCTATGACATTTGTATTTTCCCCATTCTCTTTTTTGACCACAGGGCAGGACAGCAGGACAAGGGAGCATCTTTATTGCCACAGAAGTGAAAAACTCCATCTTGAAGGGCAGAAGGTATTCCAGAGTCAGAACTTGTCCAGAGATGGAACTTTCTCCCATCCTACACTACAGTGCCTGCATAATTCTGAGATAAAGGAGTGAAAGTGACTTTGAATGTTCAGAACACACTGTTGCCCAGGTTTATGTGGTCCGTAACATTTATCATTAATCTTTTGTAACCTATTTCCTATTGGAATAATCTCATATCTGACAACTGAAGAAGTCATTCCTCGGGACTAGTAGAATTCAGTCAAATAGATCATATCACATCTGCATGGAAGTTTTTACTTGCCTATTTTCACTTAATGAAGTATTAAGGGATTCTAACTAATATAGCCTGGCTCTGTGTCAGGTTTTACTCCGAAGTGTACAAAGAGAGGACCCTTTCCACCGTCCGTGGCTTCTGAGCAAAGCTTCAGCTTCAGGGCCAACCTGCGAGGTCTTCTTACCTCTTGACCTCCCTTCACAGTCTGAGCTTCTCCAGTGCTTTCACTTCAGGCAAATGATAGAAAACTTTTCCTAGACTTGAACTCTGGGAAAAGTCTGTATGATGGCACACGATCAGTCTGATCTCATGTTGCTGTTTCAAAAACTGCTATTTAAAATCCACAGTAAGCTCAGGGCCAGCAGATGACATAGGCATAGCTGTTATGTCGCTGGACTCCCCATGGCTGACTGCAGTTTGAGTCCCAGACATGATGTCTTCAAACTCATACTGGGCGTGTGTGCGTGCCCAAGATCCCAGGAGGAGAATGGAAGGGGAGGAGTGGTGGTGTGGCCGTCCCCCCTGGAGAGTGACTGCTCACTTTCCCTCCCACTGACTTTCTATATCTCTCTCTCTCCAGCAAGCACACATGCCCTAATGTAAAAACCTCAAAATAAAAAAAAAATTAAAATTCACAGTAAGCTCTAAGGAAGGGTAGTACCTTATTAAAAAGATGAAATTTAATAGATGTGAATCTTCACCTCCAGCTTCCGTAAAGAGGAGGACAAACTACTGAGAAATTGTATAAACTGTCCTGTCTTTATTTAGCTCAGGAGTTTAAAAAGACAGCATTACCATGACATCTGTTGATGCGAGTGTAAGCCCCTGTCACAAGGAAGGTGACATGTGGGAAAAATATCAGGTTTAGATGAACTGCGTAGAAAGAATGTTTCTGAAGTTTTCTTTTCCACTAAGGCTGAATCACGCTGCCTTGGCATTCTACTATTCTATGAACAGTCTACGCCATGGCGAGTCTTCTCCAGGAGGCAGTGACATACTGTACACAGCCTCAGGAGGTTAGTGTCGGGAGGGACATTCAAGGCATCTACTCCAAATCCTCCCACGGTGTAGCAATTTACCCACTGCCGTTCTAACTGCTGAGGGCCCAGAGCAGGGCCAGTGTTTTCACTGGACCTAGATGCAAAATCAGGAGACTCCGCAAGAATATTTCTGGAGATTTTCAGACATTTGGAACTAATACTGACATGGGGCTAAGTCATTTCATACTTCGTTAAGGAAATTTGCATCTACGAACACTGCTGAGGCCTGAAAACGTGAACAAGGCCAGCCAGCCACCGTGGTGGTGTAACAGAGCTCTGCGATGTTACACCAGGGGGGAAAGTCAGAGGCTTGGCTCCGAGGGCTCCCTGCACACCAGGTACACACATGAAAGCTGGTGATCTGCGGCTGAGGCTGGGGTGGACGGCACCAGGAAGACCTTGTGGGGCATTCCTCTCTCTTTTTCCTGTCACTCTCTGTCATGGAAAAACAATTAGTAAACTTAAGCAAATGAATAGCAGGTGGGAGGGATGCAGGAGAACGTTGTACTCTTTGACTCAGGACACTCAGCAAAAGACAACCTTATCATTCAGAGTCTTTGGGAGATGAGCAGGTATAATGGTTATGTTGCTGGACTCTCACAGGGTTGACTGCAGTTTGAGTCCCAGACCCAGTGACTTAAACTCACTCCAGGTACATGTGGATGCGTGCCCCAAATCCCAAGAGCAGAATGGAAGAGAAAGGATTGTCATGTGGTCAAACACCCTGGGGAGTGATTTCTCTCTCTCTCTCTGTCTCTCTGAGGAGTGCTCAGGCCCTATAGCAAAAAACAAACAAACAAACAAAAAAACTTTCTAAAATAAAAGAAGAAACAGAGTCTTTGGAAAACAATATTTCTGGTAACTATGACTTCATAGGCTGAGATAATAAAAGTGTATGCATGTTTTCTGAAATCACTGCAATTTGCTTATTGCTCAAAGCTACGTGGACAATTAAAGATAAGAACCAAGGGGGTGGGACCAGCAGTTGGCGTAATGGGTGTCACTGGACTTCCATGTAGTTGACAGCAGTTCGAGTCCCAGACCTGGTGGCTTAAACTCACGCCGGGTACATGTACATGTGTGTCCAAGATCTCAAGAGGAGAATGGAGGAGAAGGGATTGTGGTGTGGCCATCCCCCCGGGGGGTGATTTCTCACTTTCTGCCTGTCTCTCTGTCTTCCTGATCTTATAGCAAAAACCTCTCAAAAAAATAAATAAATAAATAAACAATGGAGGAGGAATCTAGGTTAATCTATTAAATGAATGTTTTTTGATATTTGCTTGGATTAAAAAGCACCAGGCAGTACTGCACACAGAATTTCTCTGCCCTTCAAGCCCTGGTGTTCCACCTACTCACCCCACGCCATTCTCCAAACATAGCACCTGGTTATATTTACTTATTTGTTTTTGGCAACCTTTGTTGATAGTAATTTTCCCATTTGTGCAACTGTAAACCATGCTACTCTTACAGAGCCCTCTGAACATACACACAGGCATTCTTTCCACCTTGCCTGCCTATTTCTGTGCTGTTACTCACTTTCTCAGTCATTCAGCCCAGGCTGTTGAGCTGACAGATCGTCTGCAGCAGTCTCCGTGGAACTGGTCCTGTCCTGGACCGTTCCTTCTCTCTGCACTGCCCTCCAGAGCCACAATGGCAAAAAGAAGCTGTACAGAGGAAACCGCTCCTGTTTATTCATTTGTTCTTCGTTCGACAAAATATTTACTTAGTGCTGAATTGTAGCCAGACACAATATTAGAAAAATAAAGAAAAAGTATGTTGTATTTTAGAAAACCAGTTGGATTTTGGAGAGAGAAGCAGATACATAAGAAAAGGTCCCAGGACCAGCAGTCAGCATAATGGCTATGTCGCTGGACTCCCACAGTTGACTGTGGTTTGAGTCCCAGACCTGATGGCTTAAACTCATGCCGGGCGTGTGTACATGCGTGTGCAAGATCCTGAGAGGAGAATGGAGGAGAAGAGGTTGCGGCATGGCCATCCCCCTGGGGGAGATGATTCCTCGGTTTCTGTCTCTCTGTCTTTCTGGCAAGCACAGTGCCCTATAGCAAAAACCTCTCTAAAAAAAATAAATAAATAAAAAAAGAAAGAAAGAAAGAAAAAGAAACAAGTTTCCACAAGTGCATCAGGAGCACTTCAGGGCCACCATGGCAGGAAAGGCAAAGTCCACTTCATTTGGACTTGCGGCCAGAGGAGGTTTCTGGCAGAGACAGTGGTTGTACTCGATCTCCATGAGCAAAAGTGATGAAGAAGAAGTAATCATAAAGGTATCCATGCAGAAGCAGCACTGTGTGCAAATGCCAGCGACAGGGACCCTCAAGGGTCAGGAACACAGTTTACACAGCAGCAATGGGCTGAGACCAGCCGCGAACTGGACGCTGATCCCATGCCGGAAGTGAGCACGGCATAAAATCTAGTTCATCCACTTCCACAGGAAAATACAGAAAAACAACAGAAAGAGAAGGAGTGCTTGTTCTTAAAGTGAAATTACACAGGAAGGCAATCAACGTTTAGAAGTCTTGCTTCAACTCCAATCTATCTGGGTATCTGATAAAGAAGAACTATTTGGATTTACTCACTCTTACCTGTTTTAATTTTTAAATTTCTAAATAGCATACAACAGTGCAGAAAATAAATATACAAGATAGATAATAGCAAGCTGGCAACCAAGTTTTAATTTTTGGTGTATGGCAAAAATTGTATTTTAATGTAAAGGAAAGAATTACATAATATTTGTTACTGGCCCAATAAATCACTTTCATTAATAAGTAGACTATTTTTTTTTGGAGAGGTTTTTCGCTATAGGGCGCGTGCGCTCGCCAAACAGACAGAGAGAGACAGAGAGAAAGAAAGCGAGAAATCACCCCCCAGGGGGGATGGTCACGCCGCAATCCCTTCTCCTCCATTCTCCTCTTGGGATCTTGGGCACGCACGCACACGCGCCCGGCGTGAGTTGTAAGCCACCGGGTCCGAGACGCGAACCGCGGTCGACTACGTGGGAGTCCAGTGACATAGCCATTACGCCAACTGCTGGTTCCAATAAGTAGACTATTTTTAGGGTAGATTTTGACTTCCATATATACCCACCATCACTCCCCAATTTCCTTATTAGTAATAACTTTCCATTAGTGTGGTACATTTGTTATAATTGATGACCTTGAGTTTGGGGTGACTTTTTAGGTACAACACCAAAAATAAAATCTGAGGAAGAGAAAATTGACAAGTTGGATCTTATTAAAATTAATTCCTGCTCTGTGAAGGCACTGTTAAAGAATTAAAAAGCCACAGACTGAGAGAAAATATTTGACAAATGTATCTGATATAGAACTGCTTTCCAATGTACGCAAAGAGCTCGTAAAACTTGACAATAAAAAAAGAAAGAGCCCCATTAGAATATGGCTACTGAGATCCGAACAGACGAGCCCCATTAGAATACGGTTACTGAGATCCGAACAGATGCTTCATCAAAGATATCCCAACAGAAAAAAAGCATGGCAATTAAAAAAATAGATCATGTCATGCCCTAAAGATAATAAATTGTAAATTGATAAAAGCTTTAAAGTAAAACATAAGAATAAATAGAAAGAGTTGATTTGTTAGCATGCAATGAGACAAACCTTTCTCAGCCTAAGCATGAAAAACACAAAACTTTATAAAGCAAAACTTGATAAATTTTACTACATAGAGATACATTAAAAAATTAAACATTTACATCAGAAAATAAATAATAACATGCAACTTTATTTTCATAGTACATTGAACTTTATTTATTATTTATTTTGCCAGAGGATATATGCCCTCACTGGAGAGAGAGAGAGACATACAGAGAGAAAGAGAGAGAGAGAGAGAAAGGGAGAGAAAGCATCTTCCATGGGGAGTGGTCCCACTGCTCTCTCTCTTCCTCCATTTCTCCTTTTGGGAATTTCAACAGGCACGAACATGTATCCAGCTTGTTTCTCAAGCTGCCGGGTATAGGACTTGAACTTCAGAGAAGGCCATGTGGGATCCACCTGCTTTAACCACCACACCACGGGCTGGCCCAACTGCACTTATTTTCACAGAGTTTGAGAAATATTCACATTCCAAGACAATGTAGGAAAGCTCTCTAGGCCCTGAAAGTCCTTTCTAAGTCCTTTCTTTCTTTCTTTCTTTCTTTCTTTCTTTCTTTCTTTCTTTCTTTTTCCTTCTTTCTTTCTTTTTCTTTCCTTTTTTCTTTCTTCTTGTTTTGTTTTGCCATAGGGTACCTGTGCTTTCCAGAGAGACAGTGAGAGAAAAAGTGAGAAGTCACCCCTTCAGGGAGGATGGCCATGCCATAATCCCATCTCCTCTATTCTCTCAGGATTTTCGACATGCATGCACACATACCCATTATGATTTTCAAGCCACCAGGTCTGCAGCTCAAACCACAGCCAGCCATGTGAGAGTCCAGCACCTTTACGACCATGTCACCTGCTTGCTTTTCTAAGCCTTTTCTCTTTTGGCCAATTTTTCTGACATCTTTTCTGTGCATATGAACTAAAATCTTATATTTTGGACCCAAACCAAATGTTTAATTAAAAAGTGAAATAAATATTCCCTTATATCTCACTTCCTTCATCTCAACCCCAAAGAGGCAAGAGTGGGAGGGTGACAAGATGATACATTAAGAAGCAAGAAGCCCAGACATCTCTAGGGATCCACAGCCTCCACATGCGTCCCCACGGCACGGCTGGCATCCCTCAGACAAGACTGCACGCAGAGGGACCAGAGACAGGCGCTCGGCAACCAGGGCTATCGACTTTACATAACATCCAATTAGTTTTCTAATTTAACACACA